>BLSH010509110.1:536458-563436 GCA_018402905.1 Glandirana rugosa
CTAGTATTACTAGTGTCCTAGGTCGGCGTCGCGTGGCGCACCGGCGCGACGCTGGAGGGCAAGACGTCCTGCATTTATGTGCAGGACAGTCTTGCCCCTTCGAGGGTGGACCGGTATATATATGTCACCGGGCCACCCTCCACCAATTTACGACAACCGGAATAAGGTTACTTTATCAAACCAGTAAGAAGTGATCTCAACTCGCTTGGAGACCTTCAAGCCCAAGACGACCAGACAGGCTTGAAGCCCTGTTTCAGGCCCAGGCTCAGGCCTGCCTTGGGCTTGCTGCTTTCCAGGACTTTGTTACAGCCATTTTTGTGCCTAAAAGTTCGGGTCCCCATTGATTTCAATGGGGTTCATTGTCCGTGCGATCGTTCGGGTTCCGTCCGGACTCGGACCCGGACTTTGTCCCGAAGTTCGGACAGACCAGCAGAACCCGAACTTCCAGAGGTTCGCTCAACTCTAGTGAAGAATGACCAAACTATTTCATTGGAATAAGGCCAACAGCATTTAACCACCTCCCACCGGGCCACTGTATATATATGGCCAGGTGGGAGCTTCCCCGTTCTGACAGGACGTGTATTTACGTCCTGCAGAACGGGAGGTCGCAGCGCGGCCACGCGGTGCGCTGCGGCTGGATCCTGTGATCATTATGATCACAGGATCCAGCTGAGCAGAGATCGGGATATGGGCGTATTGATTGGCCCTCCCGATCATGTGACGGCTGTGTCCAATCACAGCCGTCACAACATTGTAAACAGAGACGAACGTCTCTGTGACAGTTCTCCCCCCGCCGAGCTCAGTGAGAGCTCAGTGCGGGGGGGGGGGAGGGGGGGAATCTGCAGCTATGTGACAGCTCTCTGCATGATGATGATTTCATGCAAAGAGCTCTCACAGATCGCCCCCCACACAGTGCACCAAGCACCACTGATACCCCTGTCCCCATACACATCAGTGTCCCCATAGAACTGTCCCCAAAACATCTGTATGTCCCCCATCACATCTGTCACCATACACAAAACATCTATCACAGTCCCAAAACATCTGTATGTCCCCGTCACATCTGTCACAGTCCCCAAAACATCTGTCTGTCCCCGTCACATCTGTCACCATACACAAAACATCTGTCTGTCCCCATCACATCAGTCCCCAAAGCATCTGTCTGTCCGCCAACACCAAATAAACTCAGATTTGGGTTATTGTTACCAAAGAAATGTAGCAGTATCATTTTTTGTCAAAATTTATGAAGAGAAATTACTTATTTGCAAAATTTTATAACAGAAACGAAGAAAAATGCATTGTTTTTGAAAATTTTCAGTCTTTTTTAATTTATAGCACAAAAAATCAAAAACCCAGGGGTGATTAAATACCACCAAAAGAAAGCTCTATTTGTGTGAAAAAAAATTATAAAAATGTCATATGGGTGCAGTGTCGCATGACCGCGCAATTGTCATTCAAACTGCAACAGCGCTGAAAGCTGAAAATTGGTCCGGGAAGGAAGGGGGTTTAAGTGCCCAGTATTGAAGTGGTTAAGGACACTCATTCACATCACTTGACATAAACAGTCCTGAACGAATATAAGTCAGGGTTCCAGATCAAGACCATACCAAAACAAGGTGACCTAAGTAATGGCATGGGGACAGATGGATTCTGGTAATAATTGAGGGTATTGATCCAGTGCACCCGCATCCCATAGGGTATCTATATATTTATCCTAACTAATACACAGACCCCTCCAACGTTTCTATTTCTATTTTTATATATATATTATATATTTATATATATATATATATATATATATACATACACATACACATGTGATCCCAAATCCCTCCCTCAGGAGCGATTGAAGAAAAGATGGGGGGAGGGGGGCAGTGGGGGGTGGTTGGGGAGTGGGGGGTGTTTATTGCCATCCCAAAGGTGTGCATTCTGCTACGGTTCTAAAAACACAGATAGACTGCATTCGGTGTTAAGACCATTCGGCACAATAGAGTCTAGAAAATAGATCCACATCTTCTGCTGGAGAAAAATGGTGTCGAAATCCCTTCTTCTGGCCGATAGCTGAAGGGCATAGATCCCCCTCACCTTCATTAAGACTAGATTACCCTGATGGTAATGATGGAAGTGTATAGCAAGAGGTCTCTTATCGCCATCCTTGTAATTTTTGATGCTGCTCACATGTTCGGCTATACGTATTTTCAGGGTCCTTTTTGTTTACCCTGTATAGGCCTTATTACAGGGACAGGTGATCATATAGATAACTCTGGGAGTAAGGCAATTAATGAATTGTCTTATCTTGTATCTCCTACAGCTTTGGGCATTTGAAAAACGTATTGTTTTCTCTACCAAAGGGCAGATATTACATCTACCATACCTATACATACCAGGTTGCCTAGACTGGGAGGTAAGCCAGTTGGAGGTGCCTTATCTTTGATACTTAGAATGTACCTAGCTATCTTTTAAGTTTCTAGCCTTCCTAGCTACCAGTAAGGAGCGGGGTCCCACAATCTCCCTTAACAAAGGAACCTGGTCAGTAGATGCCAATGTTTGGTCATTGTTTGTCGCACCTGCTCCCACTGGGCCCCAAACTTGGTTATCATTCAGAGGATGGGGAGGGAGTCCTTGAAGCCTGAACTTCTACTTTTTTTTAGAAGATCTTGCCTATCACACTTACTAGCTTTGGTTTTAGCTCTTCGCAAGTTTCTATGGGAATATCCCCTTTCCTGGAAACGCTTGTAAATTTCATCGGCCTCCTTCTTGTATTGTAATGAAGAGGAGCAATTTCTGCGGATTCGCATGAATTGTCCATCAGGAATCCCTTTTATGAAAGAAGGAGGGTGATGGCTACCCGCCTGGAGTAGAGTATTGGCAGCAGTGTCCTTTCGGTATGTTTGAGTTTCCAGTTTTCCATCACTGACACTGAATCTAATGTCCAAGAAGGGGAGTGTTTGTTTGTCAAAAGAGAAGGTGAGCCTGATGTTCCGGTCATTATCGTTGAGTTCATCAAGGTACTGGATAAGCTGGTCTAGGGTGCCCCCCAGAGCATGAATACATCATCAATGTATCATACCCACATCTTACAGTGGGCCCCATACATCAAGGAATTGTATACCACCTCTTCCTCTCATAGTCCCAGGTGCAGGCACGCATACGTGGGCGCCCAGGGTGCTCCCATCACCGTTCCTCTCAATTGTTGGTAGAAACCACCAAGGAACTGGAAGAAATTCTGAGTCAGCAAAAACTCAAGCAGGTCTATCACAAATTCATTGTGTGCCCCCAATCCCAGAAATTTCTTATCAAAAAAATGGGCCGCAGCACGGAGCCCCCACTGGTGGGGAATCGAGGTATAGAGGGATTCAACATCAACTCCCACCAGTAGGGTATGCGGTGTGACCTGAAGGTCCTGGACTTTTGTTAGGACATCCCACGTATCCTGCACAAAGGACAGTAGGTCAACCGTCAATCCCTTGATTAACCCATCCACAAATGTACCCGTTCTTTCCAATGGTCCCTTAATGGCGGACACTATTGGCCTTCTGGGTGGATTGATTAAACTTTTGTGGATCTTGGGGATTATGTAGAAGGTGGGGGTATTAAAATACCCCACCTTTAAATATTTCCATTCTTTCTGGGTGATCAGTTTCTCCTCAGATGCCAATTTCAGGATGTGGTTCAATTTATCCACAACCACCGGGAATGGGTTCATGGAGAGTTTCCTATATGTGTGGGGGTCCTCTAACTGTTGTTTGACCTCCTCCTCATAAAGGTCCGACGGTATCAACACAATGTTACCTCCTTTATCACTCCCACGAATTACTAAATTTGGGGCTATTTTCAGTTCCTTAAGGGCTTGGCGTTCCTCACTTGTCAAATTATCAATCCCTCTCCATCCCCAGTTGATCTTTGGTAAGTCCTCCCTTACCATCTGTAAGGATGGTCGTGCAGGCTGGGTCGGCAACTGGTGGGCAGATAAGGCACAAAAGGATCAGGCAAAGAGTGGTCAAAGTCCAAGCAGGGTTCGTTAACAGGCTGGCGGCAAGGTACAGATGGGTCAGGCAAACGGATGGTTGTGGATAGCCGGGGTCGGTGCAGGCAGATAGGCAGCAGGTCAGATCAAGCCGGGTCGGGTCACGGAAGCAGGAACAACACAGGAACAGGTTTCAGGGAACAGAGCTGAAGCTCAGAGGTACTCAGATGCTGTAGAATGAACAGCACTTGCTGAGAGGCGCAGGAAGCTCAAATAGCCCCGTTTGGCGTCGTTTCCGAGGCGGGCGGGCGCGCATGGACGCGTGCGGGCGAATGCGTGCAAACGGCAAAAAAGTGCACAATGGCCAGTCTTTTCCTAACAGGAGTGTTTTGGGGTCCCTTTGGCTCCCTTTCACATGGAGAGTCCTTTTCCACGATGCATAGTTTCTGGGCTTTGTGCTTGATACTCAGGCCATAGAATGCATTTGCAGGTAAAACTGGGGTACCTGAAAGAGTCGGTAAGAGTCAGTAAGGTCTGCTAGGCATAGGATACTCCCTCTCAATGTCAACTACAATTCCTTTTTGGGGAAAAAACTTGCCTTTGTCTATTGAATCTTGCCCATTGGTAGGGTGTTCTGCCGTGGGCTTCGGTGGCTACGACTGAGGTTTGTTGGACGCCTGCTCACCATATTGTGCTTTCGCAGGAGCTTGTTTGGGGTGAATGTAGGAGTCTTCATGTAGTTTTTGACTTGTAGCCTTTATGTATGTGGCCGGTTTGGCTGGTTATGGGATATATTTCAGGGTCGCTGTATTGCTGGACTGTGTCTTACTGGAGCAGTTTCCCATTGTTCAGCTGTGGAACTGTGGTATGGGTAATTTTGCAATGGACAAGTACAATTTGGGGGTGTATCGGCTAAAAACAGGTCTCAGCTTCTCCTTTGATAGCGAAACGTTTACTTGGATGTTCGGTGTTGGCCTGTTTTTGCTTGACCATTTTGTTGTATGCTGTTCACGTTCTTGGTTTCAAAGATTCTTTGGCACATACTCTCTCTAACATTTCCAGTGAGAAGAATTTTTAGTATGTTTGCGCCGGGAGCATAGTACATAGATATCCCTTGTCTGGCGGGGCCGCAAGGGATTTCTTTTCATTGACATCCGTTTTTGGCATTCGGTGAGTGAGTGCACATTGCCGACTTACTCTCGGACATGGTAGGCATGGTACGGTTTAGTTAGTGCGGCTGGTGGTGTAAATTCAGATGGGGAAGTTTGGTCGCAGGTGCTGTGGTTTGCATGTCGCATTGTGGAGAATGGTGTGTCGGCTGTCACTCGCACAATTGCGGGCTTGGCGTTCAAGTTCCTGGGTCAGATCATGCTGAAGGATTTGAGTTAGGGAGCCCTGCTGGGCTATTAAGGCAAGGTCTACTATGGCCTGATGGTTGATGGCTGGTGTCTCCTGAATTGTTGTTTTTTTTGTTACAGGTGTTTGCTTCCCAATGTTTTTCAGGTTATGAAGTGACATTGATCAGGGTGGTGCTTGTGTTGGCTTTCATTGGTGCTTGGTGGATTGGGTAATTAGCCAGTGTCTCGGATGGTGCACAGGTGATTTTCAGTTCCCAGACATTCAGTGTTTGGACTTGTTGGTGGTCCTCTGGATTAGGCAACCTGAGCCTGATCAGCTCCCCATGGAGGCGAGAGTGTAGTTATTCCCCATTCCTGGTTTGTAGGTATGCCCACTGTATGTCCTGTTTCCTGTCTCTGTGGTGTGGTGGTACTGGTCTAATTTCACGTCATTTAACTGGTTTGGCCTTGTCCCGCTATCAATTTGGACTGAGCGGCTAGGTGGGTTTTTTGGGGGCAGGGTTTGTCTACCGTATTGGTTTTATGGAGTCCAGGTGTTATCGTTTGTAAGTTTTTTGTGAGGTACTGGTCTGTGTATAGCTGGGTGTTTTTGTTTTATTTGTCTGTATGATTTTATGGCAGGTTTTTTGGGCTTGTCCTTGCTGGTTTGGGGGCATTTCCTATATCACTTAGGGGGTTAAGAGGTTGTGGTTCAAACAGAACTGAAGACAGCGTGGGCCTCGCCAGGGAGGATTCTGTGGTGCACTAGATTGGCGTGCCCGGCATAGCATGGAGCCGGGTGATGCTCGAGGTGTGCTGGTTGGAGCAGCTGTATCATGCTCCCGATATTTTGCAAGTTCATGGGAGGTAGTTATCCAGGCATTTTATAAATGAGAGCGGTATTCAGGATGATTGAGTTTGTTATTTCACGGTTCTTCTTTGGCTTACCTTTGGTGCGGTCGGATATTGTGGCGCGTACTCACTGGAGGTTGGCGTACTCGGTGGTGGGTTTGACCAGAGCCCATGTGAAGGTGCATTGGGAGGTGTCTTGCTTAGTGGTTGGAATGGCGGGGTGATGGGCAGGTATGGTGAGCTTGAAGTGGACATACAGCAGTAGTTGCATGGGGATGGTGTTCATCTGAATGTGGTGGGAGTAGATGTGTGGTGTCTTGGGGTTACAGGATGGGCTTCAGCAGGCCCTGTGGGTGTGGTGGAACGTGCAAACATAAGGTTTCATATTTGTGCATTTGTGGCGGGGTACAAGGTCCTTATATAGGTTTGATTATGGAAAAATATGTACATTTGTTGGGACCTGTCCTTGGTACTGCTCCCATTATTATGATTGGGACCCGTCTTCGGTACGGCTCCCATTATTATGGTTGGTGGTAACTGCGAGTAGTTGTTTGTCTCAGAGTCAGTGTTTGTTACGACTGGAGGCCTTAACATTTACAGTGGTTACACAGGTACTAGAAGTAGATGCCCATAAGGACGTTGCTACTCCTATTTGTCAGACTGTTCTGGATGTTCATATGTTGCATATGTTTATAGGTTCATGTGTTGATATGTTATTTTTAATGTTGTTACTAAAAGGCTGCTATGACCAATAAACTCCATCTTGGGTTAGTGGAGGGATGGTGGTCCAGTGGTCAGGAGAACAAAGCATCTTTTATACCCTAGTCATGATTCCCACAGCTTCCAGGTACTTGAGACATGTCCCAGAAGGTTATGGACAAGGAGGGGGGGGGGGGTCTGAACTTTCAGTGAAATTGCCTGGTGATATCAGCTGTAGTGGGCAGGTAGCCAGTACCTGTCAAAACTAGGTACATGCTCCCCCCACCCCCAAAAAAAATGATGCTCAAAAAGTATAAAGGGAGGTGGAAAGATGAGGAGGAGGATCAGAATGTCAGCTTTTCAGTGAGGTTCCACATTAAAGAGCAGAGAACCGTTATGGGTTTCAGTTTGACCATTGATGTTTATACCCTGCCCACTGAAGAATCACTTTCTATTTACCATATTTAAACTGTCACATTTAAAATGAAAATTGCTTATGAGCTATGAAAAAGCAAAAACCCTTGGTGCTGAAGGTAGTCATATAGGCTACTGGTTTTCCTTCTGCCATTACTGCCACTTTTCTGTTCACTAAGGCTAGATTCACACCTGTGCAGCTGGTGCTGCTGTGGGACCAGCACAAATTCCCACAGGTGCAACCACCTATACAGCGAAATGTGGGACCCACCGGTGGGTGCCATTAAACCTAATGGCACGCCACCTGCAATGGGGATTGCACCTGCACTGGGAACCATACTGTACTTGCGGTTGGCATGCGGGCTGCAATTTTCAAAGGGGTGCAGGGACTTCTTTCCTGCATGTTGCAGGGCACGGCAGCCCATTCAAATACAAACTGAGGCCCCCACGGTCGCACAGGTGTGAACCTAGTGTAAAAAATCAATTAAAAATCTCCATGCAGTTTTGCAAAGTCAAACTCCAACTCAGTTGTGTATTAAAAAGTAAATCAGAAACTCTGGATTGCCAGACATAGGGGCTGCACATTTAAATCTGCCTAATGGTCTAGATGTAGACATTACATGAGTAGAGCACTGTTTTTTTGGATGCTATAGTTTTTGCATTTGAAAATCATCGTGTTACCATAATCTGGAACTTGGACATTTAAGCCAAGAGTGATTTTCTGTTTTATGACTAGCTAATAATACAACACAAGATTTTCTGAAATAAAAAACAGACTATTATCTACCATCTAGTTGATTAATTGTGAAATCTATATAGGTAGTTTTATGTATGGGGAAGACTCCTTACACTAGTACCACCACAAACTGTAGCTGCTTGTCACCTCTAATCCCCCAACCCTTCCTTTTCTAAGCAGGTTTCCAAAGATAGAAAGGCTGGAGGATGCTGTAAAAAAAAAAAAAAAGGAGCGATAGGCAGTATGCCCCTTCACCACCACCAAAAATATTTTTTTTTGTTGATTTTCATGACAGAGTTCCAATGACAGGGCTAATATTGGGTGCAGCTCTGAAGAATTCATTTCTTTAGGGAATTTTTGTATCAAAACTTATTTGTATAGTTTATTTCAAACAATGTTCTAATTTTACAAAAAGGAAAATATCTGCTTTAAGTGCAAAACGAAATACGTAAATCAGTGTACGTTTAACAGCTGCACTCATAATATTGTATATACCAATAATGAACAATTGAAAAGAAAAGAAAGTGCATATAGTGAAAAAAATCGAACATGCCATATAATAAATACAAAAATGAATTGATATAATACCAATTCATATTGTCAGTGCAATCTTGCATGGAAAAAAAATGCGCAATAACAGACAAATAACCATCCTAGTATATATAATCCTCAGGGTGATATTCAGAACACGCACTTTAAACTCTTTAACGCTGCAAGTGATCGCCATCAAGTGCTCCCCTTTGAGATAAGCATAATCAGCTTCTTACCAGATAACTGTTAGCTGAGTATTGAAACCATGCTTTGGAAGCTTCTTGGATATAATTTAGACAGGTATAATGTGTATGTATAGTTCAGTATATACAGTATATAAAGCTACCATGATGTTGCTCTTCCAACACCCCTTCTCAACAGCATGCACTTTGTCAAATTATATTCAGCTTCTTCTGGAAATAACTATGATGTTCCTTCAACAAAGGCTTGGTGAGTGCATCGCAGTCATCTCCTCTGACAGGCAGTATTGAATGTCAGTAACACCTTGTTCATGATTGTCCCTCAGTAGGTGATACTTGACGTTGATGTGTTTGCTCCTAGGATTGACCCTTTCTGATTGCCTAAGCTTTATACATCCCTGGGAATTGGTTTTGACATGTCTATCCTAATGTCCACAAAAAGTTGACAAATTCATATCGCTTCTTGACATTAATATGCTGCTGCAATGTACTCTGCTTCAGTTGAAGATAGAGCAACAGTTGTCTGCTTTCGACTAGACCAACTTATTGTTTCTTCCCCATAATGGAAGATGAACCCACTTGTGGATTTGCGGTCTGTACAGTCGCTGGCCAAATCAGCATCCACATATCTGACCAGTTTTGGATTTGATGTTGCTGGTAGCCGTAACTTCATCTGAATTTTTCCCTTTGTATTATTGCATCACTCTTTTTATTGCATTCCAATCACGCTAACAGGGAGCTGAAATTTTCCTGCATAGTATGCCCACTGCTGCAGCTTTGTCTGGTCTTGTCACAGTGGCAACATATAGCAGGTTACCAACTGCTCTGTGATACATATCATTGTTGGGTAGCAAGTTTTCTGCTTCATTGCTCTTTTGATAGCCTGGTTCCATAGGAGTTTTCACTTCCTTTGCATCTTGCATATGGAATTGTTCCAAGATTTCTGAGATTTTCTGAGATTGGTTGAGTCAATAACTTCAGTCTTCTCTCTCTATTTGGATTCCCAGATAGTAGCTAATGTTCCCTAGTTCTTTGATTTCAAAGTTTTCTTTCAGCTTGTGAACTATCTGATTGTGATCCCCTTCTTGTTCAAAACAAGTTATAATGCCATCAACATAGATAAAAGAATGGAAAGTAGACAGCGCTGGAAACACAATCCCTCGTTTGGGGATATCGTCTTAGGGAGATAGGGATAGATCCCCGATATCCAGTGCCTCTATGCGGCGTGATCTGGAAATTTTGATGGTACGCCCTCTTGCGGGGCCTGGGCTGCTACCGCTGTAAACGACTCGACGTGTCGATTCACATATAAGATCAAATCCTAGATACGAATGGAGCGCCCGAGACAAAGGTGTAAACGTTGCAAAGGTGGATTTTATTCGGTAGGAAGAATAGTAAAAAATGCCAACGCGTTTCGGGGGTCAAATGGCATCCCCCTTCCTCAGGGCTGTTGTTCAATCAGTTCAGATATCTGGCTGTCAGTCCATATGGAGATCTGATGCGTGTTCAAAGAGGCATCCTCTTCTTTGATGCGTGTTCAAAGAGGATGCCTCTTTGAACACGCATCAGATCTCCATATGGACTGACAGCCAGATATCTGAACTGATTGAACAACAGCCCTGAGGAAGGGGGATGCCATTTGACCCCCGAAACGCGTTGGCATTTTTTACTATTCTTCCTACCGAATAAAATCCACCTTTGCAACGTTTACACCTTTGTCTCGCGCGCTCCATTCGTATCTAGGATTTGATCAACATAGATAAGGATGTATATCCATCTGTCTTCTTGATTCTTGGAGTAGAGACAGGGGTTTGCTTTACTTCTTGAGAATCCCTCTCTAGTAAGCACTTTGTTCACTTTCTCATTCCACATCCTTGAAGATTGCTTAAGACTGTAGATGCTCTTTTGAAGTTTACACACAAGGTTGTCTTCTTGCTTAAACCCTGGTGGTTGCTCCACGTAGAGATCTTCTTTAATGTCTCCATATAGGAAAGCAATTTTAACGTCTAGGTGTTTCACTTGCATGCCCTTCCCGGCTGCAACGCTAAGAAGTCCTCTGATGGTGGAGTGTTTTACGATGGGAGCGAATGTTTCATCGTAATCTTCACTGAATTTCTGGGAGTAACCCTTGAAAACTAGTCTGGCTTTTTATTTGAGGATATTCTTTTCTGCATCTGACTTTACTTTGAAAGTCCACTTACTTCCTCAATTTTGCAGTTAGGAGGGATCTCTGTGAATGTTCAGTTTTTTTTTCTTGAAGTGACTTTAATTCTTCTTCTGCTGCTTTTCTCCATTTGTTGGCTTCACGTTTTGGCAGTTTTTCTATGTCTTTCCAACATGTTGGTTCAAGTATGCTGTGTGTTTTGACAGTGTATGACAGCTTGCAGGGTAGCATCCCCTTTGTAGTACGAGTGGATCTTCTGAATTCAGGCAGTTCAGCAAGGTCTGGTGAGGAACTTAGTTTTGGCAATGTGAGTTCCACATCTTGTTCTGACTCCTGCACAGGTTTGCTTTGGTTGACCTTTTCTTCCAGTTTGCTTGGCATATTTACTTCACATCTTTCAGGAACCCCACTTCAAAATGTAAAAAATAAATGGCATGGGGGTCCCTCCAAGATCTATACCAGACCCTTATTTGGGCATGCAGCCTGGCAGGTCAGGATGGGGGGGAGCATACCATACCATACAAGGCAACAGGCCCTCAACATGGGGGTGCTTGGGGGGGCTCTGTTCCCCCCCTTTCCTGACCTGTCAAGGGTCTCTTTCCCACTTTTCCACAACCCTGGGCTGTGGGTATATGCAGGTGGGGGGCTTATCGGAATATGTAAGCCCCCTTTAACAAGAAGGCCCCCAGATCCTGCCTCCCCCTCATTCACCCAAAACGTGTACTAAGTTAATAGAGACAGTGGACAAGTTTTTGACAATTTTCCTTTTTTATTAAGAAATAAAAAACAATGTCCCCAATGTAGATCCATCATCAATCACAATGGCCAAAAATATTGGGATTTGGTCACACTATATGGCCATACAGTGCTTAAGCCCACTGCATCATCCCCATATTTGCTTATTTGCTTATTAAGTTCAGGTGCTTTAAATAGCCTTGTAAGGTTTAAATTACATTTTTGAATGTGTGCGCTGTAATCTTTTGTCCTGTTTGTATGGTCTTATAGCAACACAATCTTTAATGTGATGCAGAGTTAGGGTGTGCCCCCCAAGTGTTTGTTTGTCTGTTATATGGGTCCTAACCAGACACCTTGGGATGGAGCACCCCATCATCCACCACCAGTACTTCTAATCAGTGTCCACCTGAGTTAGAAAAGTAGTCCTTTTAGTTCTCCCATAAAGAGGAGTGTATTTCTCCCATTGTTGAGAAGTGAGATCTTTCATTCTATGGTTAATGTAGGACCCACTGAAAATGGCGTATTTTGACACAGTAGTGGGCTTAATCACTGCACAGCCATACGGTGTGACCAAATCCCATATTTGCTTATTATGTTCAGGTATTCTAAATAGCCTTCTAGGATTTAAATTGCATTTTTGTGCCCAGTAATTTTTTGTCGTGTTTGTATGGTCTTATAGCAGCACCATCTGTTTGTCTGATTCATCCCATACACACTCACAATCCCGGGAATATGTTTAGTGAATGTAACAGTGAAATTAATTGATAACTTACCTGCTGAAAATATAGTGAAGCTTGTATCTTAAAACATATAGTACACCATATAATAAAACCATATAGAAAAAAACTGTTCAAATCAAGACTGATGTGTTGCTTCCCAGTGCCATCTCGCTGGTTCCTTATTGTCACTGCCCTGCATAGTCTGTAGCCCATGCATTTTCATTGGTATTTTGTACTTACACTTGACCCATTTTGGGTCTATACATCTACAACCAGTTTTCTGGAGGTCAGAAACTAAAACTGTAAACCTTAATATACTGCTAGTATCTGGGAGTACTAATGTGTGCCCTTTTTATCATGTGCAGCCTTCTGCATTAGAGCAGTGGGAACTAGGGTTGCTATGCACATTATCCATGGTGTAGCAGGTTGGTGTAACAGAGAGAGTGGTGTAGTGTATTGAATGTGATTGGGATGCATTCTGTGGTGTGTTGATTGTGGTTGGCATGCATGTTGTGATCAGCTAAGTGTATCAGATTGCAGGAGGACCAGCAAGCATAGGCTGTTAGACAACAGGCAGCAGTACACAGCGGCTGATTGTAGGTGCAGGAAGACTGGGGGCCCACCGCAGAAGAAGCACCAGTGGGAGCTAGGCAGGGTGCAAGCAGGACAGACGAACAACTGGATGTGAAGGCAGAAAAGCCAGGTCAGCAACAGATAGTCACATACAGGCATAGACGGCAGGCAGAGTATCATCAGGATACAGGCAGAGATTGGCAACATGAGCAGAAGGCAGAGAAAAGTCCAGAGACAAGACAAGATGCTCCTCAGAACTTCAGATGTGCTATGGCACAGGAACTTGCTGTTCCTGACAACAGAAATCACTTCTTGCAGGCAGCAAGGTACCATGGGATATGTAGTCCTTTGAAATCTAAAGTAAACAGCAGAGGATAGCTGCAAAGCATGCAGGGAATCCAGAAAATTGTGGAAAGAGATGGCCAGCAGACAGGCACAACTCACAACATTAAAGGGGATTTTTCATGTAAATATATTGAATTGTTCAAAATAACTATTGTTTGTATCGCTATTACAATGCTGATGTTTTAGAATAAAATTATATGTTAAGACTATAGAGCTCATTTAACAAAAGAAGTAGATCTGTGCAATGCTCATATGTAAACGAAGTCCACATTATAAAAGCAGTAATCAAAACAGTAAAATGCACACATGAGGGCTGTCTTGCACCTGGCAAACATACAGGTAAAGGGTCAGGTAAGGTTTTTGGTGAATGAGAGGAATGCAGGGAGATTTGTAAGTGAAAGGGTGAGAGGGTAAAAAAAAACAGGATGACTCCTTAGATTTTAGGGTGAAATAACATGGTTGCACGCTCATTGCCCACATGCATTGTGCATGTATTTTGGAGATGTGGCCATTCATTTCAAATGAGCAAATTCACTCACTAAAAATGCATACAACTCTCACCACAATGCACCATATCGCACACACCAGTAAACTACAAGTACTTGGACACATTGGAGGACCTAAATGTAATGGATGAGCACATGGAACTATACAAACATTGCAAGGCATGTGGAGGCATCAAGCAATATTATCTGTGCCTAGGTGTCAATATGTCTTTACTAATGAACAGGGCTGCATTTAAATAAAGAAATGTCCTTGTGTACATTCACCATAGTTTCTGAATGCCTAGATCTGTAATTAAAAAGATGATCTGGGCAGCATTTATACGGTTTCCTTACAAACCAAAACTAAGAATAACTACAAAATCATTGCAACTGCAATCCCAAGTGTAAATTAAACACTTAAGCAAGGTATAAGCATTCAGGTTGTTAAAATGTACTTGTTCACTCCCTAATGCAGTCGTTTGATATATTATTGAACACATTTACCGTCTGTCCTAATAACACTGACCACTGCATAACATATGCGCTACAAATTGTGTTTTTCCTCATGGGGCTGTTTTTTTCTGCTGGTTGCTTAAAAGCTGTTTTTGGTCCCTTTCCAACAAACCTGCACAAACTGTGTTCAAAAAACCTCTTGAAGTTTACCTTATGCAATGCAATAGCCATCTGTTTCAAGTTTGTGTTTAAAAAAAAAAAAGTTTTATTTCCTGTTTTCCAGTCTCAGCCACCTTTTTTTCAAAGATAATCAAGAGACAATCAAATCAGTCATAGCACCCATTTCAAGGTTCGGTGTTCGAGAGATGAGCAGATTGAAAGAAAGTGAAAATTGTAAGACTTCTCTTAATTAAAAAAAAAAAAAAAAAAAGGAAGAAACAGAGCCAAAGCTTTTTATGTTCTAAAGCTTGAAGAAAATGTAGGACAAACTCTGTTTGAGTCTGGTGACCCCTGCTGGGCAAGACATACTTTTAACAGTCCTTGGCTTTTTATCTTCAGGTGTTTTCTTTTTGCACTGCAAAACTGTATCCACTCTCTACTTATGACTGCTTTGGATATCTCTGAAAATATTTTCACATCTGATTGTTTTGTTTCAAACTCTCTGTAGAAAGAAAAATACATAATCTACCTTTCTCGTAAGGGTCCTTTGACACGTATGAAATCCGTTTTGATGGACTCTGCTGCTCAGCGGGCATCGATCAATTGATCCCCGCTGAGCCTGCGGATGACAGATCCGTCTATGCTTACTGTGCACAGACCGACCTGTCAGAGCCCCCACTCTCATCTATGGGATCGGATGAAAATAGTTCCGCCTGTCCGTTTTCATCCGATCCGATCTGCCAGACAGATGGAAAATTTTTCACCACTCTGCGGGCCCCTTGGCTCTTTACCATGTGACTGGATGTGTCCTATCACAGCCGGTCACTTCCGACATTACAGAGCATCTGCGTGCACGCTGCTTGTGCGTGCCCCCGGGGGAGATAGCGGTAACAGCTCATTACCGCTTACAGTTTACACTAAGTACACTGATTCCCCCCAAGTAATAAAGAGGACCTGTCACCACCCCATCAAAGTACCTGTCACCTGCCCATCAGAGTACCTGTCACCTGCCCATTGGAGTACCCGGGTAACTGTCACCTGCCCATCAAAGTAATTGAGTACAAGTCACCAGCCAATCTGAGTACTGAGTACCTGTCACCAGCCCATCAGAGTACCTAAGTACCTGTCACCAGCCCATCAGAGTACCCAAGCACCTGTCAACAACCCATCTTAGAACCCGAGTACCTGTCATCAACCCATCTGAGTACCCAAGTACTTGTCACCAGCCCATCAGAGTACCCAAGTACCTGTCACCAGCCCATCAGAGTACCCGAGTGCCTGTCACTAACCCATCTGAGTACCCGAATACCTGTCATCAACCCATCTGAGTATCTGAGTACCTGTCACCTGCCCATCAAAGTACCCGAGTACCTGTCATCAGCCCATCAGAGTACCCGAGTACCTGTCACTAACCCATGTGAGTACCTGAGTACCTGTTACCAGCCCATGAGAGTACCCGAGTACTTGTCACCAGCCCATCTGAGTACCCGAGTACCTGTCACCAACCCATCAGAGTACCTGCCACCAACCCATCAGAGTACCCGAGTACCTGTCACCAACCCATCAGAGTACCAGAGTGTCTGTCACCATCTCATCAGAGTAACTGAGTACCTGTCACCAACCCATCAGAGTACACAAATACTTGTCACCAACCCAAAACACAAAAAAGGTTTCCCACACCTAGGTGCGGGAAGAGGCTCCAAATGGAACACACCGCAGCTTATTGAGTGATCAATTATACACTTTATTGAAAATTCAAGGAGGGATGCATTTAAAAATGACAGACCAAACCACAAGTTAAGACCTTAAGACAACGTTGCCATAAGAAACTAAAAACAAGTGCCTGGGCTCACAGTCATATCTCCATGCACACCACATTCAAACCAGATTACTGTATTTAACCCAAGTATGGATATGATGGCCAACAGAATGAAAATTGGCCAATGGCCAGTAGAAAAGGGGGGCTCAATAAGCCATATATATAGTCCTGCTGGTAAGCGGTGGGGCTCACACCGCTAGTGTAGCTTGAGAGTAAGCTGGAGAATGTCCAGAGATGGTAGCCCTATTACAGCTAAGCATGCATCAGGTGGAGATGAGTGGAGTATAAGGGGGGGGGGGGGGGGGTTGATAAATGGATACGCTTGACTGCACAGTTAATGAGGTAAATACACAGATGGGGACAAAGTCCCATGGAATGATGTCACCCAGTCCAGGGAATATAATGTTCTCCTCTGTAACAGACCATCCAGTTCACATTTCCTCCCTGTAGTTTTGAATCAGTGTAACAGTGAGATAAGTCCTCAAGCTGGGAAGCAAGGAGTGGGGGTGTAATCAGATCCACAGTAGCTGCTAAAGCAGCATTATCTTCCTGTTTGTGTAAACCGTCCACCGTGCATGCAGTCTGCAAGAGGGGAAAAGCCGGATAGGTGTGCAGCGGCAAGGCTGGTAAAGAGCCGCCCGGAGTGGACTGGAGATGCCGGGCTACAGATGTCATATAGCTAGATTACATCTATGCATTTCACCCACTTCCGGTCACGTGGGCTTCCTCAGGACACCGAGGAGAGTCATTAGGGGGGTTCTTAAAGGGCCATAAGTCTCCACCCCTTACATTCATATTCTCACTTCTCTCGGTACAAAATAATCATTTAGCATGGAACATATTAGTACAAAAATAGTATTGCAGTGTGCAAACTGTGCAAGAAATTGTCTCAATGCAATGAAGTATTAGTGTGTACATAAAACGAACCTTCACGCCACATTTCACAACCAGAGCAATGCACAAGGACCAAAATAGTGTAAAATCCATAGCCAAGAGAAATGAAAGAAGACAGCAAAGACAGGCATAGTCTATCTACGTGTGTATAGCCATATTGAAGATATTAATAGTGTGAAGATATTAAGTTATTAGTGTACTTAAAGCAACATATCCATATATAAAGATATTAATTCAAGATTAATGTCAAAGTCTCAAAATACTAGTATATTAATCTACTGCACTCCCATAGGTGTTTAGGGATCAAGGAAACTTGAAGATTACATTCAGTATTGAGGCCCTTCGGAACCAAAGTCTGTAATCGCAAAATCCATTCCTTTTCCTTCCGCAGGAGGGCCTTATCAAAATCCCCCCTGAGGTTGGAAAGTGTAAGTACGAAGAACCCCTTGACCCTCAACCCAGCCGGGGATGAATTGTGAAATTGGTCAAAATGCTAAGCAATAGGGGTGCGTTGGGCGGTCTCATTGTGTCTGGATGGTTTGGTGCTGTTCAGATGTTCGCCAATTCGGATGCGTAATTGTGTCCTGGTCTTCCCAAAATATAATTTCCTACAAGGGCACTTCAAAATATAGAGGACCCGTGAGGAAGAGCAATTAATAAAGTGTTTTATGTCAAAAGTTTTATGCCCATCAGCATCAGTAAATTGGTTAGATCATTCAACGTATGGACATATATTGCAATGCCCACATGGAAACATACCAGTGGGGCGGGTCAGTAGGTGGTGGAGTGCGAACAAACTCCGAGCGCACCAGTCTGTCCTTTAGATTGTCTGCCCTCCTGGAAACCAGGAGGGGATGGGGCCCAACAATCTAAGATGCTGTCCATTCTACAGCGTTCCCTGTTCCTGTGACCCCCCAGTGCTTGTTCTAGTGAGACTTCCTGTACCTGTGACCCCGGCTACTTATCTGGACTTTGTTTGCTATCTGCCTGCCCTGACCTCTGCTTGTTAACGACCACTCTTCTGCCTGATCCTTGTACCTCATCTGCCCGCACGTTGCCAACCCTGCCTGCACCCGACTACCCGCCTGCCTCCTCCACCTGTACCGCATTGCCTGCCTGTTGATGACCTGGCCTATACCACCTCTCTTCTGCTGCATGAGCTCCTGTGGACCTGCACCTACCACCTGTGACCAAGTCCAGCCCTCGTGCCCCCCTGTGCTCCTGAGCTCCCTGTCTCCACTATGAGGGGCTCACAAACCAGGGCCGTAAGAGAGGTTGCCCCCGCATAAGTCAGCCTCAACCACCAGGTACGTGACAGTAACGGACAGCCACGTCTGAGTCTGTGCCGGGGCCCTCCACCATGGAGGAAATATGTGGGCACATCACCGGACTGACCCAAGCAATAACGGCACTTCAAGAGGAATACACCCACTTGGAATGTCAAGTTTGGGCTTGGCCTCACCAGCAGCGGCCGGTCCCAAGATTCACCCTGCACCATTGTGACCCTTCCTACGGAGCCTCAAGTGCCCAAGCCCGAGCGGTTTACGGGGGACCGCAGGAAGTTCCGGGCGTTCCGTAGCGCCTGCAAGCTGTACTTTGCTCTGCAGCCCCGTACCTTTGTTCTGGAGGCAACTAAAGTAGGCTTTGTGATTTCACTCCTGTCAGAGGGGCCTCAAGTTTGGTCTCACCGCCTGTTGGAGCAGAAAGCCCCAGAGACCTCAAGGCTGGATCTACTATTTCGTGCTATGGCCCAGCTGTAAGAGGACCCCCATCAGACCGCAACAGCAGAAGCAGCACTTTATGCTCTCCAGCAGTGCCACCGTACCGCAGAGGAATATGCCTCCAAGTTTCGGCGATGGGGTGCCGACACCACCTGGGACTCAGCCACCCTCTGCTTCCAGGTCAGATTGGGGCTCTCTGAGCCGCTCAAGGATGAGCTGGCTCACGTCAGGGTACCTCACACCCTGGACGCGCTGATCAATTTGGCCATCCAAATTGACCGCCGCCTGTGTGAACGCAGAGCGGAGAGAGCCTCTGCTGCCCCGCGGCTCATTCAGGAAAAGCCCAGCTCCCCGAGATCCAGTCCGACCTTGGCCTCCTCCTCTCCCAGGCACCACCTGGAACCACCTCAGAAGGGGCTCCCCCGCCCTTCTCTCTCACCTGCCGAGCGGCAGAGACGCATAGACCTCGACCTATGCTTATACTGTGGGGACTCGGGACATTTGGCAAGTAGTTGTCCCGCCAAAGTGGCAAGGGTCCTATCACAATCACTGGAGAAGTCCTGTCCTTACCTGGTGCCAAGCCCCACCTGTTCCTCTGCATCTCCCTCCAGCTTCCCGACGGAAGCGTCCAAGTCCCAGCTATTCTGGACTCAGGGGCTAGTAGTTGTATCGTGGATCAAGCCTTTGCCACACTGCATCACATTCCTCTATGCCCCAAGGCCCGACAGGTGGTACTTCGACTGGCGGATGGGTCAATCATAAAGTCAGGCACCGTGACCCACGAGACTTTCCCCCTACCAGCCTGGACGGCAGAAGGGCACACAGAGTTTTTACTTTTGGACGTCATTGCGTCCCCCTTATGTCCGGTGATCCTCGGCCTACCCTGGCTCCAGGCCCACAACCCTCTGATCAACTGGTCTGCCGGAGAGGTGCAGTTTCAGTCTTCTTATTGCCTTACCCTCTGCTTGCCGCAACCCCCAAAGACTTCCTCGGCTATCCTCAGCATGACCTCTGACCCTGATCTGGAAGCCCGCCAGGTGATCCCGGAAGCCTACCACGGCTACTTAGATGTTTTTAGCAAGAAGGGGGCCAATACCCTGCCCCCGCACCGGCCATATGATTGCCCAATCGACCTCCTGCCTGGGGATGAAGTCCCCTTCGGTCGGATCTTTCCTCTGTCGGAAGTGGAACTGGCGACCCTCAATTCTTAGAAGAGAAATTGGAGAAGGGCTTCATCTGGCCCTCCACATCACCTGTCGGAGCAGGAATCTTCTTTGTGGAGAAAAAGGACCACACGCTCAGACCCTGCATTGATTATCGGGATCTCAACAAGGTCACAATAAAGAACCGGTATCCGTTACCCCTCGTTCCAGAACTTTTTCAAAGACTTGGAACGGCTACTGTCTTCACTAAGTTAGATCTACGTGGAGCTTACAATCTGATCCACATACGGGAGGGGGATGAATGGAAGACGGCTTTTAGGACTCGCTTTGGCCACTTTGAATACCTGATCATGCCTTTTGGGCTCTGCAACGCCCCAGCAACCTTCCAGCACCTGATAAATGATGTCTTTCAAGATTTCCTTGATCGGTTCGTGGTCGTCTATCTCGATGACACCCTCATCTTCTCCCCCTCCCTGGAAGAACATCACAGGCATGTGAAATGCGTACTCAGCCGCCTCAGGGAGCACGGACTTTACGCAAAAGCGGAAAACTGCGCATTCGAGTGTGCGGACATCGCATTCTTGGGATTTCATCTCTCCACGAAGGGTATCACCATGGACCCTCAAAAGGTCACAGCCATACTTGACTGGCCAGCGCCAGTAGATAAGAAAGGGGTACAGCGCTTCGTTGGCTTCGCCAATTTTTATACGAAATTTATACAGATTCTCTGCAGTCATTGCTCCCATAACCCAGCTGACCAAGCAGAACGTCTGCTTTACCTGGACCACCAAGACACAGGCAGCCTTCCAGGCCCTAAAGAAGCTGTTCACATCTGCTCCTTTGCTCAAGCACCCCGACCCAGCACTGCAGTACGTTCTGGGAGTGGACACTTTGGAGACCGCAGTTGGGGCGGTCCTCCTCAGAGACAGGGGCCCAAGACCTCACTGCACCCCATTGCATTTTTCTCTCGGAAACGTACTCCCCCGGAGAGGAATTACGATGTTGGGGACAGAGAACTGTTAGCAATAAATTCCGCCCTGGAAGAATGGCGGTATCTTCTTGGAGGAGGCATCTCCCAGTTCCTAGTAAAGTGGAAGGGATACGGGCCGGAGGAGAATTCTTGGGAACCTGAAGACCATCTACATACCAAGGAGCTGGTGAAGGCCTTCTGGAGGAACAACCCGACCAAGAGAGCCCGTTTTGGCATCCGGAGGCTGCCCCTTGGGGGGGCAATGTTAGAAGAAGATTGTGCTGAGGACTTGTGTGCATTTTGTTGTTGTTTCCTCGCGCTCCCGGAGGAGGCGGTGCCGGGCAGCTCTGTTTAAACAGTGTGCTTCCTGTAGCAAGTGCTGTCCGTTCTACAGCGTTCCCCTTTCCTGTGACCCCCCAGCACTTGTTCTAGTGAGACTTCCTGTACCTGTGACCCCGGCTTCCTATCTGGACTTTGTTTGCTATCTGCCTGCCCTGACCTCTGCTTGTTAATGACCACTCTTCTGCCTGATCCTTGTACCTCATCTGCCCGCACGTTGCCAACCCTGCCTGCACCCGACTACCTGCCTGCCTGCTCCACCTGTACTGCGTTGCCTGCCTGTTGATGACCCAGCCTGTACCACCACTCTTCTGCTTCACGAGCTCCTGTGGACCTGCACCTACCACCTGTGACCAAGTCCAGCCCTCGTGCCCCCCTGTGCTCCTGAGCTCCCTGTCCCCACTATCAGGGGCTCACGAACCAGGGCCGTAAGAGAGGTTGCCCCCACATAAGTCAGACTCAACCACCAGGTACGTGACATAGACCCTGTGACCTAGTTAGTATGGACCAATGTTTTGTTAATACCGCCCTGACCTCATTCCACTGGGACCCGTATCTAGTAATAATACGTACTGGTGGGTTCTGTGGCGGGGGATCTCCCTCTGGTTTGATTTGTAGCAAATCTCTGCGTTTTGTGGTGGATGCCCTTTTACGGGCCAGTTTAATTGATTTGTGGGAGTATCCCCTCCTCCTGAACCGCCCATACAGATCCTCAGACTCCAAACGGTACTCAGCATCTGTGGAGCAGTTCCTGCGAATACACAGGAACTGGCCCACTGGTATGCCCCTAACCAGTGAGGGAGGGTGATGGCTGGATGCCAGTAATAGAGGGTTAGCAGCCATCTTCTTCCTATATGTCTTTGTCTCCAAGCCCCCATTGACGATTGAGATGGATAGATCAAGAAAGGATATAGTTTTAGGGTCACAGGTGTAGGTGAGACAGATGTTCCTGTCATTATGGTTAAGTTCAGACATGAAAGTCTGTAACTCTGCCACTGGGTCACCCCCCCAATACCAGGATATCGTAGATTTACCTCAGCCACAGCCGTATGTGGCGGAGGTACATCGGCGAGGGATAAACGAGGCACTCCTCCCATAGGCCCAAATGTAAACAGGCATACACAGGCGCCCATGGAAGTGCCTCTGATTTGCCGGTAGCTCACTCCCAGAAACTGGAAACAGTTATGGGTGAATACAAACTCAAGGGGATCTGAAATTAATTCATTTTGTGACGCCTTTAGGGGGTAATTCTGTTCAAGGAAGTGAGCCACCGCTATCTGTCCCCACTGGTGGGGGATGGAGGTGTACAGGGACTCCACGTCAATCCCGACTAGGAAGTCGCCCTGAGACACCTCCAACCCCACGAGTCTGGACAGGACATCCCTTGTATCCTGCACAAATGATGGCAACCCCCTCACCATTTGATTGATGAGGCTGTCAAGGAATTTACCGACTTTTTCAAGGGGTCCACCCACCGCAGAGATAATGGGTCTACCCGGTGGGCTGGATAGACTTTTATGCACCTTAGGAATGGTGTATATAGTGGGGATATTAAAGTTTTCAACTTTAAGGAAGTTAAATTCACGTTTGGTGATAAGAGCTGCTTCAAAAGCCATTTGTAGCTTAACCATTTCCCGCCCTGCGTAATGACAAATGACGTCCGGGCGGGTGGTTCATTATCCCGACTGAACGTCTATTGATGTCCTCAGGATAATCCGCGATTGGGCGCCCCCGGGGGCGCGCATCACGTTGATCGGTGGTGCCGTGGGTCAATCTGACCCACCGCATTACCGACCGAGGAAGCCTTTTACCATGTGATCAGCTGTGACCAATCACGGCTGATCACAGTGTAAATAGAAAGAGCCGTTTATCAGCTTTTCCTCTGCTCAGGTATGCAGATCTGAGCCGATCGGCTGCACGCCTGACGGGGGGCTGCACTGAATGTTTATCAGTACAGACCCCCTCAGGATCACCCCACTGGACCACCAGGGAGCCTGCCCAGCACCACCCGGGAGCCCCCCTGGACACCACGAGGAGGCCGCCCAGGACCACCAGGGAGGGAACATGAAGGCCGCCCAGGACCACCAGGGAGCCCACACTAGACCACCAGGTAAGGACAATATAGTACACTGTAGGGATGGCACTGTGCCCATATATGATGCCTGCCAGTGCCATCCCTAACAGTGCTGTATGCACCAGTGTCCACCAGTGCCACCTATCAGTGAGCACCTGTGCCCACCTGTGCCACCTATCAGTGCCAACCTATGCCACCTAAAAGTGCCAACCTGTGCCACCTAAAAGTGCCATCTATCAGTGCCCAGCAGTGCCACCTATCAGTGCCCATCAGTGCCCAGTGCCACCTATCAGTGCCGCCTATGAGTGTCCATCAGTGTCGCATATCAGTGCCATGTATCAGTGCCCGTCAGTGTTGCTTATCAGTTTCCAAGAAGTTACCTCAGAAGTCACATCAGAAGGATCATTGAGGTCATCTTCTGTGAGTGAGAAGAGTTCCTTGAGTGCCTGCTGCTCCCTAGGGTCAGTAGGGGGGGCGCCAAGAGGATCAGGGGTAGGTGATGTCTTTGCATGAATCAGTCTAAGGTAGACCTTCCGAAGGAACAGGACAATGTCCTTATATACCTCAAAATGATTCATGCGGTTAGTTGGAGAGAACGTGAGACCTCGCCGAAGTAGTTTTATATGTCGTTCCTCAAGTTTGAAGTCTGAGAGATTAATGATCTCCATTTCATCTCCACTGGTATTTAATCCCTCCGTGGGGTCGTTAGTCATTTGTGTTTCTGACTCCTTGTTGTTACCTTGATTCCTTCCCTGGTACTGCCTGACTTCCCCCCTCTTCCTCCTACAGCGTCCGTTTTTCCTACCTCTGTGGTGACCCCCGATGTTTTCAATATTCCCCATCTTGGGGTTGTTTCATCGGGGGAGGTGAATTGTCCTCTAAAAAAGTGATCGTTCTAGATTCATCTCCGTCACTTTCTGAGGATGTAAAACCACCTCCCTGGGAGGAATTTGATCTATGCTGGCGACGGCGTGAACCACTCCTGGCTCGCCTACAGCCTTTCATGTTTGAACCATAATGACAGAAACATCCGTCTCACATACACCTGTGACTCTATATATAACTATATCCTTTCTTGATCTATTCATTTCAATTGTTAATGGGGGCTTGGAGACGAAGACATATAGGAAGAAGCCAGCTGCCAACTCTCTATTACTGGCATCTAGCCATCACCCTCCCTCACTGGTTAGGGGCATACCGGTGGGCCAGTTCCTGCGTATTCACAGGAACTGCTCCACAGATGCTGAGTACCGTTTGGAGTCTGAGGATCTGTATGGGCGGTTCAGGAGGAGGGGATACTCCCACAAATCAATTAAACTGGCTCGTAAAAAGGAATCCACCACAAAACGCAGCGATTTGCTACAAATCAAACCAGAGGGAGATCCCCCTCACAGAACCCACCCGTACGTATCATTTATCATTACTAGATACAGGTCCCAGTGGAATGAGGTCAGGGCGGTATTAACAAAACATTGGCCCATACTAACTAGGTCACAGGGTCTATCTGAGATTGTTGGGCCCCGTCCCCTCCTGGTTTCCAGGAGGGCGGACAATCTAAAGGACAGACTGGTGCGCTCTGAGTTTGTTCTCACTCCACCACCTACTAATTGGTTGACGGGGAGACCCACACCACTGGTATGTTTCCGTGTGGGCATTGCAATATATGTCCATACGTTGAACGATTGAACCAATTTACTGATGCTGATGGGCATAAAACTTTTGTCATCAAACACTTTATTAATTGCTCTTCCTCATGGGTCCTCTATATTTAGGAGTGCCCTTGTAGGAAATTATATGTTGGGAAGACCAGGAGACAATTACGTATCCGAATCGGTGAACATCTGAACAGCATCAAACCATCCAGACACAATGAGACCGCCCAACGCACCCCTATTGCTCAGCATTTTGACCAATTTCACAATTCATCCCCGGCTGGGTTGAGGGTCAAGGGGTTCTTTGTACTTACACTTTCCAACCCCTGGGGGGACTTTGATAAGGCCCTCCTGCGGAAGGAAAAGAAATGGATTTTTCGATTACAGACTTTGGTTCCGAAGGGCCTCAATACTGAATGTAATCTTCAAGTTTTCCTTGATCCCTAAACACCTGTGGGGGTGCAGTAGATTAATATGCTAGTATTTTGAGACTTTGACCTTAATCTTGAATTAATATTTTTATATATGTGTATGTCGCTTTAAGTACACTATTAATATCTTCAATATGACTATACACACGTAGATAGACTATGCCTGTCTTTGCTGTCTTCTTTAATTTCACTTGGCTGTGGATTTTACACTATTTTGGTCCCTGTGCATTGCTCAGGTAGTGAAATGTGGCGTGATTGGTGAAGGTTCGTTTTATGTACACACTAATACTTCACTGCATTGAGACAATTTCTTGCACAGTTTGCACACTGCAATACTATTTTTGCACTAATATTTTCCATGCTAAATGATTATTTTGTACCGAGAGAAGTGAGGATGTGAATGTAAGGGGTGGAGACTTATTTAAGAACCCCCATAATGACTCTCCTAGGTATCCTGGGGAAGCCCACGTGACCGGAAGTAGGCAAAATGCATAGATGTAATCTAGCTATGTGACATCTGTAGCCCGGCATCTCCAGTCCACTCCGGGCGGCTCTTTACCAACCTTGCTGCCGCACACCTATCTGGCTTTACCCCCCTTGCAGACTGCATGCACGGTGGATGGTTTACACACACAGGAAGATAACGCTGCTTTAGCAGCTACTGTGGATCTGATTACACCCCCCCCCCTCCTTGCTTCCCAGCTTGAGGACTTATCTCACTATTACACTAATTCAAAACTACAGGGAGGAAATGTGAACTGGATGGTCTATTACAGTGGAGAACGGCATATTCACTGGACTGGGTGAGATCAATCCATGGGACTTTGTCCCGATCTGTGTACTTGCCTCATTAACTGTGCAGTCAAGCATATCTTGTTTACATACCTACAGCCATCCACTGCTCACTCTCTCTGCCTCTCATTTGACCATTCAGTTCCCATCTGATGTGTGTCCATCACGGGGAGGAACAGTGAGCTGGGTGAATTACCACAGGGAGGAATGGCACCTCAATAGGACTGGGTGAGACCACCCTATGGGACTGTGTCCTAATGTGTGCATTACCCTCATGAACTGTGCAGCAAGGTGTATCCCGTCTATACACCCACCAGTATCTATTGATCACCCCCCCCTTATACTTCACTCATCTCTACCTGATGCATGCTTAGCTGTAATAGGGCTACCATCTCCAGGCATTCTCCAGCTTACTCTCAAGCTACACTAGCGATGTGAGCCTTCAATTTTGGAATTCTGTTGCAACGGTATTCTTTGATTTTTGTTCACAGGCCCGATTGTCAATATAGAGGTACGTGTGGTGTAAGTTTGGTCTAATGACATAAATTGGGTTCATACCTATACTACCGGTTGTCTTACTTTTAACCGGTTACCGGTCATCTTTTTCCCCGAGTTATCGGGTATATATATCAGGACGACCATTCGCCCGCCCGAGTGTAGCGATCACATCGAACTCTCATTCGACCTCTTACGGACCTCTACCATCGGGATAATGTCGATTCGTACGTAGTCCATCTCTACTCACTTCATATTC
>BLSH010509110.1:563508-576966 GCA_018402905.1 Glandirana rugosa
ATTTTTCTCCTCATTATTGGGACAAAGATATATAACATATTCTAGGAGCGACGGCCGAGTGGGATATTAGTCCCACCCCATGGGTCTTGGTTTTGTGTCCGTTTTGTGTTTTTCCAAAGGGCGTGTATCCACGCCCTTCTCCGAGGTTTCCCTTGTGTGGCGCCGAATAACTCACTAGTTAATATGTGAAATAACTTTTAGGTTCCTCCCTACGTAACTTTTAACTGTCTGGTTTGGTGTTCAATTTTGGAATTCTGTTGCAACGGTATTCTTTGATTTTTGTTCACAGGCCCGATTGTCAATATAGAGGTACGTGTGGTGTAAGTTTGGTCTAATGACATAAATTGGGTTCATACCTATACTACCGGTTGTCTTACTTTTAACCGGTTACCGGTCATCTTTTTCCCCGAGTTATCGGGTATATATATCAGGACGACCATTCGCCCGCCTTGTGTTTTGCCTGTGTTTTGGTTCTGGGTACCCCACCCTGATTATAGGGTGAGCCGGCAGCGAGGATCTTATACAATATATAGAAACAGGGTTATTACTCCTCTTTTTACTCCCTTTTTTCTCATGCACCTGTGACCAACCCATCAGAGTACCTGAGTACCAACCCTTCTGAGTACACAAGTACCTGTCACCAGCCCAACAGAGTACCCGAGTACCTGCCACCAGCTCATCAGTGTACTCGAATACCTGTCACCAGCCCATCTCAGTACCCTAGTACCTGTCACTAGCCCATCTGATTACCCAAGTACCTGTCACTAGACCATCAGAGTACCCGAGTACCTGTCACCACCCCATCAGAGTACCCGAGTACCTGTCACCAACGCTTCTGAGTACCCGAGTACCTGTCACCAACCCTTCTGAGTAAACAAGTACCTGTCACCAGCCCATAAGAGTACCCGAGTACCTGTCACCAGTCCATCAGAGTACCCGAGTACCTGTCACCAACAAATCAGAGTACCTGATTACCTGTCACCTGTCCATCAGAGTACCCGAGTACCGGTCACCAGCCCATCAGAGTACCCGAGTACCTGTCACCAGCCCATCAGAGTACTCGAGTACATGTCACCAGTCCATCAGAGTACCTGAGTACCTGTCACCAGTCCATCTGAGTACCTGTCACTAGCCCACCTGAGTACCCAAGTACTTGTCACTAGCCCATTTGAGTACCCGAGTACCTATCACCAGCCCATCAGAGTACTCGAGTACCTGTCACCAACACATAAAAGTACCCGAGCACCAACCCTTCTGAGTACACGAGTACCTGTCACCAGCCCATCAGAGTACCCGAGTACCTGTCACCAGACCATCAGCGTACCCAAGTACCTGTCTCCACCCCATCAGAGTACCCGAGTACCTGTCACCAACGCTTCTGAGTACCCGAGTACCTGTCACCAACCCTTCTGAGTAAACCAGTACCTGTCACCAGCCCATAAGAGTACCCGAGTACCTGTCACCAGTCCATCAGAGTACCCGAGTACCTGTCACGAACACATCAGAGTACCTGATTACCTGTCACCAACCCATCAGAGTACCCAAGTAACTGTCACCAACCCTTCTGAGTACCCGAGTACTTGTCACCAGCCCATCAGAGTACTCAAGTACATGTCACCAGTCCATCTGAGTTCCTGTCACTAGCCCATTTGAGTACCCAAGTACCTGTCACTAGCCCATTTGAGTACCCGAGTACCTGTCACCAGCCCATCTGAGTACCTGCGTACCTTTCACCAGTCCATCTGAGTACTCGAGTACCTGTCACCAGCCCATCTGAGTACCCTAGTACCTGTCACTAGCCTATCTGTGTACCCGAGTACCTGTCACCAGTCCATCAGAGTACCCGAGTGCCTGTCACCAGACCATCTGAGTACCCGAGTACCTGTCACCTGCCCATCAGAGTACCCGCAAACTTTTCACCAGCTCATCAGAGTACCTGAGTACCTTTTACCAGCCCATCAGAGTACCTGAGTACCTTTTACCAATCCATCAGAGTACCCGAGTACCTATCTGCAGCCCATAAGAGTACCCGAGTACCTATCTGCAGCCCATGCTTCATAAAATATACATTGAGGTGTTTGCTTTCCAAAATGGGGTAATTTTGTGGGTAATTCCATTGTCCTGGTGCTTCAGGACCTTCAAAAGTGTGATAAGTAGGAATGAAATTAGATGTGTAATTTATGCTCCTAGAACGCCTGAAGGTACTACTTCAATGTTGGACCTCTCTATGTGGCTGGGCTGGGTAAAAGTCTCACACATGTGGTATCGCCATACTCAGGAGGAATATCAGAATGTATTCTGGATGAAATTTTTGCTATGTACCTGCTATGTGTTAGAAATATCTAATAAAATTGACCACTTTGTGTAAAAATAAAAAAGTTTTCATTTTCTTTCCGCGTATTTCAAAGACTTGTGGAAAAACCTTTTTTTTCAAAAGACAAATAATGCTTCATAGTTTATACATTGGGGTGTTTGCTTTTCAAAATGGGGTCATTTTGTGGGTAATTCCATTGTCCTGGAGCTCCAATGCCTTCAAAAGTGTAATAGGTCGTTAGGAAATTATTTCTTCTCCTAGAACGCCTGACGGTGCTCCTTGCATATTCGACCTCTGTATGTGGCCAGAGTGTGAAAAAGTCTCACACATGTGTTATCACCATACTCGGGAAGAGTAGCAGAATCTATTTTTAGTGTAGTTTTAAGTATGCATATGCTGTGTGTGAGAAATAACTACTTGTTATGACAATTTTGTGTAAAAAATAATAATAATAATTGTTTAATTTTCCCAAGAATTGTGAGAAAAAATTACACCTTTAAAAAACTCGCCATGCCTCTTACTAAATACCTCGGACTGTCTACTTTTCAAAAAGGGGTGATTGGGGGGTATTTGTACTGTCCTGACATTTCAGGGCCTCAAATAATGAGATAGGCCATCAGTACATCAGATGTGATCAATTTTCAATAATTGGCACCATAGCTTGTAGACTCTATAATTTTCACACAGACCAAATAATATACACAGATTTTGGTTATTTCTACTAAAGATAGGTAGCAGTATAGGTTTTGGCCAAAATTTATGAACAAAAATTACTAATTTGAACAATTTTATCATAGAAACTAAAAAAAAGTGTTTTTTTTTTTTTTTAAATTTCGCTCTTTTTTCATTTATGTCGCAAAAAATAAAAACCCCAGATGTGATTAAATGCCACCAAAAGAAAGCTCCATTTGTGTGAAAAAAAATGATACAAATTTTGTTTGGGTTCAGTGTTGCATGACTAAGTAATTGTCATTCAAAGTGTGAGAGCGCTGAAAGCTGAAAATTGGTCTGGGAAGGAAGTGGGCGTAAGTGTCCTGTATTGAAGTTGTTAAAGAGTAACTCCACTTTCCTGGGGAAAAAAATAGCAAACAAAGAAAAAATAATATAGCATGTACACATGCAATACAAGTCATATTGTAACTGAATGTTATTAAAAATGACCTTTCCTTTTCAATCTGCTGTAATTTTCTGAGAATGCATTGCAATATGGCTACCTGGAGTTGTTCTGTACACAGAATGTGTACTGACCACTGCCCAGAAACATCATTTCCTGCGTGTGTGTGATTGGCTCACCAATTTTCCCTGAAGTCTGCCTAAGACACAAGTCAGATTTCAGGCATCCCCTGCAACAAAAATGTAATTTTTGGTGAGATACTTCCAATAGGAGCACATATAAATGGATGCAGACCCAGCAGATTTCATCATTAGTGCTCTCCAGCTATGCACCTGACAGTTAATTATGAAACCACTCCCATTAGACCCACTCAGTACAGAGGCACATAGAAACACAGAGGGATTTCAAAAGGTAGAAATCTGCAACAAAGTTTCTTATAATCCTTACAATGTACATAGATCACCCAGAGGGGAATGTTTTTTCTCAACAAAAGTTACGATTTAATTGTGTTGCACACAGTAAGACAAAGCTATGAATCTTTAAAAAAACGTTTTTTCATTTGTAACTAGGGGTGAGCTTTAGGTTCAGGTAGACCATAACCTAAAGCTAAGCTATTTGCAACTTGCTGAATGGGCAAATTAAATAGCCAGATTTGGCAAGTTCACCTAATTGTGTGAATCTCTGGCTGCTGCAGCTGGAAATCGTTTATTTAGTAATATTATCACATGACAGCTTAAAGCAGTCCCAGCTAGTTTTAACCACTTGATCTTCAGAAGATTTATCCCCTTCATGACCAGGCCCTTTTTTTGGGATAGGGCACTGCATTACTTTAACTGACAATTGCACGGTCATGCAACGCTGTACCCAAATAAAATTTATGTAATTTTTCCCCACAAATAGATCTATCTTTTGGTGGTATTTGATCACCACAGAATTTTTGCACTATAAAAAAAACAAAAAATACTGACAATTTAAAAAATAAAAAAAAAACTACTTTCTGCTATAAAACATATGCAATACAAAATCTAATTTCTTCATACATTTTGGCCAATATGTATTCTGCTACATATTTTTGGTAAAAAAAATCCCAATAAGCGTATATTGATTGGTTTGCACAAAAGTTATAGTGTCTACAAACTATGGTATATATATATTCAAATTTTTATTTATTTTTATTTTTTTTACTATTAACGTGACTGCGATATTGTGGCAGACAGTCAGACAATAACTGGCACTTTTGGCACTAAAAATATGCACTGTCACTGTACTAATGACACTGGCTGGGAAGGAGTTAAACATCTAGGGTGATCAAAGGGTTAACGGTGTGCTTAGCCACTGTTTTACTGTACTATGTGTGCTGCCTTTACTCAGGGAAGTGATTAATTTTTTTCCCTGGAAATACCAGGGGATACTAGCTTTAGACGATCCCTGAAAACCTTTCTCTTCAGACCTCTTCAACCTCTGCAGCAATGCTGGCAGCACTCATACGTCTATTTCCCAAAGACAACCTCTGGATATGATGCTGAGCATGTGCACTCAACCTCTTTAGTCCACCATGGCAAGGCCTGTTCTGAGTGGATCCTGTCCTGTTAAACCACTGTATGGTCTTGGCCACCATGCTGCAGCTCAGTTTCAGGGTCTTGGCAATCTTCTTATAGCCTAGGCCATTTTATGTAGAACAACAATTCTTTTTTTCAGATCCTCAGAGAGTTCTTTGCCATGAGGTGCCATGTTGAGCTTCCAGTGATCAGTATGAGAGAGTGAGAGCGATAACACCAAATTTAACACACCTGCTCCCCATTCACACCTGAGATCTTGTAACACTAATGAGTCACATGACAACGGGGAGAGAAAATGGCTAATTGGGCCCAATTTGGACATTTTCATGTAGGGGTGTACTCACTTTTGTTGCCAGTGGTTTAGACATTAATGGCTGTGTGTTGAGTTATTTTGAGGGGACAGCAAATTTACACTGTTATACAAGCTGTACACTTACTACTCTACATTGTAGCAAAGTGTCATTTCCTCTGTGTTGTCACATGAAAAGATATAATAGAATATTTACACAAATGTGAGTGTGTACTCACTTTTGTGAGTATATATATATATATATATATATATATATATATATATATATATATATATATATACAGTGCATTCAGTGTAGACTATAAAGACAGTCCTATTTAACCCTTAATGCACTCAATATGTTATAATAACATATCAAATATTTTTCAATATTGCATATATAAGAACTTGCAGCTAGTGTACAATCTCAAACTGGACTTACAATAAACCATGTAAACATGACTTAGAGCTAAATGGTTTTTAATTATTTTTATTTTAACTATTTCCTAAAGTTTTTAAGTTTATAAAGGACGCTTTGCATCATTGCTATTTTATAAATAAATATTTCTTACAGATTGCTTCCATGATCCTCAGTTTCTAGAGCATGCTCTAAAAAGAAAGGCCAGCACAAGCTTACCTTTTGTTTTTTGCAATCCATTTGGTTGCATGTCACTGCTTGCAGGAGGAAAGGGGCCTCTCTCTCCTTCGAGTCATTCTGCTGACTGTTTGATCTGATGGTGCATCTATTGCCTTAAACTCACTATCTCCTAGCTGCAAGTGCCGAATATTTAATATTCATCAATAAATCCCATAGTTACCCAAAAAAAAATGTTTCAACTCTACATGCTCAAATAAGTCCAAAGAGGTAATTACCTTAAGAACATAGTACAAAACATTAATAAAGAGACACGTGAATTTTATAAATTCTGTCCAAACAATTTTGTTTGGAAAACAGATTTTTATGATTGCAGATTCAGTGATGTTTCTAAAAATTGACACAAATGCTTTTACAAAGCTAGGTTATAACAAAACTGCTAAACTGCTAAGAAAAATTGTATCATGTTTTCCTATTTGCTACTGTAAGCTACATCCAGCTGCCAATACTTTAACAACGTTACAGCGTCTGGTCACATATATGCTGACAAAGGGTGGCTTTCAGGCAGAATCTAAATTAACTCAGATCTCTGATTCTATTTTGTGCCATATGCCATGCTCTATGGCGGTCCTCAGACACCCGAGCAGTAGATAGGTATGTATGGCACAACTTAGCAGCTTAGATTGTAGAAAAGTGATAGAGTTGAGGAGGTGCAAAATAGTTTAGGTTTATAACATGTTTTTTGACAGAGCTTGAATCTCAAGAACAAAAGGTCTCCAGTCAGGTTAAAAAAATCACTGGCTTATAAAAAATATTCTGTTGCTTTTCCAGAAGGTGAGCTGGAACAGTACCAGCCACTGGATTTTACTACAGATAAAATCAGACAGCTGGCATGAGCATGGTCTGTTGTGGGATAAATATACATTATGTGTAATTTCTATTATATTTTGTAGAAAACACAGAAACGTGATATTGTCTGGGACAAATGTAATTTTATGCTACAGGCTAAAATCTGTATGGAACATTATTATCTTCAAAATGGTGAATCCAAAAAAAAAAGAGAAGCAAGTACAATGTGGGGGTCACTAAAGGCAAATAAGCTTCCACTTTGCAGGGGATTTACTACAGAGCTTAGTGAATGTAGTGATGTTTCATTTTGCAAAGAATACCCAATCAGATGCATGGAAAATAAAAAAGCATTTTTGCTTGCACATGATTGCATGATGAACATCAGCAAAGCTTCACCTCATTTACTGATATCTGGGGAAAATTCCATTTCAAAGTGCAACTTCCCTTGCATAACATAAGGCTATGTTACTTGCTGCAGAACTCTTTTCTTCCACAAGATGGCAATAGCAAGTATGCTTTGGTTAGCGTGTGACCGACTTTAGGCTGTGGCAATAACCTTAGGCTGTGGCCATGCCACGGCCGTCACTTGGAAACCAACTACAATACCTAGTGAAACCTGAGAGCAGGAGGGGTCAGATAAAAATTGGGGAGTGCACCAACTGGAGAGACGATGGTAGAAAAAGTGCTGTGCTGGGCTGTGCCAAGCTGTGTCATGCTGAGTTTCACTGGACGCTGCTGTATCTTGAACCAGGTGGCTGGACCAAGCTGAGTCCGCTGCACCATCAGCTTCTCTGGCGCCTACTTTGAAATGTTTGTGACCTAGGCAGCCACTGCCCAGGCCTGTGGTCGAGCTGCAGGACTAAAATGCCAAGGTACTTGTCATCTTGCCTGCAATCTGTGACAGTCATCTGCAAAAAGGGGACCCCCCTCTGTTCATCCAACCAACTGCCACAAGAGAATTACAGAGGGAGAGAGAGTAATGAGTAGGTCACAGACCAACAGTTAAGTTGAACCTTGTTTGTGCTAACTGCTCATATTGTTGTTAGGCTAGGCCCAATGCAGCCAAGTTACCTGTTCTGCTCCCCGGAGTGCTGCAACTGTGCACACCCTACCATCTAACTATGCAACTATGTACATCCTAAAAGCCAACTGCTGCTATTGGGTCGAAAAACTAAATAGGTTCAGAAGAGAGATACTGGCTGCACACCCCAAATCATTTGAAAAAATGGAATGGTTCCCCCAAGGTGGGTTTTTTTTAGCAGCAAATCAAAATATGTTTCTTCAAATTGTATTTATTTTTATTTTTATCGTGTATGAAAAAGTCCGGAGATGATCAAGGGACGCCGCCAGCATGGTTATGCGCCCTCTATGGTCGAGATGTGAGTTGCGGCCAAGTGAGGACTGTCTAAGGGAGTACAGTGAGTTATTCATGTCTCCCTACCATGGCGGGAAGCCCGTGGAATACTGCCCACCACCACATAAGGGAGCACGGAAGAGCCGAAAATTCCAAGTCACTGAAACACTTACTATCTATCTGCATATGTAGTTAAGACAAGCAACTTAATCTATTTGTAAATAATACCCACAGGTGCGGTTCAGCTGGGGAGTGTTAGTCCCCCTAGGAACACACCAAATCCTCTTCTCCTTACAACAACTTGGGATTTACAAGTCATACTAACGGTAATGATGTATTTAGTCCTGCAATCTGAAAGGTCTATATTTTGTAAGCATGAGTATTGTGTTTTTGGAAGAACCTATGGATTCCTAAATCAACTAGCCTTACATATAGTTGAATATTCCTTAAATATCCAACTAAACAATCTATTTATACTACATATTTTGTTTGCTTTATTTAGACACTACGTGCTTAACCTACTACAGTAAGCTACTCTCTGTGTGCTATTTGATCAAAGCCTGCCCCCCTCCCCTTGTGGGTATCCCACTGTTGCATCTATGGAATCTCTCTGGCCGGCTATTCCAGCCGGTAATTAAGATTCTTCTTTGGATATCTGTATGAGGTACATCCAGTTACCGTAAATATGTTGATCCTTTGTCTATATGGTCCCATTCAATAGAGTGATTATAGATGTGGTAGAACTATAATTTTTGTTAAATCTACAACTATTGCTGCAAGAAAAAATCAAGAATTAAAATTATTATAGAACAAAGCACTTAACCTAATCTTTATTAATCCATAATGTACCAAACAGGTTATAGAGTTAACCGATTCTTATATGCTCCCATGCCCGCCCGGGGGAACATTTTCAGCTCAAGTACCTCTGTGGTGTACTCCTGACTTTGAGGTGAGCTCTTCACACAGTGAATGAACGTGCATATAGCATGAGCTTTTTATTATGGATATATTTATGTTCATAGATATATAGATGTTTAACATGCTGCTCATAAATATGTACTAATTATGTTATTGTTCCAAGTGTACCAAACCTGTTAACTTGTATACTCTCCTGAGGAAACGGACTCACATGTAGAGAATTACAGGCTCACTCCACACAGTGAGGTTAATAGACCACTGCTGTCATTAGTCTGGGAACTCTGTTCAATAACCTTGTTTTAATCAAGATATATGTCATCTGTACTGTATAAACTTGGAATAAAATTTCTTGTTTTTAACTAAAAAAGATTTATTTGTGAGTTCATGATGGTACCATGAAAATCCTGCAGCCCCAATATATACTTCTTTATTCTTATGTACAGTAGAGGATGAAGGTATCTGTATTTAATCAATTAAGCCATTTGCAAGTGTGTCAACTATTAGGTTAAGCCAGATGCGAAGCCTTTTAGAAACGGAGCATATGTGATGGATTCATTTAGTCCGGGAAAAAAGGTGGCCTGTAATTTAAAGATCCATCTTTGTTCATATTGGAGCAATATTTTGTTCCAGTTGCCGCCTCTATCTGGGATGTGTGGAGCAATATGGTTGAAACGCGTGGGAATACCGACATAGTTGATGCTGTATCGTATTTAAGTCTTTTTTTTCACTGTTAAAATCATTGTATAACTGTAATTGTTGATAGGAAGCCCTATGATGCACAACCAGAGCTCATGTTTTTAATCACAAGAACCTTTTCATATTGAATTTTATATAGATGACTTTTTGATACACGTTAAAAATAAAAATGAATACATTTTTAAGAAACATATTTTGATTTACAGTTACTGCTGCTATTGGGTCTGCCTGTCTAAACTACTCATCTGCATCTAAAGATCCCTCCCTTGCTAGAGCCAACCTCTCAGGTATAATGCTGTAACACCCAGTCTAAAGACACACCCCTTGTTTCCCTGCACTCCAATGTCTTCAATGGGCTCCAATGTAGCCATCAGAGTCACCTTAAAAACTATACTCACATTACTTTATCCTGAGGGCAGACCTGTATTCAGCTTTAAACCTTAATCTTTCAGGCCTAAACTTAGCCCCTTTGTTTGAGAGCTCTCAAGTGGCATAGCTGATTCATGCTGTTACTGTGTTGGCCACTTGGGGCAATTCAGTGGCGGCTGGTGGGCTTTTTTGGGAGGAGGTGGCAAATAACCACCCCCCAGGTGGCTGCCTGCTGTCTGCTGGTCGTTCCAGCACTTACCCCATCTAGATGGCAGGTGACAGGTAGCGGCTCCTCTGCTCCTCAGGTCCTGCTCTGTCCTCTCGCCCATCATGGTGGCTTCCATGTGTCTCCTCCTCCTAGGCGCTAGGCGTCCAATAGGATCACTACTAAAAGAAAGGAAAACGCACCAACCTGGTGGTGCTAAAGCCTAGCAGTCTAGATAAAGGCAAGCAGTGCCCTAAGAGCAATAGAAGACCATCTGGGATAAAAATTATATAAAATGTGATAAAAATCAACCTTTTTAAGTAAAGGATGATAACAAATGACATGCATTATATATACACAGAATCAAAGTTGCTTTGGTGAACCTTGTGTGGGCAATAGCCCTTTGAAGTCACAAATAGGTGTATAGCTGATATGGATGAGGCTGCTTCCAACAGGGCCTGGGAACCCGAGTATGGTGACAACAAGAGTGATGGGGAAGAGAGGAACAGAAGCGCCAAATCGATCTCAGTGTAGCATTATTTATATCATAGTATAAAACGTAACCGTAAAAAAATGCACTCACACAGTGCTGGTGGGATACAGGCGTATCAGGTGCATTGCTCGGTTGAGCCGCTGGAGAATCCTACATGTGCAGTTTCAAGAGTCCGTGCTCTTGTCCTATATGAAGTCGCAACCTCAATGGGGATCAGGGGGGAGTTGGCGGGGTTTACCGTGGCAAGGCAGAAACCCCGCCGGCTCCCTCCTGATCCCCAGCAAGGTTGCAGCTTCATATAGGACAAAGGTGCAGACTCTTGAAACCGCACACGCAGGATTCTCCAATGGCTCAACCGAGCGTTGTACCTGATACGCCTGTATCCCACCAGCACTGTGCGAGTGCATTTTATTACGGTTACCTTTTATACTATGAAATAAATAATGCTACACTGAGATCGGTCCAATAGGATCACCTGTCCTTTCAGCCAATCGGGTGACGAGTCTCAGACCCACTTCCTGATTGGCCAGGAGGAGGATCAGTGTTAAAATAGCGAATTTTCATTCGCTATTCTAACACACCTGGGTGGGCTGTGAGCGCACTCTCTGCCCTCCAAGCCCCTATTTTGAAGCCTATTAGAGCCTTTGGCTCCAATCAGTGCTTCAAAAAAACACACCCTGCATTGCAATTCATGCGCTCAGCATCATGTAAGGATCAGGATGCATAGATGGGGGCTGCGGCATGGATAGGGGAGGCGGCGCCCGTGCGCCCTCAATGGACGTGCCGTCACTGGCGCAATTTATCTCAAATGGAGAGCTACAGTTTATGCCCTCTGGGCCACAGTATATGCTGAAATCTAAAGCCCTTGTAAGGGACCTGGTGCGACTAATTATGTATTCATTATTGTGGTCATGCTAATTTACATGCCAATAAATTCTGTGATACCTTTATGACTTTAACTTGCCAGTACATGTTTTTATTATTTGATAGAGTTGTTGCTGGTTTAATTCCTGTGTTCATGCTGATTTTTACAGAAAGGTATACTAGTGCTGTCAGTGAGGTTGAGGCCTCCCACAGGGCTGGACAAGAGCAGAGGACCCAAATCTATCAAGGACTCCTGCGGGGGTAGTGCTACACTAGCAAAGTCAACAGCCTATTTGCCTTTAGTAAATCAACCCCTATATCTTTACTTGATTTACTTATTACATTACTGGGTTTGTTTTTGTTAGGTGTCTCCCTGAGTATAACTATAACTTTCTGTTCTGGAAATTCACTCACATAATTTGCTTTCTGCCTAACAAGAAGCTCCTCATTTCAAGACATCTTAATTTTGAGAATAGTTGGAATACCTCAGAATCATAATTACAATTTACAGGTATAAAATACACTTCCCATTTTAGGTATTTTACAACCAACATCTTATTTGCTTCTTGTTTCAAGCACAGGGTGGCTTGTTAAGAAAAGTTCACAGCAATTGCTGCTAATGCACATTCCTCAGTAGCACTGGGCAGATTACTTTAGCTGGCAATAGCTTGTGCAATGAAAATGTAAAAAATAAAATAAATCTAAAAAACTTTAATAAATTCATAAGGCACACAAGTGTTAAGGATAAGAACATGGGACTGAGTTAATTCTAAGTTAATTATCTTAAAAGGTTTAGCATACAACTTTTCCTACATGTGCACAAAAATTTGCCAGTTTTTACAGATCATTATTTACAGTACTCAAAGGTTTAATTCATGCAAACGGTGTTGTTAATTAAAGTGCAAATGCCTTGCATCAAGACTTTCATTACATTACATTTCATTACATTACAGTTGCAAACAGTGCTAATAATAATAATTACATTGGTAAAGTGCTATGATGTCACAATTGAAAAGTAACTGATAAAGAATTGTCATCTTTGTTTATCAGGTCACCATCAATGTCATGGGGGCAGCAATCATCACCACAGAAGCATCAGAGACCTTAAAACAAGATCCTACTGGGTCACCTGGGATCACCCAGGGGGGCAGGCTCCCAACTTGAGGATGCCGGTGTAATTGTGCTCCATAGTGAACTTGTAAGACAGGCCATAGATGAAGCCATTTTTTTTGTAAGGATCGACTTGGGTACAATTAACCTCCCCATAAATGGCTCGAATTTTGAGATTCAAACTATCTGTAGCCGGTTTAAAGTGGTTGTTAAACCACTTGTATAAAATGTTCCCATTCCCTCTGTATTAGCACAATAAGTTCCCCTGTGCCTGTGCTATAACATACAGTATCTCACAAAACTGAGTACACCCCTCACATTTTTGTAAATATTTTATTATATCTTTTCATGTGACAACACTGAAGAAATGACACTTTGCTACAATGTAAAGTAGTGTCCCCTTGAATAACACGATTATGTCTCCCTTACCCTTGTAAAATATGTTCACCAAATTGTTGGTGAAATTTGGCCGATGTCTATCAAACTTAGAGTTTTAAGCTCGGTAAATACCCCTCCAATTAACATGGGTTCAGCTAGGAATGTTTTTTTTACCGAAGTAGATACCGGACAGAATGTTCAAGTGATACCTCGTGTTAATGTGGCCGTAGGAGTTCAACCCTCGGACGGGGGGACCCACTAGGGTCCACTGGGTCATCCTAGAACAAAATTCCAGAGACTACGAAGACACCACTACTAACGACGGGGGTACTGTAACTACCACTGGACTAT
>BLSH010509110.1:583575-598651 GCA_018402905.1 Glandirana rugosa
ATATAGGCCCACACCAAGGGTTTCGGTTATACTTTGTCTCTTTGTGTCCTCCAAATAAAAACAGCTCTACTAGCACCAGAATTGCAAAATAAACCTCCTGTGTTTCTCTGTTTCATATTGGCTTTGGGAACCACACCCGGATATATTGGTGAGTCGACATATATTATCCTACATTAAAGGAGGGGGCGCTAGTTTCCTTGGTTTTAGTTTTTGTTCTGATTGTAGTTGTAGTTCTCGCATTCACAGAATTCTGTGAATAAATGTTTTGGATGGGTGGGTGGAGCCCCACACTGCTGCTTTTTTTTAATTGTGAAATTGTGACAGGGGGTGAGGGGAAAAGATCCCTAAGATCCCTGGCCCTCTGTCACAACAGGGGCTCTGGGCGGGGGGGGGGGGGGCTTGGGGGGCTGCTCAGTTAGTAACATGTTACACCTTAACTATGGGTATAACATGTAACATGTTACTAAAGGTGAACTTATCCTTTAATGCAGGTTTCAAATTTAAAAATATCAGATATTAATTTTCAATTACATTAACGTGTTGTTGATATGATATGTGATATGTTAGTGCTTGTCTTGCATGCAATATGCTTTAAATCTTTATATAATAACATGGAGGGATCCATGTTACACAGTACCTTTGTAGACACATGATCCTGCTCTTCCAAGTGTACCTCTTCCAATATAATGCAGTACAGTGGTACTATCATAAATTGTATGTAAATAAACATAAACATTTCAAAAAATGTATCCAAAAAATAATATTGATCCAAATCAAAGTTCACCCAGTGTCTACTCGTGAACAGAAATACATGTCCACCTTCCACAGCCTTTTATAAGGTAATATTCTTCTCAATGCTCCTTAATTCGCCACACCACAACTCATGCTCACTGCCACCAACTCCGGGCAGGACACTCACTCACTGGGTTTTAATGTCTCTCATTCTCATGATTGGCATAACACAATTTTTCTTTAAATACTCTACTCCACCACAAGGACTCTCCACATTTGCTTATTCATAGACAGCCATGATTTTCTCATGAAAGAAAGAAAAAAGGACCTCCAATAGTGCAGTATTGTTAAAAACACCATTTATTTCTCAATCTCCATTAAAAACCTACTCACACGCCAATATTCTTTAATGCCTTAATAATGAACAAACAACCACTACAGTGTCCAGATAGAATTAGCCAGGTCGACAGTATCGGGGTCTCACTGAACAGACCTTCCGTCACTTCGGGAACATCACTTCCAGGTGCCATACAGCTACCTCCCAAGGCGTTTTGTTATCACAACTTTGTCCGGGGATTGGCTCCTGCTCTTGCACCAAGGATTCAATGTTCATACCCTAGATACACTTGCATTGGTAGCAGATTAAATTGAAATGGCAGTAAATTGAAATGGAGGTACAGGAAAGTGTTTGTGTACAATCATTCAATAAATCTTCCAATGTAAAAATATACATCTGAAAACAGCATTTGGCTGACATAAACTACTGAAAAAATTATGACCTCGAAACTCATGCTTATGGCCATGTTTATGTATAAAAGTTCTTTCTACAATCTTTCACAAATTTTCTCGAACCACTATCTAGTGTCCATGGGTAGCCAAATTAAATTTTACCTTATTTGAAAATCAATCATACTTTGTATTGCAAACTTGTACTTACATTGGTCCAGCCGGGCACAATTTAAGTATGCACTAGTCATACTTCATGGACCACTGGGGAAGTTCAAAATCATTGTAGCAGTTGGCTCTACTACAAATTTTCTGGGTACTGATTAGGTTCTACATGAGCAGCTGTCCCACTCCTCCTCTCAACCTTGTTCAATCAGATAATGCCTTCAATTCATTGAAAAAAACATGATGCGCTCTTATGAACGGTGGCGGTGTTGAGTGCGTGACCCACTGTGGTCAGAGGGGAAGCACAGAACCCTATCAGGACTTAGAAGACTGAGGCCATCTCTGTAGTACCACTGAATACTACCATGATTTCCAGCTTCACCAATGGCTCAATAGGTATGAGATATGCATACTTACTTTGGGTCAAGCTGGACCAATGAAAATATGTAATACAGACAATTTCTGGAGTTCAGCTTTAAGTATACTTTTCTTCTGCGTCAGATAAAGTTTGAACCTGTTAACTTTCTATAGATATTGTATTTCAGCACTTTTTCTACACTTCTGCATGGACACAGATTTGCAGTGATTCATCCAAAACTAAAGCTTCACTTTTGTACAGCTATTTAATTGTTAGACCATATGTTTACTATGTTATGTCTGTTAGTTTTACTGAACTTTGATTCACACATCAACAAGCACACACCAAAAGCAGTCTTTGTTTTGCTCGATTTCAGTTTGATTTCATTTTCACTACTGTGCCATTAAGCTTAATGTGGAACATGAGGTTAGGCTGTCATCATGCATGCCCCCTGGCAAATTGCAGATGTGCTTACAGCCAGCAATGTTTAGCCAATATCACGACTACAATCTCTGCAGCTCCTCTGGAAAATACTACGGATGCAGGAAAAAAAAAAAAAACATACATTGATTTTCTAGCAAGCTGTATATCCATCAACATACTCAGTTTTACTACAAATACTGAAGCATATCATAAAACCTATTTAGAAGTACGGTTGTTTAAAAAAAAAAAAACAATCATTGGCCTTAGGTAAAAATTATCCTTTGAAAAAGAAAGAACATAAATGTTTAGGATACTGTCACTTGAGCTAAATGAGATCAATAAGTGAGACAAAAATCAAGATGTGAAACAGAAAGGGTAATCAGTATTCAGCAAAATGTTTCTGAATGTGAACTCAATGAAGCGTAACGCTAATTGCATAAAAGGTTAACCATCAAAATAACTTAAAGTGGGAATAATAGGATGCTTCTTGAACACAAGTAACTCTTTTGGGGCAAGACAAACATTAGGTGTTAGAGAAATAAAATAACCTTTTCATAGATTCCAGGGAGGGGAGCGAACACATCAACTTGGTTATGCAAAAAGCAGAGCTGCTAATGCAGATGTGATACTTTCCTGTCTGCACTTGACATCAAATGCCATTCACTTAGTGCAATCCGCTATAATGCATTCATATTGAATATCATAGGTCATGCATTCAAATTGTTCTCTCCCATATGAAGTCTGAATCTAGAACTATTTTGCATTACTAAGATAGAAAAATTACATGATCTACCAATAGGCCTGTGAATACTTTTGAGAAAGTGAAGGGAAGGAGCTGACAGATGAGATTGCTCAAGGCTTATCAAGCTTCTTCCTATGAATTTTGAACCATATTATGGTTTGTTTTCATGATTTTCATTTTCAGAAACCATGTAAATTTGTGCAATTTGAACATTATAATCGCACACAACGATATCATAAATGGATTGACATTGATAATTAATGGGTCGTTATCTGACCATATACTGTACAAGAATATGTGAATAATATCATAAGTGGTACATGGCACAGATGCATGAAAATTTTAAAATAAATTTTACTTTTTTATAAGAAAGTACATTTGAATTTGGACAGTGAAGGAAAGGATGTAAAACTGTAATGATCAGCCTACTGCTGGTGTACTCTTTGCAGTCTTTGTGAATCCCGAAGTGTTCAAACCTGTTGTATTCAGATGCTTGACCTTGACATCTGCTGGACAGTGTTTAGCACTGCAGTGTGATCATGCTGCACCCCTAACCTCATTCACACATCTTTAAATTGAGAGCAGAGCACCCAGTTAATGACTGATGAGAGGTGTGTGTTTACTACCTGCATGAGCCCGCCCACAGACTTCGGAGTGACTTTGCTAGGCAATTTTTAACGCAACTTCAGTGTGACTTCGGGAGACTTACAATGGCCAATCAGAAAAGGGAGGGAGGGGGTTGCCTTCAAAAATTATTTTCTTTTAAGCTGTAAATTTGCTTCAATATAGATGGGGGATCCAACTTGGAGGTGACTTCCATTGAATTCTATGGGCACAAGTCGGATGGAAGTCGCCTTGAAGTCGCACAGGAACCTTTTTAGAAGTCGGAGTGACTTCAGTAGTGTACCTTAAGACGGCTCCCATTCATTTCAATGGGATTCAAGATGTCAAGCGACTTGGGGTGACTTGAGGCGACACAAGTTGAAGCGCAAGTCGCCCCGGTGTGAACAGGCTTTTTATCTGGTTGCCTAATACGACTCTCATAATCACCCTTCTCTCATGTCATCTTTCAATACAGGAAATTTTTTTGCCTCCAGATACAACTTCAAATTGAACTGTTTCTTTGTTCGTCTTCTGTCTAGCCTAACCTTCAGTTGGTTCCCTACTCATTTTCTGTCACCAGGCCTGACCTCTAGCTTGTCTTTACACTGTTACTGCTCTGCAATCTGCTGCTTTTGGTTCTGTCAGCAGCAGTTATCTGTAACATTTGGGGAATCCTCAAAGTCTCCCTCTAGAGCCAAGTGCAGTTTTTATGTTTTTTTTTTACTTGTTCCTTTTTTCTTTTTTGTATTGTTACTCATCCCTGGGCCCCAGACAAAAAGCTTCTACGCTTGAAGTATTCTGCATAGAAGGACCCCTGTGCTTTATGCGCTCTCTGTATTGGTCAAACACACTCCTGACTGCCAAACCTACAACTATCCAATCCAATAAGCAAGCCATGCTGATTGGATACCCATCCTTCTTTGAAGAATACCGTGAGGCAAGGGACTATTCATCAGAGACTGGAGAGTATTTAAAAAGAAAAAATAGAGACCTAGAAAACCATTCTGCTGCACCCTGACTTCTAGCCCTTTACATAAGCGATTGAGAAGGCTTGTGTCATCTGACTCAAGACAGAACACCCAATATAAAAGCATTACAGAAACACATGTTCACTGTCTTCTGGCTGCACACAGCATATTTCAGTGACTCTCAGAACCTTCCTTTCCAGCTTTTTTTTTTGAAGGTCACGTTTTGCAGACATGCTTCACATCTTGGCTGTCTAAGCCTAGAAATGGATTGAGATTCAGTTGGTTCAGCAGAGACCAGCCAAATTTTGATCCTTGTATGGGCAGGGTGGTTGTACAGAATTTGATCTACCAATCAATTTCCGTACAACTACACTGTCAGATTTTTTACTATAGCCGGCAGCACTGATCAGTGAATTCTGACAGCAGGGAAGTCTCGCCACTGTCAGATGATAATAGTTCAGAGTGGAAGATTCCCCCATCTACCTTAAATGTGTGACCTATGATAGCTTGGTGTGCCGCTCAGGCTCTATGTGGGGTATATGTGGTCGTTTTGCAGCCACTGCTGGGAGTGCTGGCAAGAGATGGAGCTCATCCTAGCTCCTGCTGTAGCTCAAAGGGAAAAGGAGGAGGTAATCCCTGAAGCCGCACATCCGTCCTGTCTTGTGGTAGTATCAGAGTAACAGAGTGGCAACCTCAGCCTGGGCTCCAACCAGGCCATGCCCCCAACACCTTTCGCTCCGCTCCCCCAGAGCTTAGTCGCAGGCAAATGTGGGGTTGGGGTAATAGGGTCAGGAAAAAAACTGACTCATCTATGACCACTGACCCATATATAGTTGATACATAACCTAATGTTTTATATCTGACATTATTAGTTTTAAACAGTCTAGTTGATCAAAACTCTATTTACACTAGTTATTTTGAATTGACAGAATGACAGCAGAAGCAGAGATGAAAACCTTTATCTGACTGTCTTTAGTACCAACATAAAACAAAATGTTAAAGGGTAGGGAAACCATTTCTCTGTCAATAAGGGGCTTTAAGAAAATAGGTGCCAAATAAAAAAAATCCTACTACTGAAGCGGCTTTATAAAACACTTTTGAGAAGTTTTACTTACTATTGTTACTTACTGTACTCCCTAACATTGTTCATTCTATTTTCATCAGTTTGCCAAAAAAAGAAAACAGACACCTAAAATAAGCTGACCAAATCCGGGGGACATATTTTTTTACTAGTAATTGTGGCAATCAGCCGCTTATAGCAGGACTGCGATATTGCGGAGGACAAATCGGACACTAAGTGACACTTTGTGGGAACCAGTGACACTAATACAGTGATCAGTTTGAAAAATATGCACTGTCACTGTACTAATGACACTGGATGGGAAGGGGTTATCATCAGGGGCGATCAAAGGCTTAAATATGTTCCTAACCAGTGTTTTCTCACTGTGGGGCAGGTGCTTTTACTAAGGGAAGACATAGATCCCTGTCCCTGCTTTGCAGGAACACAGGATCAATGTCTTCCATACTGACAAAACGGTGATCTGCTTTGTTTACACAGGGAAACTGCTGTTCTGCCTGTGTACAGAATGATCTGCAGGTACCAACAGACATCGAGTCCAGCAAACCCGCTGATCGGCACTGATACCTAGAAATGCAGAATTACGTATATATGCATAATCCTGCGCAGCGCGACCGCCCTGTAGCAGTAAATCTCCTATGGGGCAGTCGCCAACTGGTTAAGATCATCAGCATTGTAAGACACAGGCACTCTATCATGACTCTGGCTGGCTCTGTCACAGTGTATCACATGACATGGCTGCTGGGTGCTGATACTTGTGAACAATAAGTCAACAGAATCAGCACCCAGCAGCCATGTTATGTGACCGTGCACTGCCAGCAAGAACCATGATGGAGTGCCTGCTGACTGTGAGTTTTGATACCATCCATTATGCCAGAGACAGACACAGTGCAATGTAGTCTATTCACAGACACCCCCAAAGCACACCGGTGTTGAAGCCTTGAAGGCATGGGCAGCCCCACAATCAGATCCACTCCCCCTCTGTTCCTGCTGCTGGACACTGTCAGCTAAGCTCAGCTGCCTATCTCTGCCTGTCACCACTTCAGTCTGAGCCGCCTTACAGCCTCTCAAGTCTCTCTCTCTGGGCCCCAGTTACTACTGGGTGGGGAGCGGAGCTAATTGGAGGAAAATCACTCTGCTGGGAAGGCAAGGAGGGAGGCAGGCAGGCGGCTAGCTGGGACTTGAGCCAAGGCAGGAGAACATGCGAGCGGGAGCGAAATGGGCATGCGCCCAAAACTGAAGAAATTGTCCCTCAGCTCCGACCAGCACATGATCATCAGAAAGGGGCACAGATAATGGAAAAAATACAACCCTGAGCTAGTAGGAGCAGTGGAGCTGGCGTGTGAAATTCAGAATTTTTTCATTTTAATTCTGCACTGACTGTCTTTGAAATTACCCGAGCCCCTGTTCAAATCCAATCCGGGGACAAAACCGGGGACAGACTTGATCCGGGGACAGTGTCCTCAATCCGGGGACTGTCCCCTGAAACCGGGGACATCTGGTCACCCTGAACTAAGATCAAAGTGTCTCAGTGGCTCCAGAATGGCAGGCAGTAGATTGAGGTACTTACAAGTTGTGTACTTCACCCTTGGTTCCCACGTGGAGAGGGGATCCAGCACTTGGGGATATCCTAATTGCAAACATGCATCACACCACATGCATATTTTGGTCATCTGAATGGCAGCTACAGGTTTGAGTAAAGGTCGTTAGGCCCAAGGTGCCATGTCAGCAACATCTGCTTTTCTACATGTCAGCATGACCAGCAGGTGGTGCCTGAGAGGGAAGAACATGAAAGTGCTGCCCCAAAGAGGAAAGGGAGCAGTGCGTGATAAGATTTGAGAGGGGGAGTGTACTGGCATCGGAGTGGAAATAAAGGCATCAGGGTAGCAAGATAAAAGACAGCAGCAGCAGAATTGGCACCATTCAGACATACTGCATGGAAGGCAGCTTTCCTAACCTAAATATTTGTCTGTTGTATGTTGTCGAGTGATTTCATCATGATGTAAGGGCCTGTCCAGCAGATTGGGGCACTGGCGGATTCAGTACCCTCTCTGGACTGCAAGTAAGAACAAACTCTGGCTATGTTGTGGAGTTCTAATACTGTAGCAATGAAACAGGAGGCAGAGAAATCACATGGCCAGCATTGTTGGTGTTCTGAAAAGAGGATGTGTCTCAATTTTCCACAGATTGCTGAAGGCTCAGCTGCAGGATGGGGCCCAAGCAGACCAGAAAGGTTTTAGAGCGCATACCAGTCTTGGCGGAGTATGGTAAAGCTTAACTCAGGGCAGATTCAGTTATCATTGGGCACTGGATGAGTTGTCATGATCTGTGGTAGGACTCCATAGTGTTTTTTAAATGTGAAATTGTAAATAAAGCTGGGTTCCACTCAAACTTTGTGGTATAAAGCCATTATTCTGTCTCTTTTGGGGGGCGCCAATTGAGTAAAAATGGGAGAAATGGTGCATCAAGACTTTAATGAAAAGGTCACATAAACTGAATGTAGTTTGGCAATATTTTAAAGGGCGTGGCTCTGGCCTAGGTTTTATTGTGTAATTTTGTTGCCTTTATTTGTATTAACATGGAACTTTAGTCAAAAAATTAAGTCCTGGTAGATCACATCCTGGCTCGTTTTGCAGGTATTTCTATGCAAAACATTAACAATAAGTGCCTATACTGTTTACTGTATACTGTATACACCGTCTCACCCTGCTCTGCACATGCTCAATTGAGCTCTATTTTTTGGCACTGTGCCAAAAATATAAAGGCCGATCTGCTGACAGCCTAAAGATTTACTGCTGCGCAAAAGCTCTGAGCTTCAGCAAAATGGCAGCTTCCAGGAAGAAGAAACAGGAACAATGCTGGAGGTAATTAAAAAGAACACGCTAATTATGGTAGCATAATTGTCTCCTGGAATCATAAAGGTAAAAATGATTTCAATGCTTCTGTGCATGCACCAGACAGCATTCTTTGTTTTTTATACTGATGAAGTGTTGCAATATTGGTCTGAGTCGTACAACACCAATTTACATCCAGCAGTCTCAGGGCTTTATTTTTGCATTGAGAGGGGCAGTGAAGTTATTTGATGCACATGGAATTAGGGTGGGGGGGTCAGTGCTTGCACATTTCCACAGGCATCAGGATACAGTAGTACTCATCATACATCCAGTAGACTTCTTCCATGGGAGAAGGAGGTACTGCAGTATGATTTGTAAGCTTTGATTTGAGTAAACAACACAGTGCTCCAAACACTGATAGGCGATCTTGATGTTTTTCAGGGATAAAAAAACAATAAGATCGCTTAGTAAAAGCAGCACATAACACACGCGTTACACATTGTTAGGCACATTGTTAGGCACACAGTTAACCCCTTGATCACCCCTAGATAAATAAAAATTCCCGTATCTATACCATAGTTTGTAGACACTATACGTTTCATGCAAACCAAATAATATACACTTATTGGGACATGTAGCAAAATACATGAACAAACAACAACATACAATAAAACGATTCCCCCGTAGGGATGGTTACCTAATTTAATGAGTTGATTGAGTGTGGGGTCACAGTCAATCAAAAGCCACTCACCCTAGTAGCCAGGATGGGGTCCCTAGGGCCGAAACTCACAATACTAGCAACTTGTGTAAGAACACCCAGAAGCCCATAAAGGGGACACGCGGGGCATATACTAATTAAAGATATGTTTATTAATTTCAAAAAGTAATAAAATTGCATACAAAAATATGACATCAAAAAATTGCACCATGTACCGTGAACACAAAGTATAAAATTGGCAATGTTGTCAATGAAACAAATAAGGGGACAGACCAACCGGCTGTCAAGCAATTCTTCCACCACACACATTACATACACACACAGATAAATGCACTGGGGTTATACCCCTGCAGGTGAAGACGTCTAAACAATAGGCTGAAATCAATATATTTTGGCCTAAATTCTTGAAGAATTTAGATTTTTTAAAAATTTTTATTGAATATGTTTTATAGCATTTTTTTTTTGTATATATCGCAAAAATTAAAAAACACCCCAGTGGTGATAAAACACCACCAAAAGAAAGCTACGCATATTTGTGTGAAAAAAATGATATAAATTTCATCTTTGTACAGTGTTGCATGACTGCGCAATTGACAGTTAAAGTAGTGCGGTGCCAAATAGTAAAAAAATGGCCTGGCCATGAAGGGGATAAAATCTTCTGGAGGGCAAGTAGTTAAAGTAGTTGAAAACCCTTGCATATACCCTTTGAAAGGACTATCTTCAGGTAACAAACCGAGATCAAACAAATCCTCCTACATATGTTGTATCTGTCTATCTGCATTCTAATCTTCTTTACATCCATTCAAAGTGCTGAATTTGTAAGGTTGTCAGGGAGTTCAGAAAAAAAGGAGCTGAGAGTTGACGTTACACTCTGCAGAGCCCAGTGAGGAGAGGTCTGAGAGCTCATTGGAGGGAAGAGGCACACCCCCTTCATACATCACACAGGAGCAGAGCTGAGGCTGTCAATCTGCTTGAGGCCCATCCCCATCACCATTTTTCTGTTTGTGTCAGGAAAAATTGTCAGAAGTGATTCATTCTGATAGCAGAGGAACAAAGCAGCAGACAGAAATGGCACTTAGTGCTCTTGCTGAGATAAGTACACACTATAGAGGGATATGTTTGTTCATATTTCATGTCTGAGGTTTACAACCACTTTAAAGTCTAACCCTAGTCAACTTTATTTTGGATAGAGCAATGGTCAGGTCTTTGTTGCTGTCTGTGTGAGAAGAAAAAGCAATTATAAATGTATCCAATGGGTATATAAACACATTTTTAATAAAATGAGGAAAGGTTAGAACTTCTTAAAACATTTTTATTGCTGTCTGTGCAGTTGTGTCCTGTCGACAATCACTTTCCCTCTTCTTATCCTGGTGTCACAGAGACAGGAAGTGAAGTTAAATCTCCACTGTGATCTGTATGTGGTCACAGACCTTACATAAATATAGACTCTTCCTCACACTATCTATAACTTACAAACAATTTTGGACGGAGTTAAAAGGTGTCAAGATTAAATCACGTATTGCATTAGCAGGTTCCTTAATGAGGTCTACAATTACTACAGATGAGAAGTGAAACCTGGCTTGCAACATTGTATCTGCTTTACATCTCTCTGAAGTTATCCAGATCATGAAAAGAACTCTACCATATGATACTCAGATGATTTTGTCCTCAGAGAGAATTTGATACCCATGTTCTTGCTAACAGGATGCTATTTATGAAACATGGGGCACTAGAGGCAGGGAATTATAAAGAAGAATCCACATAAAACGAGCGTAACCAGAAGATGTCTGAAATTCACATGAAGCATTACTAAACAGACCATTCATGAATGTTTCAGTAATCTACAATGCTAAACATTGCAATTTTCTCAAAAAGTGACTCTTTCAACTTTGCTTTCTTTCTTGTCTATGTAGTTTTATTTTGAAATTGCATATGCATGTGCATATTTTACACATAAAATAAACATTCTGTATGCCTCCTTTCAAATGAATTTGATCAGCATGGAAACAAAGCATGTCTGTTGCAAGGCCAAAGATGTGCTGTGTTTGCAGAATGCGTTAAGTCATGAGTTAGAATGCTCCAAGGATATGCCAGAAACGAAGAGCTTAACTCATTCACTGCTTCTTTTCTGTCGCCAGCATTGTTTATGGTTTGGCCATCCAATAAAGGAATTTTAGTGCGAATGAAAGCACCTTCTTAATTAAGCAAGAGAAAACCACTTTGGTGAAGTTAGGCTAGTCAATCTGAAATTTCTTTTCTGCTAAACTCCTGCCAATTGAAAGTTACAAAGATCTTCACTTCACTTGCATGGTCCAAAGCATAAATTATAATCAGCATTTTTTTGCACTTCATCTTTTCTGCTTTGTGTCATACACTTTTAAGGACACTTTTTAAACAAAATTATACAAGTAAAAAAAAAAAAAGTAAAGAATAATTGGAGTAGGAAAAAGAAATGTGACACATAACAACCAACAGAGAAAATGCAGCTGCAAATTACATTGCCAGATAAAAATGTAGGGGTTGATGAGTAGTATACATTATAAGGCTAATTGTTATCTAGCAGTATAATAGATTGAATATATATATATATTAGATATGAAAATATATATAAGCCTTTGACAGAGTTCAAGGACAGGACTGTACATCTGTCAACTGATTATTTATATTCTATAGATGAGGACAATAATCAAGTTTGGGCTAAGCCTAGCTAAGCTTAAACCTGCTCCCACCCCATTCTAAGCCCTATCCTAACTATCCTGTAAAGGAAAGATGAGGATACTTACCTATTCTAAGGGTGCTCCGATCTGGTCACATGATTGGCTCCCAGTGTCAGCTTCAGGGTAGAGGAGGGATAGCGGACAACGTATGTCCCATATTAAGTCTATGGGTGACATCACCGCCCAGGCATTGCAGCCATTGTCACTGCTCTTTCTGAAGCCGGCCGCTGGGGAGATCATGTGACCAGACCAGAGCACCTATAGATTAAGTAAGTATACATATCTTTCCTTAACAAGATAGTTAGTATAGGGCTTAGAATGGGTTGCAAGCAGGTTCAGGCTTTGACAGAATTAGCCCCGACTAACTCCAACATTTTAGATATATATTTAGTTTTTGTCCTGGTGACAACATGCATCAAAACAAAAATTGAGAGAGAATCTTCCTGATAAAGTCATAAACAGCGATTAAAATCCTGGCAGAGGTTTGTACCCTTCTGCAATCTACCCAAAACTAATATCTAGCAGTAGTTAGTAACATGCAACTGGACTTGTTCTGTAATGTTGAAGATGTTTTGTAGCTTATCTAACCAACGTCTTCAGTTCTAATGAGTGTCAGGAAAATACCCCAGCATGTATTGTATATCCTTACAGGTAGCACTGACACCCTGATCCAATCACCATGGAAAGGTAAAAGAATGTCCCTTCTCACTAAGGTGTAGAAAAACTACTGAGTCTTGGCCTGTAGAATTAGTTATTTTATGCTGGGCCAATTTTTTGTTGAGATATTGTTTTTTCTCCTCTATGTACAGCTCTTTGCATTCCTCACTACACTGCACACAATATACAAAGTTACTTTGGTTGCATTTGGGTGTTGGGTCTTTTGGATGTTCAAGCTTCTCTCTCAGTGTATTATTGGGCTTGAAAGACACAGAGATGTGATGTTTAACCTCCCTGGCGGTATTCCTGAGCGTGGCTCGGGGTTAATTTTCTGTACCAAAAGCGGTAACCCTAAGCCACACTCGGGAATACCCTATACATTGCTCTGCAATTACTTACCCTTTTCCCTGCGATCCCGCGTTGTCCCCGGCAGTGTCCTCCGGCCGGATCCTCTGCCTGTTGTATGAAGGTTCTGGGGTCCGTTCCCTGCTAGTGGTGGATCGCAAGGGGGCGGAGCCTGCAGGATTTTCAAAAATTACAAAACACACACAGTGGCAATGTACTTTATGAAATCATTTCACCCATTGTTTTATTTTTTTTTATTTCAGGCTTCCCAGCCTAGAGGCAAGATCTGGGGACTTAGGGGGATAGTCCCCAGATCTCGCCGTAAAGAGAACCTGTCACGCCCTATTCCTATTGCAAGAGATGTTTACATTCCTTGTAATAGGAATAAAAGTGATAAAATAAATGTAAGAAGAAAGCATGAAAATAGAAAAATAAAGTAATGCTCCATTCACATCTCAGCAATGCAAGTTGCGGGTGGATTTCGCTCACAACTCATATCGCCGAGATGTGAACGGAGCATTACTTTTATTTTTCTATTTTCACTCTTTCTTTTTACTAGTAATATTGCACCCTTATTTGGGCAATTTTCTGTGTTTTTGGTTTGATTACATTATTGAATAAAATGTATTATTATTATATTGTTATTTTTTATAACTATATATAATTATTTATTATATTATAATTTATGATTTTGTGTTTCAAACTTTATCATACCCGGGATGTCTACTAGACTCTTGTTTGGACAGATTTAAGTTATTCCTAAGAATTACAGGCCTACAATATAAAACGCCAAATTTCTATGCAAAACAATGTACCGCTTTGAGACGCAAAAATCTGACATAATCATACAGCCAGGGAGGTTAATAAAGTTCCTTCTGAATTTTCCAACACTCCAAACACATATGGGATAACTATATTATTCAAGTGGGTTGATTTACTGTGGGCAAATAGACTGTGCACTTTGTAAGTACAGTTGCACGCTGCAAGGGCATGTGCTCCAGAGCTTAGTAGATGAGGGGAAGCTCTGCTGACTTCCATCATTCAATCATGTGCCATCAAAAATGCATTTTTTTAAAATTTTCCTTGTATGTGATTGGGTATTCTTTGCAAAATTAAGCTTCACCTCATTTACTAGGCTCTGAAGCAAATGTCCTTGGAGAGTGCAACTGCACTTGCAAAGTGTATAGTCTTTTTGCCTTTAGTAAGTCAACCTCAGTGAGTTCTGCTTTACCCCTTTGTTCCAGGTTTTTGCTTGACCTTGTAAATGTTTTATCAAAAGCTCAATCTAGGTAGCTACAAACGTTCAAAGCACTCCTGATTAGGGATGGGCCGAACGGACCCCTGTTCAGTTCGCACCAGAACGTCTGAACACCACGAAAGTTCGGACCCGGATAATGAATCCCATTAACATCAATGGGACCCAAACTTCAAAAATCAAAAGTGCCCATTTTGAAAGCTTATATGTAGTTTTGAGCGAACCCGGACTGTAACGTTCGGGTCCGTACCGAACTTTAGGGTGTCCGTGGCACGGACCCGGACCCGGACATTTCAAAAATCGTTCGGGTTCGGTCCGGGGTTCTGCGAACAACTAACCGACGGGACGTCGAAGAGTTGTGCACCTCATTTTATCGTCTTGGGGCCTGGCTTGGGCTTGCTAAAAACTTTACAGGCCCAGGCCCAGGCACGGTGCCTGTGGGATTTCAAGCCATGCCTGGGCTTGCAATGTCAGGCCCAAGCGAGTTTTGATGTATATTCGAAAGTTTTACCCGTGAAAACTAAAAACTTCAAACCCAGGGTAACTACAATTACCCTAAGTAATAGGCCCAGGCTTGAAAGCACCACAAGTCTGCAAGACCACGCTTGACTTGTCCCCAGGCAAGCCGGGTAGGGATTAGTCCTCACGAAACTTGCAAACATCGATGGATCTAACTCGAAAACTATTTTGTAAATGTTCCAGTTCGTTTTTGGACCTTGTTTCCCCATTTCGTCTTGAGTGACTCCAACTGAATG
>BLSH010509110.1:602388-616469 GCA_018402905.1 Glandirana rugosa
CTCCTACTCCTCTACCACCGCCACTTCCACCTACACTGCCACGGTCACGGCCTAGTCAACCTCTAGGCTCCTACTCCACATCCACCCCCCTTCCCGTTATTTTACTTGATTTTAATTTATTTTCCCTATCCCCATTTATTTGTAGGGCACTTGCCCTAGTTTGAAGATGATTTTAGAACAGTTATATGGCTTCTACCGTTAATTAATACTTTTCAGACACAGTTTGAAGATGATCCACATTCACCTCCATTTTTGCTTTTTTTATGTTTTTATTTTTTTAAAAATATTTACAGTTATTTCCCTGTCCCCATTTTTTTGTAGGGCACTTGCCCTACCCTTACCCCCATTTTACTTCCTTTTGCAGCCCTCTGGGGCTTTCCAGGACTTTCCTACAGCCATTTTTGTGCCTAAAAGTTCGGGTCCCCATTGATTTCAATGGGGTTCGTTGTCCGTGCGATCGTTCGGGTTCCGTCCGGACCCGGACCCGGACTTTGTCCCGAAGTTCGGACGGACCAGCAGAACCCGAACTTCCAGGTGTTCGCTCAACTCTACTTATATGCAAGTATTTGTGTATACAATGGTTATATGAGTCCGGGTCCTGCCCTGGGGGACATGTATCAATGGAAAAAAATATTTTTGAAAAATGTCATTTTTAAATGAGTATTGATTTTTGGATTTTTAAAGTGAAAGCGTAAAAATGAAAAATTCCTTCCAATATAGTGCCTGGGGGGTCCCCTTAGTCTACCTGTAAAGTGGCAGATCTGTACCATGTCTAGAGTCTGATGCAGCAAAAATGACATTTTCCCTGCAAGCTGACTTTATTTTGCTCAGCAACAGCTGGGGAGCCAGTGCGTATGATGAGGCCACAATGTAGTGCACTGGGAACAAGATTAGAGATTTTTTTGATAAATTCTTGCGTCACTTTGACTTTGGATAGCTGTAACGGGTGCGGATAAATTGGGCTTTGGGTGTCGGTGGTGCCTTAACACCATAACCCTATAAATATAGAGGTGCTCTTCATGAAGGCAAGAATTGGCCTTTCTGTCAGACAGGTGCAGAAAAATTGGTCTTTGGGTGTCTGTGGCGCCTTCCCACGTAACCCTATAGAGGTGCTCTTGATGAAGGCCAAAAAAATTTAAATGATATGCACCTGTCAAACAGGTGCATAAAAATTGGTCTTTGGGTGTCGGTGGCGCCTTCCCAACATAACCCTATAGAGGTGCTCTTGATGAAGGCCAAAAAAATTTAAATGATATGCACCTTTCAAACAGGTGCTGAAAAATGGTCTTTGGGTGTTAATTGTGCCCATTAAACCTATACCAAAAACATTGTTCCAGATTAAATTATTGAACACCCTCAAAGCTAGGCAGCCTCAAAGAAGGAGTTCATTTTTATGAAAGCCAAACAGTCCACGGAGTCTGTGGTCAGACGCGTTCTATGATCAGTCCTGAAAGCACACTGGATGCAGAGCAGCCCAACAACTCAGTAGCATACTGGGCAAGTTCTGGCCAGTGGTCTATTCTCATGACCCAGTAAGCTAGTGAATCGTCGGCTGGAAAGCTTTCCATCTCTGTTTTGGCCCCGAGGTAATCGTCCACCATGTGATGCTGCCGATGGGATGTGGAAGCTGACAGGTCTGGGCGGCGAGGACGAAAAGAATTATGAAATGCCTCACTGAGGCAGACGTCCTTCCCCAACGCTCCTCTCTTGACCAACAGAAGACTCAAAAGGACATTTTCCATGACACTGTAACCTACTGGAGTCGGGAAAAACGTTCAATAAAATCCTCTTTAACGTGTCCTCAAGTGATTTTATCTTCTGCACTCTCTGTGGGGACGGGATGAGTTCCGAAACCTTCCCTTTATAACGGTGGTCAAGGAGGGTTGCCAACCAGTAATGGTCATTCTCCTTTATGCCACGTATTCTTGGGTCCTTTTGCAGGCTTTGCAGCATGAGGTTGCCCATGTGCCTCAAATATGCTGAGGCTTGAGAAGCAGACTCCTCGGGGTAACTCAGGATGACAGCATCTGGAACTTCCTCCTCCCAGCCACGTACTACTCCCAAGGGTCCTGGGGTTGGAAAGCCATTGCTTACAGATTGACGCATGTCTTCCTCTTCTTCAAAGCCTGCAAAAATGCCAGAATTCTCCTCCTCCCCTCTCTCCTTCTGTGTGTTCTGTGATATAGGAATGATGATGTCTGGATAAAGTGGGCCTTGAGAGGAAAGGAAGTCCTCTTCCTCCTGCTGCTCTGCCTCGAGTGCCCTGTCCATAATGCCACACAGAGTCTGCTCCAGCAGGAACACAACAGGGATTGTGCCACTGATGCATGCACTGTCACGGCTCACCATCCTTGTGGCCTCCTCAAATGGTCAAAGTACAGTGCGTGCATCCTTAATGATCAGCCATTGGCATGGGGAAAAAATGCTGAGGCAGCCTGAGCCTGCCGTTGTGCCGTACTTGCACTGGTACTCGTGGATGGCCCTCTGCTGCATGTATTGCCGCTGCAGCATTGCTAAAGTCGAGCTCCACCTGGTGGGCATGTCACAAATCAGGTGGTTTACAGGCAGGTGGAATTCCCGCTGAATTTCAGCCAACCAAGCACTGGCTGTGTATGACTACCTGAAATGGCTACATAATCTTCTGGCCAGCTTTAGCACATCTTGCAACCCTGGGTACGTATTTAGGAAACGCTGCACCACCAAATTGAGGACATGTGCCAGGCATGGCACATATGTCAACTTTCCCTGTCTAAGGGTGGACAGGAGGTTTGAGCCAACCACCATTCCTGGCTCCAGATGGCGTGATGTGAACCACCTCTGGGCCTGTCCCTGCAGAGCTGCAAGAATCTCTGGTCCGGTGTGGTTCCTGTCCCCTAGACACACCAGCACTGCATGGCACCTTTTAGCCTGACTCATGGAATAGCCCTTTAAACGCTTAGAGGGTATCTGATGTCTATAGGACAATTCTGCAGAGGAGGGCATGGAGGTGGCGGAGGAGGAGGAGGAGGAGGAGAAGGAGGGGGTAGAGCTCACAGGTCTGGCATCATCACCACCAGCTGTATGGGGACATGGGAGCACAACAAGCTGCAGCACCAAGCCCTGTCCTGCATCCCTACGAGTTGCAAGCAGCATTACCCAGTGTGCTGTGAACTAAATATATCGTCCCTGCCCATGCTTGCTGGCCCACGTGTCAGCAGTAAGGTGAATTTTATGGCTGACTGCCTTGCCCAACAATGATAGAACATTCACTTCCACATGATGATAGAGAGATGGAATGGCCTTACGTGAAAAGTAGCAGTGACTAGGAACCTGCCATTGTGGTACAGCACATTGTGCGAATTCAGGGAAGGGGGCAGAATCCACCAGGCTGAAAGGCAAAAGTTGGAGAGCCAACAGCTTTGAAAAGCTTGCATTTAGATGCTGGGCATGTGGGTGGCAGGGACTGTTTTTCTTTTCCGCTGCAGCAGATGGAGCAGAGAAATTTGCTGGCTACAGTCTACAGCTGGTGGTGTGCTGCTGGCAGACATGCGGCTAGGACCTGGGACACCCTGTGCTATACCATCATCCCTGTCAGTGGAGGCTGCTGAGAGGTAATGACTCTGTATAGCAGGGGCAGACTTAAGTGAGTAAGGAGGAGGAGGGACAGATTTGTGCCCCTTTTGTGTGGCTTTTAGGTGCTCTTGCCAACTGGCTGAGTGGTTGGACGTTAAATGCCTTGTTAAGCATGTGGTACCCAAATGGCTGGTGTTTTTGCCATGTTTGATGTGCCTGAGACACAGTTTGCAGATAGCAACAATCTGCTGCAAATGTGCTGAAAAAGGCCAAGCAAGCTGAGCTTTGGGGAGTGGGCCAGGAGAGAACAGCTGCAGAATATGATGGATATGATGAAATAGGGTGTCTGCTCCCTACTCTATCTTGATGTCGGCCTTCTTGGGGTTGGCCGCCTCACCTTCAGTTTCCTCCTCTGCTCTATCTGGCACTCAAGTCGCATCAGTGACCTCATCATCATCATCTCCATCTCCTCCATCATCGTTACCACTGGAGACAACTTTGCAATACGCTGCAGCTGGGGGAACATGAATGCCAATTTGTCTACCAGTGTTCTCCCCTCTCTCTAGGCTCATGTTCCTTTCATCCTCAACCTCAGAACCAACATCTGAATCCAGTAATGGCTGGGCATCATCAAGGAGCAAGTGGCTGACGCTGTGGTTAAATAACTCAGCAGACTCCTCCTCCATGGCTGACGTTGGGGCTATGGCAGGAATAGATGTGGACAAGGAGGCAGGTTTATCCACTCTGGCAACTGCAGCGGACTGCACACTTCTCTCTGCTTGCGTGACAGAGGATGATGAGGATGAGGAAGGTTTAGTAAGCCAATCCACCACCTCCTCTGCATGCTGTGGCTGGATAGCATGGGCAAACTCACTAAACAGAGGAAATGATTCTCTGCCTGAGGACTGCCACGTCTACCTTTGCCTGTGGAGCAGGTAGTGTCACCAGCACACCAGGATCTTCAAATGAGTCCAATCTTTCATATATGATCACATCGTGCTGGTGACACTACCTGCTCTGATGACATGTAGTGCACCCGCACTACAATTAAGCCATCTGAAAAAGCAGGAACGTGTGCATTGGGAATTTCATAACTACATTTGCCTGTGGACACATTTGTTGCCGGCCCCCTTACAGTGCCAAGGGAACACCTGCCTCTGCTTCTTGTCCTCCCAGACATTATTGGGAGGGATGGGGCGGTGCTTATTAGCAAATATTAAGAAGAAGTGGAGATTTGTATTTAGATGCACTTTAGTCAATGTAAAGTGGTGTTTGGTGCACTTTAATTTGAGTACTCACACTACACAGACACACTCCACGGATACACTATAATATACTGCAATATAATGCGCCAAATGTACAATGACGCACAGAACTATATGTCGTTAAACTTACAATAACCCACAAAACTATATGGAGTTAAACTGGCAGTAACGCACACAGACGTAAATGGCGTTAAACTGGCAGTAACGCACATACAACTATATGGTGTTAAACTGGCAGTAACGTACACAGAAGTAAATGGCGTTAAACTGGCAGTAACGCACTTAGAACTATATGGTGTTAAACTGGCAGTACCGCACACAGAAGTAAATGGCATTAAAATGGCAGTAACACACAGAAGTAAATGGCGTTAAACGGACAGTAACGCACTTAGAACTATATGGCGCTAAATTGGCAGTAACGCACTTAGAACTATATGCCATTAAACTGGCAGTAATGCACACAGAAGTAAATGGCATCAAACTGGCAGTAAAGCACTTAGAACTATATGGCATTAAACTGACAGTAACGCACACAGAAGTAAATGGCATTAAACTGGCAGTAACGCACTTATAACTATATGACATTAAACTGGCAGTAATGCACACAGAAGTAAATGGCGTTAAACTGGCAGTAACACACTTAAAACGATATGGCATTAAATTGGCAATAACGCACACAGAAGTAAATGGCGTTAAACTGGCAGTAACACGCACAGAAGTAAATGGAATTAAACTTGCAGTAAAGCAATCAAATAGACAGGGTTCAACCGTCACTACACTGATGCTATCTGAACTGTCCCTACTCTAGCTATACACTAATGGAAAGATTACTGACACGGTCTCACTACACTACACTGAAACTATCAGAGCTGTCCCTACTCTAGCTATACACTAATATAAAGATTGGTAACACGGTCTCACTACACTACAGTGAAACTATCTGAGCTGTCCCTACTCTAGCTGCACACTATGCAAAGCCGAATGGTCCTCCTCACTACACTCACACTATCCCTAGACTGACACTAAACTAATATTCTACACTGACAATTGAAGCAAAATAGCACAGTTTAGCACACTAACTAATAGCACTGAACAGAGTCCTGTTCTATCTCTCTCCAGCCAAAATCACACTAATAATAGCTGCCATTGAAAGAATACTTTTATACTGTGGGGCGTGAATGAGCTATGATTGGATAGAGTCATGATGTCAGTGTCCAATCATGACTCTGACAGTGATCTGTGCCCTGATTGACTGAAGCTCTCACTGCTTCAGCCAATCAGGGCTTGCAATGCATTGTCCAGGGGGGCGAACAAACGCTTGAACGTCCCATTTGTTCGGTTGTTCGCCAAACGATGAACAGCAAAATTTTGGCCCAAACTTATGCTCGGGCCAAACCATTCGCCCATCCCTACTCCTGATATGTCAGTGCTCTTTGTATTTAGATTCTGTGTTTGTAGTTACCTTATCAGCCCAGTGTTTTATATAACTGCTGGGGAATTTTTCCTGACACTCAATAGAATTAAAGAAGTAGGTTGTATAAGCTGCAAAATATCCTCAATATTACAGAGCAAGACCAGTGGAATGTGACTAACCACTACTAGTAATAACATGACCTGGATAAATGAGAACCTTCATATACATACCCAAAACTTGGAGCAAAAAATCAACTGGAAATGGTGTTGCACTCCAATGTTGTTCAAGTAAGAATATTGAAATTCCCCTCCCTACATTACTTAGGTTATATGAATTGTAGTTTCAATAACACATCTCTCGTGTACTTCCGAGTTTTACCTGACCGGCCACATTTTAAAGGAAACCTGTGTAGAAAGAAAAATCCTGATGTACACACTTTTTTCAGATCAATGACTCAGAAAGTGCTTCAATGTACAATAATAGAGCTATTTTCTCATTTCCCCAGAATTCTGTATAATTTCACACTCGAGGGAGAAGCAAGGGAGTCACATCTTGATGGTCTAGCCAACTAGGAAGTGACTCCGTAGGAAAAAGATAGGTGGTCTGTTATAGACATGTGCAGGATGAAAAAATGTGTTTTGTTTTGTTTCTGCTCAATACATATTATTTAATTAAATTTGTTTCCTTAAATTTGTTGCCATCGTTACATTCGTTTCCGGATTTGTTTCGTATTCGGATTTTAAAAATTCAACCGAATTCAAAAAAATGTGATCAAATTAAAAAAAAATCGCCCACATTCGAAAAAAATTCTACCGCATTAAAAAAAATTCTACCGCATTTGAAAAATTTCTATCGGATTCGAAAAATTTCTACCGGATTCGAAAAAATTCAAAATTCGAATTTTGGAAGATTGTTATAAATGATATTCTTTCTATTTTATTATATTATATTCTATATATTCTGTTTTTCTATTCTATTCTTTTCTATTCTATTGTATTTCTCTTATGTTCTATTCTATTCCTTTCTATTATTTTTTAGTCTATTCTAATCTTTTCTATTCAAATTGTTTCTATTCGAAATTCGAATTTCGGAAGATGGTTATCTGTTTTAATCTTCTGTTCTATTCTATTCTTTTCTATTATTGTCAATTCTATTATAATCTTCTCTATTCAAATTAAAATTCAGTCTATTCAAAATTGGAATTCATTCTATTCAAAATTCGAATTTCGTAAGATTTAGTTTTTTTTATTCCATTCTTTTCTATTCTATTGTAGTCTCTTATGTTCTATTCTATTTTTTTTCTAACCTTTTCTATTGAAATTCGATTTTTGGATTCATTCTATTGGAAAATGGTTATTTATATATATATATATATATATATATATATATATATATATATATATATATATATATATTGTATATATTCTATTTTATTCTGTTCTGTTCTATTGTTTTACTATTCTATTACTTTCTATTTTATTCTCTTATTTTCTATTCTATTCTTTTCTTTTCTATTATAATCTTTTCTATTTGAGTTCAATTTCAGTCTATTCGAAATTGGAATTCATGTTATTCGAAATTCGAATTTAGGAAGATTGTTATATATTATATGCTTTCTATTTTATTATATTCTTTTGTATTGTTTTTTTATTATATTCGATTGTATTCTCCTATGTTCTATTCTATTCTTTTCTATTATTTTCTATTCTAGTCTAATCTTTTTTATTCAAATTCGAACTTATTCTATTCGAATTTTGGAAAATGGTTATGTATTTTATTTTATTCTATTCTGTTCTATTGCTTTTCTATTCTATTCTCGTATTCTCTATTCTGTTCTTTTCTTTGCTATTCTTTTCTATTCCATTCTAATCTTTTCTATTTGTATTCATTCTATTATAAATTCAAATTTCAGAAGATGATTATATATTCTATTTTAATCTATTCTGTTCTATTGTTTTTCTATTCTATTATACTCTCTTATTTTCTATTCTATTACTGTTCTTTTATTCTTATTATATTACTTTAATAATAAGTATGAGGGAAACTCCTGGGCGGGCAGGAAAACAGAATTCAGATCCTGTTTACCACAACAGCAAAATAGCCCAATAAGTGAAGCCAAAATCACTTACCCGATTAAACAACATTGTAATGTACCTACCTGCGCTCGTTTAGGAGATATTCATTTTACCTACAGGTAAGATTTATTATAAACTTACCTGTAGGTAAAAATCACAAATGAGCGTTTACTACCACTTTAATAAGGCAAAAAAACCTTCTGTGCATAAGATCCCCTCAACCCCCCCCTCCCCAATACTACAATCTCAATCCAGCACTGTGCCATAGAGCAGCGCCCCTCTCCACCCTCTCTCCTCATTGAGCAGAAGGGGGAGCCAATAGCCCCTGTTGTTGTCAATCACAGCCTGTGTGGAGAGAGCAGGAGGTGGGGCTGAGCCACGCTGCGTGAGTCTAGGGACACACACAGTGCAGCTCGGGATCAAGCCCGCACTAGTGACCCATAACAAATGACTCGCTATAAGGGTACTGGACAGGTGGGAGGAGCCAGGAGCATCGGCGAGGGACCCCAGATGAGGAGAATTGAGGCTGCACTGCAAAACCATTGCACAGAACAGGTAAGTATAACAAGTTAAAAGAATATATTTACAATCAAAGGAAATTTAAAGGAAAAAAGTGTAAAAATATCATTTAAATAAAACAAAAATAATAAAGAAAAAAATGTAAAGTCACCCCCCCCCCCCGTCCACCTGCGTATATACAAAAATGCAATAGAATAACATATGTCTAGTTTTACACATATATACACTATGTATAACCCATCTGGGCTATATATACTGTATATATGTGTACTCCGAAATACCAAAAAATCTGAATCAAAACTCTGCACAATGCTATATATTGTTTAAAAATTTCTAGCAAACTTTGTACAAAGACAGGGATTTTTGGTTCACGTGCACTGAAATGCATGCTTAAGCTGGCCAACTGCATCAAAGTAATCCCTTTCTGGCCAGACCTACACTACACTACACTAATCTATACTACACTACTCTATACAACACTAACTAATCTATCCTACTCTACACTTCACTAGATTACACTACACTACCCTATACTATCTACACTACACTACTCTACACAACACTAGCTAATCTATCCTACTCTACACTATCCTCTACACTACGCTGTACTAAACTGCAATACACCCTATGCTACACTACTCTACACTACATTGTACTTACCTGCAATACACCCTATGCTACACTACTGTACACAACACCAACTAATCTATCCTACTCTACACTACACTCTACACAACACTGTATTTACCTCCACTACACCCTATACTACATTACGCTGTACTTACCTGCACTACACACTACACTATGCTGTACTTACCTGCACTACACCCTACACTACACTCTACCCTACACTCTACACTACATTGTACTGACCTGCAATACACCCTACACTACACCCTACAATATGCTTTACTTACCTGAAATACACACTACACTACGCTGTACTTACCTGCAATACACCCTACACTGCACTCTACCCTAGACCCTACACTACACCCTACACTGCACTGCACTTACCTGCAATACACCCTGTGCTACACTCTACACTATACCCTACACTACGCTGTACTTACCTGCAATACACCCTACACTCTACACTATGCTGCACTTTCCTGCAATAGACCTTATACTACACTACTCTACACAACACTAACTAATCTATCCTACTCTACACTACACTCTTTACTACTCTGTACTTACTTGCACTGCACCCTACGCTACACTCTACCCTACACTGTACACTACGCTGTACTTACCTGCAATACACCCTACCCTACACTACACAACAACCCTTGTATCTACCCTACACTCTACACTATGCTGTACTTACCTGCACTACACTCTACTCCAGTACTCGTCACTAATCTGCACCACGCTATATTTCTATACACAACACTATTCTTCACTACATTACACTACTCTACTGTACTCTTTGGGTTGATTTACTAAAGGCAAATAGACTGTGCACTCTGCAAGCTCAGTTGCTCCAGGGCTTAGTAAATGAGGCAAAGCTTCACTATACAAAGAATACCCCCGATCACATGCAAGGAAAATGTAAAACATCTGCATTTTTGCTTAGAAATGATTGGATGATGGAAGTCAGCAGAACTTCCCCTCATTTACTAAGCTCTGGAGCAACTGCACTTGCAAGGTGTAGAGGGTATTTGCTTTTTAATAAGTTAACCCCCATGTGTTTGAGAAATAGCTATGCAAATATCATGTGGCATAAAAAAATTGCAACAGCCACCATGGTATTCCCCAAGGCTTCTGCTTTCATAAAATGTGTAATATTTGGGGATTTTAACTAACTGTCTAGCTAAAAATGATGATTTCTACATGTGTGTGTGAAAAATGTAAAAAAATTGCCCTGGACAGCAAGGGGTTAAAAATATAAATCTGAAATAAAAATGTCCCTACTTGTAACTCCATTGTCAGTCACATCATCCAGCAAAGCAGATGGATGTCCAGCAATGCAAGGGGTGATGAAGATCGTGGAATCTCTAGACCTTGTTGCCCAATCTATTCCTGCAATAACAATTAATCAATTAATAGAAACAGAGAAATACAGAAAACAGAAAATATTTTTTTTGTATTTTTGTTTTTTTTCTTCGTTCTTGTTTTTTTTTTGGAGAGAGAGAGGAAACGTTGGCATCCAGGGATACAGATGATCAGGGAAGCTGTAGATCTTGCAGTTCAATCTGCACCTGCAATAAAATTTATACGTTAATATTGTCTGAACAGGTAATGATGAAAGCATATTATATGACACTTTTTCTAAGCATAGATTTTCTCATAATTTTTAAATTATGGTGTTGATCTTGGGACAATAGTCCTCAGCAGCATAGAATGTCCATCAGTTATGTTCTCTATAATATAAAATACATTCTGCTTCCTATAATTGCTCCTCTGTAATTGGTGTCATAGATGTGCAGACCAGGCAGCTCCACTGTAGAGGTTCCCCTCACACAGCTGAGCTGTCATCTGTATTGCATTTGATATAAAATATGATTTCTCCTATAAGACTCTATAACCTATAATTTAGGTTACTGCAGGGTTGTTTGAAGATGCTTCTCAAACAAATACCTTGGTAACATAGGCTGTCCTGAAACAATGGGACAATTGGCAGTTGGTTGTTAAGGTAAATGAGTTTGTTACCATTGTTGTACCATTGTTGTATTACAGTTTGACACTTGTCTCTATAGATACTGTAAACAATTATATATTTGTGATGGCAGAGTGCCATCTTGAGATAGAATTTGGGAATGCATCTCTCATAGACATGCATTCAGATATTTTTTCTGTTAGTCTGTCGTTAAGGTGCACAAACTGAGCTATATAAATGTTGCCAGGCATGAGCTCAGCTCGCTCACTCATCATGTATTAACGCCATAAGACTCATCTGTAAAGCCAAGAAGAAAGGTGCTTGGTCTCCAGAAGAATAGTTGTCAACGGAGATCACGAACACAGTAATTGAAGCTAAGTAACATTTAAGTGTATTTCTACTGTTACAGTATGTAGTTTGTTTGCTAGGTTGTTAATTTGCTATAGAGATCTGTCAGTCTTGATTTGTATTCCTAATATTGTAATAGTTTTGTATGTACAGCATTTTTGTACAGTAAAAGCTCATTTATACACTGCACAGGTCTGAGCTTCCTTGGTTATACCGCAAAGTAACCTTGCTATCTAGATGCAAGCAAAACAATTGGGGGCTCGTCCAGGATCTGAGCTAAAGTTCAACTGAAGCAGACCTGTTTTTCTGTGGTGTGTTGTGTAGCTTGTACTGGGTAAAAATGCTGCGTAAAATGTTTAGGAAAAGCAAGGCTGCAGAGGTTTCTGGTGACCAGAAGGAAGTGTGCACCTTACCAATCTGGACCAGAGACAATGAGTGGGAGCTTCTTGCTAAATAATTTGTAAAGTATGCTTCTCCCTTGAATAAGATTTGGGGTGTTAAAGTCTCAGATAATTTTGTAGATTTTAGCCTTAAGGGGTTGGATTTAAGTAAAAAAAGAAGAGGACAGTGTCCACAGTGGGTTGGTATTTTCTTCATGCTCTCTATACTGAATCACAAAGGAGTGAGAAGGCAGAGACAGAAATAAAGGTATTAAAAGACCAGCTAGCAGTTGCTTCAGAGTGTGTTCGTACAACTGCTAGTCGGGCTGATTATTTGCAAGAACGGTGTGCAGTCCTCATGACCAAATCAATTAATGCCTTAAGGAAAAGGAAAGGCCGTAAACCTGTTAGTAAAGCCAGGGTACGTGCCATTGTCACATCCCAAAACTGGGATTATGAGGATGTGCTCTCCTCAAATGATAGTGAGGATGAGGAGATAGAGTTTGATATTTCAGATGATGATCTGCTAGTGGGAAAGAAAAAGGTGTGTCAGACCTCTCATTACTAAGCACAGGAAAAGACAACATGATAGAGAGGATATGGCAGATGGGGAGGTGCATTATAGCAACCCAGAGATGTTGAATTTGAAGAATTTTGGGAGTTTACACAAACTGAACTCCATGAGCTGGCTAAACAATACAAACAAAGGTCTGGGAAACCCCTATTTAATTGGCTCCTACGTTTGTGGGATGAAGGGGCGGACAGTGTTGTTTTGTCAGGTAAGGAAGCAGTGGATATGGGAGTGTTAACCCATGATCCCCAATTTCATCAGGCAATGCGAGAAGTCCGAGAGTTTAGTGTGAATTTTTCACTATTAGACCTTGTGAGAGATGGAAGAGTATATGCTAGTCCTACTGACCTGGAAAATACCTACTCCTGGAGATCAATAGGAGAGGGTATTTCCAGGTTACATGAGATGGGTTGTATAGCTGGATTAAATACATTTCCAGAATGGATGGGTCCAGATATGGAACCCTTTACATCTGCTCTTCGCTCTAAGCTGATGAAGTCTGCACCATTTAATCTCAGGGCTCCTTTATTGTCTTTGCTGGGAGGCCTGGGATTAAACAGCAAGATATATGAAGCCACTACCCTCTTAAGCCAGTTGGGGGAGCTAGAGGAGTCTAAAAAAACTGTCAAGGCAGTAGATAAAGTCAAGGCCAGACATGAATAATACAAGCAGAAAACAGCCAAGATTTGGAGAAAACAGAACAGACCCCTCCTGTTAGCCCCAACCAAATTCCCAAAACTGCACATGAACCCAAACCCAAATCTTTTTATCCTGGGGAGGAGTTAGAGAGACTCAGAAAAGGGGATTGGGAGGTTCCCTATCCTTTTCATAGGGAAGGTGGGTCTCCTGTAATAGCAGTGAGCACAGTGACAGCAGAAGACCGATGTCCATATGCACCTGTCACTATATGGTGGGGAAAGTCATCTTCGCCTACACATGTGATGGCTTTAGTTGATACTGGAGCTGAAGTTACACTTTTGCAAGGAATTCCTTCCCATCACAAAGGAGAATTGATTTATGTAGAAGGTACAGTTATCGGTTAAAGTGAACACAGGATTGACGACCACACGAAACGGGAGGGTTTGGAAGATGTATTTAGTTAAGAGGAAACACTACCCTTCCTTAAGGAACGTTTTCACATTGAAGTCGAGGTCATAGTTGATTTCGGTAGTGTACACATCCGCTTCTACTGAAAGGGGTGGTATATCACTGTCCACGTATACCTGTAGCCAGAAGACGACAGTGACACGAGTGACGATAATGTCCTCTGGGTGGAAGGGATACTTTTCCTATCCCTTGGAGGGTTAGGGGAAAAGACTCAGAGAGATTGAGGAGGGGTCCTATTTTTCTAAACC
>BLSH010509110.1:627603-640390 GCA_018402905.1 Glandirana rugosa
GAAAGAAAACCACCATAAATTAGTGATCCTCCCCCAAATAAAAAACACGATATTTACTTTTTTTCTAACTTGTAAAAAACTTTTTTACGGAAAAAGAAACAAAGCCTCAATCTTTTTTTCATTTATAGCACAAAAAATAAACCCCCTCCTAGTGATTAAATACCACCAAAAGAAAGCTCTATTTGTGTGAAAAAAGGGACGCAAATTTCATATGGGTACCGTGTTGCATGACTGAGTAATTGTCATTCAAAGTGTGATAGCGCTGAAAGCTGAAAAATGGCCTGGACAGGAAGGGGGTTTTCGTACCAGGTACTGTTGTGGTTAATTACTCGTCTGGTTGCATCTGAAGTCTGGCGACCCGTTACAAACCCTGTTTTTGTCTCTCTTAATCAGTGAGGGTAGTACCATCATAACTCTTTTGGCTAGCAATTTTGCAAATATTTTGACATCACAATTCAGTAAGGTAATTGGACGAAAGTTGGGTGCTGACGTTGGTTCTTTCCCTGGTTTGGGTAGAGTAATTACATACGCTCTCAACATCTCCGGGGGTAGGGAGGAAGTGGATGTGGCTTTGGTGATCACTTCTGATAGGTGTGGGATCAGTTCTTCCTTAAATATTTTGTAATATTCATTGGGAAGCCCGTCTGGACCTGGGGATTTCCGGTTTGGGAGAGAATTGATCATTTTTGACAGTTCAGGGGGGATGATAGGTGCATTTAGAGCTTGTAACTGATCTTCAGTGAGCTGGGGTAATGAGATTTTCTCGAGGAATTTTTGTATATCTTCTATAGAAGGTTGGGGGGTATTTTCGTCATTTTTCAAGTTATACAGGGCCCCGTAGTACTCAGCAAATTTGTTCGCAATCTCCTGAGGATGTGTAACTTTGTGGTGGCGGGTATGATGGGTTAGGTAAGGTATTCTTGCTTTGGCTTGTTTTATTGTAATTTTATTGGCCAGGTATTTCCCCATTTTGTTGGCTTGGGAGTAGGTGGTGAGTTTTAGTTTGCGTAAACGGTGGTCGTATTGTTCTAGTAGTAGGGAGCGTAGGAATGTCCTGAGATTATCAGAAGTAACAGGATTAGGAGTTGATTTATTTTGGGCCTCTTATGATTGAATTTCTGAGAGTATGTCATTTATTTTTTTGTTGTACTCTTTTTTGGCTCTAGAGTTTTGCTGAATGCAAATGCCCCTTATGAATGCCTTGTGGGCATTCCGCAGAGTCCATGGGTCTGCAACTGATGGGGCATTTAGGTTGAAGAATTCCCGGAAATGTTGAGAGACGTGCACGTTATATTTTGGGCTTTGCAATGTTTTGAGGTTGCATCGCCATATGGATGCTCGGTCCTGAGGTCCCTGCTCCTCCAGCGAGAGTAGTGTCAACACATAGTCCGACCACGTAATGTCCCTAATACTGGAGGAAGAGGTCCTCTGGAGGAGCCACAGGTTTGTTACTATCAAGTCTATGCGGGAGTATAAGAGATGTCTGGAGGAGTAGAAAGTGTAGTCTCGAGTGCATGCTGGCACCTCCAGACATCGTACAACCCCTCCTTGTGCAACAGGTACCCAAGTGAGGAGTTTCTACCCTTGTGGTTGAAAGAGGAGTCCAGTTATGGGTCATTCACTAAGTTGAAATCTCCACAGATCAGTAGGTGGCCATATTTACACTTGGATATGATCTTTAAAAGTCTGCGGAGGAATCTCATCTGGTGTGTATTCGGTGCATACACCATGACAAGGGTGAACGGAATATCATTAATATCGCAGGTAACAACAATATACCTTCCTTCTGTGTCCAGTATCGTGTCCCTCGGTTTTAAGTTAAGCGTATGTTTGAAAGCTATCAATACTCCTTTGTTCTTTCTGGGGCCGTTTGCCATGAATATATGTGGGTAGTCTTTGTGCTTGCAGGTAGGGTGTTTCAACTGCTGGAAATGGGTCTCCTGCACGCTGACAATGTCTGCTTTCCTGGATGCGGCTTCTTTCCACAGGGAAAATCTTTTTGCTGGGTGATTAAGCCCGTTGCCATTAATTGAAAGACATGTGATAGTCATTGGTGGGGTTTAAAGTTTTGCTGTGCGCGACTGCTTATATCTTGGTACGGTTGCTATGTGCTGCTTTCCTGGTGAAGGTTTCTAGTTTTGCTCTAGTGGTCCCTGGTGTTGTGGTGTTAGAAACTTGAATTTGTAAAAAGAACACAGAGATAACATAAAAAGAGGATCTCAACGTAGATCCGGTAACAGAATGAACTGCTGCTATGTCTATTGGGGCCATTTGGATGTGTGATTATCCTGTGGCCTGGGACATGCCATAAATGGCAGATTTGGAGTGCGGGTATCAAGTACTTCCACTTACGGTTTTGGCCTTGGCTGGGCATTTATGGGAAATGATTTGCCATTCCTCTTCCATTGGAATTGGAGTAGAAGGGTGAGCTTGCATGGGATGCGTTGGGGGGTAGAATTCCCCACTGTCTCAGTGCTTGAAGCCCTTCCTCCAGGGTTGTTATCATGGACGTGTTGCCATTGTGCACTACAGACAAGGTCGCTGGATATTTCCAGCAGTGAGGAATGTTATGGTTCTTCAGGGCTTTGGTGATTGTCGCTAAATTTTTCCTTCTTTGATGTGTGTGTTTGGACAGGTCGGGTAGCATTTGCAGACCTGCAAATTCTCCTGGCAGTTCCGTGGATTTCTTGAATGCTAATGTAATTGTCTCTTTTGATTTGTAATAGTGCATTCTCATGATTACATCTCTGGGTACATCAGAGGCCAGAAATGGGAAGCCTATGGATTCTGTCAATTATCAGATCTGCGGTGGATAGAGTAGGGGCTATTTTAGTGAACAGCTCTGTCACATATTTCTGTAGCTGTTCTGGAGGTATAGTTTCTGGTATGCCCCGAATTTTTAAGTTATTTCTCCTTGCCCGTTCCTCGAGATCTGATAATTTTGCCTTTAGCCACTTTATCTCCTCTGCTTGTTTATTGTGAGCATCTACCATGGAATTGAAGGAGGAGGTGATATTTTTTATGGACGTTTCTGTGTGTGCTACCCTGTCCCCTATTTCATGTAATTCTTGTTGAAACTGCATTACACAGTCTCTAATGTCCGTTTGTAATGATGATCTGAGCGATATCAGCATTCCCTTAAGGGTTATGTCTGATATCGGCTGCCCTAGTGCAGAGAACGTGTCTATGGGGTCTGTAGCAGCTTGGTGCGTGTGGCTGCCTGGCTGCATGCGGCTTACCTCTATACCACGTTCGTCCTCTTGCTGGTCTGTGCGCGGCCTTGACTTTGCAGGGCTTTGGGTGCAAGGAGAGGAGGGTCTAGAGGAATCTCCACTCTCCGGGTTCCCCACTTGTCTCGCCGCTTGTGTACCACTGCCGTTGCTCCCGTAGTCTGCTCCCGCTCTGCGTGTGTGCTGGGGTCGTGAGCCGCCGCCATGTTGGCTAGGCCGACTGAAGCTGGTTTGGAAAAAGCTAGCCGGCTTTTTCACCTGGGCTCCTTCTTTCTTCTTGCGGGTCATTCCCTGTGTTCTCGGGGGCACCCTGAAGCTTTGTGTGCTCACGTGCTGTGTCGGAGGTACCCGTTGCAGTTGTTTGTCCCGGGTGGCCAAGCGGAGCTGCTAGGTCATGCGGCCATCTTCTCCGCCGTTTGCCACGCCCCCGAGATCTGTCAGTCTTGATTTGTATTCATAATATTGTAATAGTTTTGTATGTACAGCATTTTTGTTCAATAAAAGCTCATTTATACACTGCACAGGTCTGAGCTTCCTTGCTTATACCGCAAAGTAACCTTGCTATCTAGACGCAAGCGAAACACACCACAGTACAAGGTGGACAGGCTCCTTTTCTTAGTAGATATGATGACACATAGAGGGGATTTCTTTGTTATTTTATGCCCTGTTTTGGAGGATTCTGGCACTAGCAAATTACAGATATTTATTTGCTGATTTCATGGCTACCAGATATTGGAACTCTGTCCACAATGAAGATTGAGTAGAATGTTTTGATGTAATATCTACCTGAAGCCCTTAAGGCCCATCGGCACAAAAACTTTGCAAAAATTTTAGACAAGTGTAAAAAAAATGCTGTAAATGAAGAATGCTTTCAGAAATAGAAGTGTAAATAGTTTCTTTTTATCAATTAACAAAATGGAAAGTAAATGAATAGAAGAGAAATACAAATCAAATCAATATTTGGTGTGACCAACCTTTGCCTTCAAAACAGCACCAGTTCTTCTAGGTACACTTGCACACTGTTTTGGAAGGAACTTGGAGGGTAGGTTGTTCCAAACATATTGGAGAACTAAGCACAAACCTTCTGTGGATGTAGGCTGTCTCAAATCCTGCTGTCTCTTCATATCATCCAAGACAGACTCCATGATGTTGAGATCAGGGCTCTGTGGGGGCCAAACCATCACTTTCAGGACTCCTTGTACTTCTTTACACTGAAAATAGTTCTTAATGCCATTGGCTGTATGTTTGGGGTGGTTGTCCTCCTGCAGAAAAAAATTGGGGCCAATCACACGGCTCCCTGATGATATGGCATGATGGATAAGTATCTACCTGTATTTCTCAGCATTGAGGATACCATTAAGCCTGATCAACTCTCCAGCTCCATTATCAGAAATGCAGCCCCAAACTTGCAAGGAACCTCCACCAGGCTTCACAGTTGCCTGCAGACACTCGTTATTGTACCGCTCTCCAGCCCTTCACCAACAAACTGCCTCCTGCTACAGCCAAATATTTCACATTTTGACTCATCAGTCCAGATCACCTGCTTCCATTTTTCCGCCCCCCAGTTCCTATGTTTTCATGCATAGTTGAGTCGCTTAGCCTTGATTCCACATCCTATGCATGAAGTAAAAAAAAACTGGGGTGCAGAAAAATGGCAGAAGCTGCTCTGGACTGATACTTTCTGCTGACCAGGTAACCACATAGAGCTAGGCTATGTATGTCCCATAATATAATCTTGTCCTTATGTTCTGCCCCTATGGAGATGTGTATATAGGGAATGTATATATATATATATTATATTTGTCCCCTTTTTTTTTTGTCTATACATATTACCATTGGAACCTACAAGAGTTGTATATTGAACCATCTACTTAGCTTTCTTAATGATTAATGATAATAGCGGACAATTGGGACGTACACACCCTTTGTGGTGGCAGGTCCCTCCCCCCCTTTTTCCCCTCTTCTCTCCCCTTTTCTGGGGGCTAATTATGATAGACCTTAAGAATGTTTTTAGCAATTTACACCATTGGAAATATCTCTCACATTTTCTATCCAGTCAGTCCCTATCTTTTGACATACTTTTGGCCTCCACACCCGCCGGGTTAGACTATAGGGCCTTGCGCCATGGGCGCAGAGACTTCTATAGAGAGGAGCCCTGGTGGGGTGGCCATTGTGTGGCGACAAAAAGTGATATGTATGTTTTATATGGGCTGAACAATCTGTCTATATATTTCTCTATCGAACCATTATATGTGTCACCTAATCACTTGTTTTTTATTGTCTATTGTTATAGTAAAAACACAGACATCAAATTTAAATACATACATCCTTCTGTAAAAAAGACTCCTGAGGAAGCGGTGACACTTCATAAATCTGCAAAACATGTCGAGTCCACAGAAAAATGTATACATATTCTTAACCATCATCTGTGTAGATGTCTGAAATTCCTGGTCTGTGCTAAAGTTTAAAATATGTACATATGTACTGTTCTTTCTTCTTTTTAAACATTTTGTAATAAAGATGAATTTATACATTTTTTTTTGTTTCAATGATTTTTATTGAAAATTTCACAAAGTTATACAGATAGTAAAAGAGCTTCACCAAAAAAGTATACATTACTTATGAAAACACACCTTGGGTGGATAAAGCTTCAATAAGCGCTGAACCAATTGTAACTGCATACCAGTCATATTTAAGTAACAAGGCAAGTAGATTGGACCCAGAAGGACCGAGTAAAATGCTTGCATGGTTACAGGCTGGACCATTGCCCAAAGATGTGGGCTCTGGGCAACCCCAGTCACCAGAACCTTAAACTTGCTACAGCAACCCACTAGATGTCCCTGGTAGGTTCCAACATCGTGAGCTGAGAGGGACCAAAAGGGGCCAAGAGAAAGCCCCTCATCTCCCAGGAGAGCACCCCGGCAGCCCCTAAGGGAACACACTGTGGCTAGTTCACTCACCCAAGAGCCCCAAGCCCCGAGGCGCCGAGCCCCATCCATTAGACTAAGGGTCACGCCCCCGGGGTATAAGAACCACCCAGGCAGCCAATATTTTACGCCCCATCCACTGTCCCCATTAGGGCTATAACCTAAAAAGAGGGGGTCACTCCTAAGCTAGGGAAGGACACCCCGGGAGCCAGACGCTGGGGGCCTGTGTCCAGTCTGCTAAAGAGGGTTGGTGAAGGAATAAGGAGACAGGAATGTACAGGAGAAGAGGGGTGGAGGGAGATGAAAAGGGGAAAGAGGAGTAGGAAAGAATTAGGATGGAGCAAAGGGAAAGGTCCATGAGTCTTTAAGCGGTCACTTACTGGGCCGTGAAGAGGAAAGGAGGCAACACAAGGGTTTAATTTTCACAGAATAATTACAGAGTAATCCCAAAGTAATGAGCCCAAGATCCCCAAAACCCCCTTGAAAGAAGATTATTTAGCTAGAATAGTATGTGCTATTTTTTCTTGAGCCATAATCCATGACACTTTGCATTTAGCTCATGTCAGCGAGACCGTTCGGGATTTCCAGGCCCTGGTTAAAGTCAGTTTGGCTGCCAGAAGCATAAAGCGTATTAAGTATCTGGTATGTTTAGGGATCCTGGGCCCAAATTGCTCCAGTAAGGCTACCTGTGGACTTTGGGTGATGGGCTGACCCGAGACAAAACAAATCAGTTGCAACCAGCGATTCCAGAAGCTTCTGATTCTAGGGCATTCCCAAAGGGTGTGGAGTAGAGTACCCAGGTGACCCCAGTCTCTGAAGCAAAGGGGGGAGGTGGAGGGGAACATTTTAGCAAGGCGGGTGGGAACCAAGTACCACCTTGTGAAGATTTTAATGTTCACCTCCACCAAAGAAACATTAAGTAGACCCTTGATAGATCTGTTATACATTACATGCCATGTTTCTAGGTCCCAATCAGTCTCGAGGTCCTCCTCCCAGGCAAGCATGTAAGTTGTTTTCTCCCCAGGGTCCAGTAGGCCCGAGTAGATGAGGGAGATACCCCCCTGATGTCCAAGGCCTCCGCGCACCACTTTTTGTAGGGAGTAATTTGGAGTGTGGCCTCATTATCCTCTCGGAATGAGTTGAGGAAATGCGATAACTGGGCAAATCGAAATCTCTCCGACATGGGCATTTCCAACTTGTCTTTACAGTGTTTGATAGAGAGGGGGCCATTAGTATGAAAAAAGTGTCCGATCCTATATAAACCTTTATTCAGCCACCACCTGAAAGCCTTAACATCCTGACCAGGGGGAAAGAGGGGGTTATTGAAAATATGCGCTAATGGACGCCATTTTGAAGTAATAGTATTAGTTCTGTGGATTATGTCACACAGGTAAATGGAGTGCGCAAGGATTGGAGCTAAGATAGGGGGACGGAATCTCGGATGACACCATGTCAGATAGTTCAGAATGTATGATGGGACCGCCTGCCTCTCCACCCCCACCCAATCAGGTTTTCGACTCCTGGAATAAATGGTCGAAAACTGGGCCAATTGGGCCGCCAAATAGTAGCTCCAGAAGACTGGGAGGCCCAGGCCCCCCTTCGATCTAGGGCGAGTGAGGATCTGGCGAGAGAAGCGCCCCCCCTCCCCCCCAGACAAACTGGATGATAGCTGATTGGAGTTTTAGGAGATGCTGTTTGTTGATGGGTATAGGGAGGGATCGGAAAAAATAGAGAATCCTGGGGAGAAGGGTCATCTTCACAGCGTTGATCCTATCTACCCATGATAGGCCCAGGGAGGACCATTTTGCGAGATCCAGTTTTAGCTTTTTATAAAGTCCTGGGTAGTTAGATTCATATGTCTGACTGAACATGGAGGAAATACTGACACCTAGGTAGGGAATTGAGGTGGAGCTCCAAGGAAAACTCCTCCTGAGAGACTCCACCATCTGGGCTGGGACTGAAACATTAAGGATGACCGATCTTGTCATGTTAACCTGTAAACCTGACATCTGGCTAAAGGAGAAAAGCATTTGGCCAGCAGGGAGGATAAGGGTAGGTTACAAAAAGAAGAACATTGTCCGCGAAGAGGGCACATTTGTGTATTTGAGGGCCACACTGAACTCCCTGGATATTAGGGTGATTCCTGATCGCTGTGGCCAAAGTTTCCATAGCCACAGCGAAGAGGAGAGGGGATGGAGACAGCCCTGTCTAGTGCCCCTTCTAATCTCAAAGGGGGAAGATAGATAACCCCCAAAGCGTATTTGGGCTTTTGGGAGGGAGTAAAGAGCCGAGATCACATTCTTGAATTTGGGGCCAAAACCCCAGGTATCCAAAATTTGGAAAAGGTAAGGCCATGCTATGGAATCGAAGGCCTTATGAAGGTCCAAGGAGAGGAAGAGACCCTCCTGAGGTGGGTCTCCAGCCCAATTTGAGTTCAGGACGGAGACCAGGTCCAACACTTTGCGGATCTGGTCTGGGCCCTGCCTACCCGGGATGAACCCCACCTGGTCCTCATGCACATATTGACTGATAAATGAGGTCAACCTGTTGGCTAGAATTTTAGACAGGATCTTAAGGTCGTTATCTATTAACAATATGGGCCTATAATTGCTGACCTCACTCGGGTCTTTGCCCAGCTTGGGGAGCATTGTTATGAAGGCCAGCTTGGATGAGGGATCCAGCTGCGATCCATCCCTGAGAGAATTTAATCAGCGTGTCAGGTACGGAGCCAGTGTTTGGGCAAATGTCTTGTAGTATAAATTGGAAAAACCATCCGACCCTGGGGCTGACGATGTTTTAAGGTCTTTAACCACTTGGATAACTTCATTTTGCGTGATCAGGGAGTCCAAATCATCCATATGTTGATTTTCCAGTAAGGGAACGGAAATTCCCCTCAAGAATGAGGCGGACTCAGAGGGGTTATCAGCTGGGATTTGGGAGTATAGTTCTGAATAGTAGCCATGGAATGAATCAAGAATGCGTTCGGGGTTTTGAGTGAGGGTGCCTGAACGGGAATTGACCTTCGGGCAGGACAGGAGTTTGTATTTTGGGGAAAGCTTGGAAGCTAACCTCGTGCCTATTTTATCGCTGGTCAGGTAAAAGACCTGAAGACCATTGGAGGTGTCGATTAGATGACGTGGTAAGCGCCAGGTTCAGCGATTGTTTGCCTGCGTCAAGGGATTTCAGGGAACTCGTCGATGGGTTCCGCTTATGTGCCTTACTAGCCAACCTGAGAGCCTTCTCGAGCTTGAGCTCAGCTTGGCGTTCCCGTTTAAGTTTGGCCCCCAACTGGATGAGTTCGTCCCTAAGTACTGCTTTGTGGCCTCCCCATAGGAAACCCGGGGAGACCTCCGCAGTGTCATTGGTCAGGAAATAATTCGGGATCTCCTTTTCCAGCATGGTACAGTGAGTCGGGTTGGAGAGGATTGACTCATTCAGTCTCCAGAGGTGGGGTCTCCTCGGAGGTAGAGAAGTTTCTAATCTAAGGGAGACCATTGAGTGGTGTGACCAAGGGACGTCCAAAATGTTGGCCCTGAGAATTCTGTAGGAGTCAGGCGTAGAAAGAAAGATATGGCCTATCCTTGCAAATGTCTTGTGAGGGGCCGAAAAATGGGCGAAATCTTTTGATGTGGGGTTAGCTTCCCTCCATGTGTCAATCAGCCCAAATGAGTGGAGTAGGCGAGCCAATTTTAGTCCCTGCTTGGGGGGTTTCTTCACCCGAGGAATCCCTGATTGCGATTTATCCATCATGTTATCCAGTGCCAGATTGGAGCCCCCCCCATAATCAATATCCCCTCAAAGTAGGGGGCTAGGGATTGGAACATAGAGGAAAAGAAGTCCACTTGCCCCTGGTTGGGGTCATAAAATGAGACAAATGTGAAAATAGCACCACTAATGGCTCCCTTTACCAGTATAAAGCAACCTCCTTGGCCCTTTATTGTTTGGGCATGAATGAAGGGGACCTGTTTACAGAAGAGGATAGCAACTCCCCTGGTTTTAGTGTCTGAGCTGGCCAAATAGAAATCAGGGTATTTAGGATGAAGGTAGGAGGGGCAATAGCTATTGGGGAAGTGGGTCTCCTGGAGTAGAATGATCTCAAAGCCCCTGGAGTAGTAATGTTGGCGGGCTTTACACCTTTTAGAGGGAGATTTCAGTCCCTGGGCATTGTGTGTCACTATCCTAATATGAGAGATAACAGGTTGTGGATCTGCCATGGACGTCAGGAGAGGGGGTGAGCTAAAACACATATAGAGCTTACCATGGTGTCAACTGAGAGGGCCTTGAGACTGAGAGAACGTAATAGAAAACTGCTTCACAAGAAGTAGATCTGCAAATGGCCATGGAGTTGGACCGAAGAATGGGACCTTTCACTGAAAAAATACAAATGCAGCATTAAAACAGTGTAAGAAGAGAAAAAAAGAAGAAAAGAGCAAAAAGCCAAGAGGAGAAGAAGAGAGACCAAGAAGGGAGAAGAAAGGGGGGGAGGGTATGGGAAGAGGACGGGAGAACCACTCGAAGAGTGGTTAAACCTGAGAGGTGCAATCATGAAAGTACATTGGTAATACATGAGAGCTAAAACAAAAATAAAAACAGGAACTAAAGCAAAAAGCAGAGCCTGGGGGTGAACCAGGCTCCGAGCGGGTAGGGCAGAAAACTCCTGGGCCTACCCAAGGTCCCCCGGAGGGGGACAGTAGAAGTTGGCAACCTAGTCCTAGGTTGCTGTCCCAGTGGGGAGAGAGGCTAAAACCCTCAAATCACCAGTGGGAGGAGGCACATGTGATACCGCTACGACAGGGGAGCCCCCGGCTCGAGAATATTGTCAAAAACCCGCATAAACCTTGTAACATTAACCAAGTCTATTCATAATAACTGTTGGAGGCAAGTGGAGAACCATTGTGTGGGCAAACAGATAAAGCTGACAAATCTGAGTCCTCTGAGGTTCCCCCTCCTCTAGAGAGGGTTTGTGTAGCCTTGCTTTGCTGTGGGAGACAGCTTCGGATGGAGCTATGGGGAAAAACAAAGGAGGGGGACCCCCATAAAAATAGAAAGACAGGCGAACCATCCTAAAAAAAGGGTTATCAACTTGGAGGAACCTAGGGGAACACCCTAGTGCTCCACTAAGGGAACAAGAGGTCATGAGCAACCTCAAACCTGGGGCTGGGCCCAAAGGCAAGGATTAAGTCCAAAGAAAGTGTCCGACTTGGCAGCGATTTGGCCTGGAATTCCTCTGTCTCTTGCTCTGTTGTTTGTTTCATAGTGGAGTGAGGGGACTCCCGGGAGGAGGTCTCTTTGCAGATCCAAGGCGGTTCTCCGCTGATGAAGTTTGGGGCTCTTGCTAAATCAAACCAAGTTGAAAGAGGACACGTTCTCCCTCTTGAAGAGTGGCAAATCCATGCATTTTATTATGATGAATAAATTTCAAGCAAAATGGAAACGACCACCAGTACTTGATTGACTTTTGCAACAAAACTGTGAGGAGAGGTTTTAAGGCCCTTCGTTTCTGGATCGTTGCGGGTGAGACATCTGCAAACAGCTGAATAGGATATCCCAGAAGAGAGAGCTCTCCAGCTGCACGGGATTTACGCATCACCCCCTCCTTAGTGGTGAAATGATGAGGTTTAACTATAATGTCCTTGGGGAGACCGTCCTGCCACGGGGGTTGGAGGGCCCTGTGAGCTCTATCTAGGTCCAGTTCATGGGCCGAGGCCTCTGGTAGCAAATCCTTTAGGAGAGTCTTGACTGCCCCTTGAACATCTTTGACAGACTCTGGTAGACCCCTAATCCTGAAGTTACCCCTGCGATTTTGGTTCTCCAAGTCATCAAGTTTAGATAGGGCTGCATCCAGTTGATCCTGGAGGGTCTGGATACACTGTGTGTTTTGGTTGACTCTGGCGGTGGCATTATCAACCGCCTGCTCTATAGCCTCAATCCGACACCCCAGACTGTTTATATCAGCCTTAATTGTTTCTGTGATGTGGGCTGCATTCTGCGCCAGGCCCGCTGCCAGCATCTCTGAGAAACGGTTCAGTAGTAGCCCAATGTCCAGGGCTTGAGCATGGGTGCCCGGAGAAAGGAGGAGCGGTCCCATGGGGCTCAGTGCAAAGTCACTCCGGGGTGTAAGTAAGGCCTCTTCCATCGTGCGTCTCAGCAGGGCCTCCCTGCATGCTGGGGAGGCCGGGGAACCCTGGATCAGAAATCGGGGGATGCAGGTTATCCACCAACCTGGTGTGTCTCCCCCTGGGGATCTGCAATGGAATCTGGTTCGTCCATGCCGCCGCATGGCGGTGTAGTGGCCGCCATCTTGGAGGCTCCTTGGGCCTTAGGCTCGAAGCGTAATTGTCGGTGTACCTCCTTTCGCGGGGGGGTCTCCCGACATCCAGACCTGTGTGCTGGGGTCCCACAAGTGAGCTGCGGGGGTGAGAGGCAGGTGTGCTGGCGTTAGCTGGCCGGAGGACTCCCGAATGGTTGGAGTGGGACGAAGCAGCCGCTCAGAGTGTCTTTACGGCTTCCCCGCGCATGCGCACTCTTGAATTTATACTTTTATAAAACCGTTGTTGTACTCCATGTGTACTACGGTACCATTAAAGTCCAATCGTGTTGCATCAAACGGGTGAGCCCTAGCCCCCCCCC
>BLSH010509110.1:653356-667690 GCA_018402905.1 Glandirana rugosa
AAAAAAAAAAACCCCAAAAATGAATTCTCATCATCCGTAAACGCGGCCACTTTTGCGCAAACCAATCAATAAACGCCGATTGCGATTTTTTTTATCGCAAATATGATGAAGAATATAAATCGGCCAAAAACGGTGAAAAAAATGTTTTTTTTATATTTTTTTTTTGGATTTGTATTTTAGCAAAAAGTAAGAAATTTGGGTTTTTTTGCAAAATTGTCGCTCTTCTTTTGTTTATAGCGGTGATCAGAAATGACGCAGAGGTGATCAAATACCACCAAAAGAAAGCTCTATTTGTGGGAAAAAAAGGACGCCAATTTCGTTTGGGTACAACGCCGCATGACCGCGCAATTGTCAGTTAAAGCGACGCAGCGCCGAATCGCAAAAAGGGCTCCGGTCCTAAAGCTGGAAATCCTTCCGGTCCTTAAGTGGTTAATTTGATAGAAAAGGGTGTCAGCCTCTGTCTGGTTAAAATAGTGGCTGGATTTGTATATGGTAGCTAGGTGAGAGCGAAATTTCTGCATTATTTTGAGAGGGTTACTGGTTATAGTATCCTTAGTCAGTTTAAGGCGGATAGGTTTGGTGGGCCTATTAATAGAGTTCAGGGAGCGTGTGAGAAGGGTGTCTAGTTTGTTGGCTTTCATGTAATATACATGTCACGATCTGCGGAGGGCTTTGTCAGCATTTTCGGTTAAGAATAGGTCGAAATTCTAAATGTGCCTTGTCCAGTTTAGCTCTGGTGGTGGGATTAGGGTTTAAGTTGAATTCAGTGCTGCTAGTACAGAGCTCGGCTTCCAATCTGTGTCCTAGGAGCTTGCGCTCACAATTAAATAGTGCTGATTGGCATTGTAGGTCGCTTCTTAGGGCTGGTTTGTGTGCTTCCCAGAGTGTGAGAGGGGAAACATCTGGGGTATCATTGAGTTCCAGGTAAGTTTTAAGAGCCTGCTGGACAGCAAAGCAGTGAGAAGGGTGTTTTAACAGGTGTTCAGGTAGGTACCAAGTACGATCTTGCCCTTTTGGGATCGGAGACGCTAGGGAGGTGAGGACTGCACTGTGGTCCGACCAAGGGATGGGATGGATCGTGGAGTTTAGAAGTTCTGGAGCCATGCCTATGGATATAAAGATATGGTCTATTCTAGATGAGACTTTGCAAAGATACGAGTAGTGAGTCTAGCATCGCTTTCTAGGGTTAAGTTCTCTCCAGGTGTCGATTAGGTTATGGTTCAGGAGCAACTGGGGAAATTGTAGCTTCACCGGGGATACAGGGGAGTTGTAGGGCGACTTGTCCAGATATGGGCAAAGAACCTGATTAGAGTCGCCACAAATAATTAGTGTGCCCATCTTGTGTGTGGATACTACCTGCAAAAGATGAGGGAGAAAGGAGCTAGGGTGCTTATTCGGGGCATAGTATGATACAATAGTGACTGGGACGTCTATAAGGTGGCCACATAGAATTATGTATCTGCCTTCAGGGTCCTGGATAATCTTTTGGGAGGTGAAAGGGGTTGAGCAATGGAACGCAGCTAACGTGCCCCTCTGTTTCATTGGGGCAGAGGCAGTAAAGACTTGGGGTAGTAGACGCTAACATGTTTTGGGGCATGGTCTGCCTTAAAATGTGTCTCTTGGAGACAAACTATCTGGGCTTTCAATGATTGAAAGTGCCTAAATGCTTTGGTTCTTTTCTGGGGAATGTTGATACACTGTACATTGAGGGAGAGGACGGTTAAGTGGCCCTTGGTGAAAATCGTATTAGCTGTGACTTACCAGGATGTGGAGGAGATCTGGAGAGCCGGGACCACCAGGTGGACAAGGAGACCCAGGAGGGAGAAAAAGGAGAAAGGATGTGACCGGGTAGCCAAAACCAGAACCATGTCATATCTGGGAGAGGGAAAATGTGAAGGGTCGCTATAGAGAGATGGAGAGACAGAACAAAGTAAATTAAATTATAAAATAAACAATAACATAGTTTACAGTATATGAACCGGGTCCGTGAGAGGGAAACTTTGTCCCTGTCAGGGAGTCGGAGCCGTCGTCGGTGACCCGCATATTAATGGGGGGCAACCGATGAGGGCAAAATGGGGTACACATGATTGTCCCATGGGAGATGGGGCCCCAGCGGCGTGGCTGAGGTGAAAGAAATCTTCAGTGTGGCATATCCGAAAGGAACATACAACCTGCTTGTTAAACATAGGCTGGGTAGGCAGAGGGAAAACTGGGGGAGTGGGAAAAAGAACAAGCTTAACCTGAATAGCATGCAGGTATTTTCAGTGCCCTTGCTGGCTAGGGTTAAGAGTCAGAGGTATACAAAGTGGAGCATTGCAGGCTGGGTTTCAACATGTGTGACTCATACCTTGTGCGTTGCCTGGCCGAGGTGGGGGTCAACATGCTCAGATGGTCAAATCGTCCACAAAATTGTAGCTCCTCAGCAAGGAGTCTCGGGCGGGCTAATGAAGTAAGGAGGCAACAAGAAGGCCTATGCAAGGCGGCTAGAAACTAAGAGGGAGACTTTGTAGATCATGAACCTTAGCATAAGAAGAGGGGATTTAGGGGTGGGGGGGTCTGGGGTGATGTGCCCACAGAAGGGTAAGGGTACGGTGGCTTCGGATCGTGTCAAAGTTTAGCAGGTCCTCCTGAAAAGGGGAGAACAGGGTCCCGGGTTGGTGGGCAAGATTGTGTTATGGGGTCGTTCTAGGAGGTTGGCCCGGGTAAGAGACAGACAAACAGACCATTATGAATGAGAAGATCCTGGGGGATCCTAGTTTCTTGTGGTTTGGCAAGGAAAAATCTCTCCAGGGAGGAGAGGAGGAGTTGAGTAGAGTTCAGCTTGGCGACTGGCACTGTCAGTCCATGGAGTCCTCTTGATCCTGAGTTGGAGGGGTTAGGCTGCTTCTTTTATAAACCTGGGAGCTCCCCGCCTTCCCAGGGGATGCTGATGGTTTAATGCGGTGAGGGAGCAGCAGACCGACGCCGAGAAGTGTTGGCACTAGATGAGGTATCCGTCAGATGGAGCTCTTGTAGTAACTGGTGGAGTTCCTCGTTTGATTTGCATCTGTACTTATTCCCTTGGTAAGCAAAGCGGACCTAAAAGGGGAAGCCTCACTGATAAGGAATATGACGCTGCTGAAGCTCTACCAGAAGGGGTTTCATGGTACGTAGTTTGGCCATCGTTAGCTGGGAGAGGTCAGAGTATAACTGGTATTTATGACCCTGGAATGAAAGATCGCCTTTTTCCCGCACCGCCATCATTAGCTGTTCTTTGGTGAGATAAAAATGCAGCTTTGCGATAATATCGCGTGGTGGGACTTTAGGTTTTTTGGGGGCAAGAGCCCTATGAATTCTGTCCATCTCCAGACGCTCAATTGGGATGGTGGGCTGCAGTTCTTGAAATAGAGCAGTGATCATAGAATTTACGTCTATGACTGACTCCGGTATGCCCCTTATGCGGACATTCGAGCGTCTGGCTCTATTCTCAAATTCCTCTAATTTAGTGAGCAGTGATAGATTTTCTTCCTTCAGATTATCTAATTCCAGTCTGTGCTCCAGAGCTGCTGATTCTAGCACATCTGCTCTGTCTTCTAGTGCAGCTGTGCGAGAGCCCAGTTCTCTGATCTCCCTGGTCAGACTATTAGTTATGTGCTCTGAGGTCTGCTTCATGGCCTTGTGAAGCATTTTCTCAAATTGATGGAGCAGAGCTGGAGGGGCAGATTGGTCCGATCCTTTGTCTGGTGAGGAGGGGAGATCATTGTGCGAGTTGTCAGGGAGGTGAGGCAGTGAGAGGGTGAGCTGTTTACGAGCCTTTGCTGTGCTAGGTGGAGCCGCGTGTGTCGCCGCCATCTTGGTCGGCGCATGGGCTAGGGCCTCCTTAATTGTGGTGTTCTTATATCGCGAGCGGGCTCCTCCGAGTACCATGCTCACCCCGTTATTAGACTCCCCGGGGAATGGAGATGGTGTGCAGTCGTTTCGAGTGACCGGGATGCTGCTCTAAGGCTGCTGTGGCCGCTTGTCTTCTCCCACGGTGCGGAGCTCTAGCAGGGCATGTCTGCTCAGCTAGCCTCCGCGCATGCGCCCCCATTATTTTCTATTTTATTTTCTTATTTTCTATTCTATTATTTTCTATTTTATTATAATCTTTTCTTTTCAAGTTCAATTTCAGTCTATTAGAAATTGGAATTAATTCCATTCAAAATTTTAATTTCGGAAGATTGTTATATATTATATTCTTTCTATTTTATTATATTATTTTCTATTGTTTTTCTTTTCTATTCTATTCTTTTCTATTCTATTCTAATCTTCTGTGTTCGAATTCAAATTTATTCTATTTGAAATTCGAATTTCGGAAAATGGTTATTTATTCTAGGACTAAAAGACAAACTAATCGACCCCCCAAAAGAGTTAACGTGTGTCCTAATCAGCGCTTCTGGAATGTTAATCTACGGATAACATCTGATATTAATATTATGTATGTTTTTTGGTAATCAGCTGCTGCTATGAATATAAAAACAACAACATTCAGTCATATAGTATGCATAAGTTACACCACCATATAACAAGCAGAGCTAAAATTATGTAATGAGTTAGACCCCACACAGGGTTAATACTCCATTTAACACAGTTCATAAAAAGACAACCATAAGTCCTTTGTAAAATTACTGCTGTTTAGCAGGCACTGTCCCGGTTATTCACTTTACCACCTTCACCACACCATGTGACGATCGGGGTTACCCCCTATGTGCAGAGACTCACCGGATAGAAAACAAATTATAGCCCGTTAGGATGAACGGTACGAACAGCAGTACGAAGCCTTCACCCGGGAACGCTGCCAAGGAGGAGATCTCAGGGGCGGCGAGAGGGCGGTGTATCTGCCGTCGTAACTGTTGAGATACGAATGGGATTTTAAGCAGAATTTTATGCAGTGTTTTACTTTGTTTGTGTAAGTGCATTCCCTAAAGGGGGGCTTTTCATGCATGGTTTTATTAAAGTATCTGGAGGATAATGCACTATTGTGAGTCCCATTTATTCAAGGCACTGTTCGTGACACACTGTGATTTTTGGAGATATATGATGATCTGCAGCCAAGCAGTGTGAAGACTGCACAGCATGATTCATCCTAATGGGCTATAATTTGTTTTCTATCCGGTGAGTCTCTCCACATAGGGGGTAACCCCGATCGTCACGTGGTGTGGTGAAGGTGGTAAAGTGAATATCTGGGACAGTGCCTGCTAAACAGCAGTAATTTTTCAAAGGACTTATTGTTGTCTTTTTATGAACTGTGTTAAATGGAGTATTAACCCCGTGTGGGGTCTAACCAACTTATATGGTGGTGTAACTTATGCATACTATATGACTGATTTTTGTGGTTATTTATTCTACTTTATTCTATTCTGTTCTATTGTTTTTCTATTCTATTCTTTTCTATTCTATTCTTATATTCTCTATTCTATTCTTTTCTATTCTATTCTTGTATTCTCTATTCCAGTTTTTTCTATTCTTTTCTATTCTGTTCTAATCTTTTCCATTTGTATTCATTCTATTTGAAATTCGAATTTCAGAACATGGTTATATATTCTATTTTAATCTATTCTGTTCTATTCTTTTTCTATTATATTATACTCTCTTATTTTCCATTCTATTACCATTCTTTTATTTTTATATTCATTTATAATTTTTTATTCCTTTTTTTAAAAAATCAATGTTTTTTTTATTTGTTTTGAATTTGTTTCCTAATTCAATTCAAATTGTTTTCAAATTCAATTAGAATTGTTTTCAAATTCAATTCAAATCTAATTTCGCCCGAATTTTTTCGATTTGAATCGTTATTTCAGATTAGTTTAATATCATGTAATTCGGTAATTCGGATGCATCCGAATTCCGAATAATGAAAAATTTGTCAGAATTTTGATTCAGAACGAAACAAACTGCACATGTCTAGTCTGTTAACCACATGATCACTTTTCTAACATCAGCATAAGGAACTGTTAACATTTCAGGGTGTCAAAAAAGGACGAATAGGTTATCATACCCAATATAATACCATTGTAAAGTGGAACCATTAGACGTAATGTTTTTTGATTTTGGTTTTAGACTTGTTTGTGTATATACTGTTTACTTTTTTTATCTTAAAAGAGCAAGATGTTAGCTAAAAGCATTTGTTGTAGGCTTACCATGAACTTTTCAATTCCTAATGTGTGCCTTTATTTAATTTTTTTCAACTTTTTGTACTTTTACATTATTAAAGAAAGATCACTCAATCCAAATGTCTCGACAGTCCTAGTTCACCATTAATCAAAATGTATATGTGAAATTTACCAGCCTTGTAACGTGCATAAAATGATCAACACAAAGCAAATGTCCTGACATTTTACATGTCAAACAACATTAATTATTAATATCCATGTATATTTAATGTTCTTCTTGGCAGGCAGTCTCTCAAGGATAAATGGTTTGGTATTTAGGGTATGTTGAATAAAAAGCTACTCATTAGGTACTATATCACAATAAGATTTAGAAATATAGATGTATGTATATAACTGTTACATAGTTGCCAACATTTGCAGAGAAATGTACTTTCCCGCTAAAGAGCAAAAACGATGGGTTTCTTTTGTAAGATGCTTTCCAATCTGTTTATGTTTGGTGTGCTCCGCGTCTGCGAAAAAGAAGAGAGAATTAAAACTTACTCCAAAACATTTAGACTTTGGTATATCACCTGCAGTTGGTAATAAGCAAATAAGCTATGCCTTTGAAAAAGTAATTAACCACTTGCCGACCGCGAACTATATATTTACACAGCGGCAGTGTGGCTATATTCCGTGAATTGCCGTATATACGCGGCAATCTATGCATGCATAGTGTGTCCGGGGCTCGGGCGGACCCAATGTCCGCTAGCGAACCGCGATGACCTGCCAGAGAGAAAGAACGGGGAACCACCGATGTTAACATGGCAGTTCCCCACTCTGTCAATGGGCATGTGAGAGATCTACAGATCCCTGTCACTGGGGTCAGTTAGATCTCTTATGCCCATGGTAGCCCAGCCCCCTGACAGTTAGAACACACCTAGGGAACACAGTTAACCCCTAGATCTCCCCCTGCAGGTTAACCCCTTCACTGCCAATGACATTTATACAGTAATCAGTGGATATATTACATTTTCTGACCGCTGTATAAATGTCATTGGTCCTAAAAAAGTGTCAAAAATGTCCGACATGTCCGCCCCAATATCAAAGTCCCGATAAAAATCGCAGATTGCCACCATTACTAGTAAAAAAAAAAATGTAAAAATGCCAGAAATTAATTCTCATGGTTTGTAAACGTGGCAACTTTTGTGCAAACCAATCAATAAACACCGATTGCGATTTTTTTTAACCAATAATATGAGGAAAATAAATCAGCCAAAACCGATGAATAAATTGTTTTTTTTATATTTTATTTTTGGATTTCAATTTTAGCAAAAAGTAAGAAATTGTTTTTTTTTTTTTGCAAAATTGTCGCTATTTTTTTGTTTATAGCGATGATCAGCAGAGGGGACCAAATACCACCAAAAGAAAACTATTCGTGTGGAAAAGAGGAAGCAAATTTTGTTTGGGTACAACGTTGCACGGCCGCGCAATTGTCTGTTAAAGCGACGCAGTGCTGAATCGCAAAAAGTCCTACAGTGGGAAATCCTTCCGAGGGTGAAGCGGTTAAGAAAGAAAAGGAGAATTTGGATTAAACTTCTTTTTAGTGATCACAGTTAAAAACACATCCCACTCCACAAACAATAGCAGTGGCGGCTGGTGAAATTTTAGGATGGGGCGCCAGACTTTGTCCTTTTTTGACCCCTCCCACTTATTTAAGCCACACCCCTTATAGATTTCACCCATTGTGTCAGGAGTATACAGCCCAGCATCACCAGATAGTGGCATACAGCATCACCAGATAGTGGCATACAGCATCACCAGATAGGAGTATATACAGACTCCCCAGATAGGAGTATATACAGAATCACCAGATAGGAGTATGCAGCATCACTAGATAGGGTACATACAGCATCACCAGATAGGGGTATACAGCATCACCAAATAGGAGTATACAGCATCACCAGGTAGGAGTATGCAGCATCACAGATAGGGGTATAGAGCAACATCAGCAGATAGGGGTATATACAGCAACAGCAGGTAGGAGGATACAGCATCACAGATAGGGGTATACAGCAGCATCAGCAGATAGGGTATATGCAGCATCACCAGGTAGGGGTAAACAGTATCAGCATATAGACTATACAGCCCCCCACCCCCGCCGTGGGGCTTGCGGCGCTGAAACAAGATCCCCCCAGCAGATCCCCCTGGGTAGTTGGGACATTAAATTCCCGCACTTACTCCATCTACGAAGTGGGCCAGGCGGGCAGCGAGCTGTCTCTGGCGAGCAGGAGCTAAACCCCCTCCTCTTCTGAGAAAGCCGTCCAATAAGATCGTCTGACCATTCAGTCAATCGGGAAATCTGTAACATACCGGCATTTCCCAATTGGCTGAGAGGCGATTCAGTGTTAGAAAAGCAAATATTAATTTGCTTTTATAACACACATCAGTGGGCTCGTGGCGCCATGCTCTATGCCACGAGCCACTCTATTTTGAAACCCGTTAGAGCCTGTGGTTCTAATCAGGTGCTTCAAAAAACACTGATGTTTCTGTAATTCATGTGGCCGGCCTCTTCAGGACCGAATTACAGTTTTTTTGTTTAGGGGTGGCGGAGATGGCCATGGATAGATTCATGCTATGCATGAATTTATCCATTAGCATAAGGGGGTGGCACGGACAGAGGGGGCGGCACCCATGCACCCTTAATTAAATAGTAATTTTACATAAAACTCCAAACACTCGGTAGTGATTCAATACAGTCCATCAACTATTATTGTTCCTTCTTCCTATCATAGAACAGAACACAACCAGGAAAGCCTCTCCTCTCCTTTTTTAGATTATGAGGTCAATTCACTAAGAGTTAAATAACGGCTCATAAAATGCAGTAAAATACCACATGCGGTAACAATTGTGCAAGTGTTTAATTCATTAAGAGTTTTGCGTCAAATACTGAATGCGACCTTTATTCGATTTAGTAGTAATTACCGCATTATTTAATGTGGTCATTTACCACATTGAGCTGGTTGCTAAAGAGCGGGCCGCATCCTTAACCACTTGCCAACCAGCTCACGCAGATATACTGTGGCAGGTCGACTCCTCTGTGTGAACCAACATACCTGTACGTCGGTCCGTGCATGTGAGATTGCGGGCAGGTGCATGCCGTGGGAGCGGGTCTGGCAGATTTGATGTCTGCCGGCCACCCATGATCGTTGTGCACAGAGGCAGAACGGGGATCTGCCTATGTAAACAAGGCGGATCCCCGTTCTGACAGGGGACACATCAGAGATCTTCTGTTTCCAGTCATCGGAAACAGTGATCTCTGTCATGTCCTAGGCAGCCCACCCCCCCTACAGTTAGAACACGTCCAGGGAACACAGTTAACCCCTTGAGCGTCCCCTAGTGTTAACCCCTTCCCTGCCAGTGTCATTTATACATTGATCAGTGCATTTTTATAGCACTGATCAATGTAATAATGTCACTAGTCCCCAAAAAGTTTAATTTGAGGTCAGATTTGTCTGCCGCAATGTCGCAGACCATTACCAGTGAGAAAAAAATAAATAAATAAAAGTCCATAAATCTATCCCATAGTTTGTAGACGCTGTAACTTTTGCGCAAACCAATCAATATACGCTTATTGTGATTTTTTTACCAGAAAATATCTACCTGAAATACATATTGGCCTAAATGTATGAAGAAATTTGCTTTTTTACTTGTTTTTGGATATTTATTGTAGCAAAAAGTAAAAAATATGGTTTTTATTTCAAAATTGTCATTATTTTTTTGGTCATAGCGCAAAAAATAAAAAATGCACCAAAAGTAAGCTCTATTTGTGGGAAAAAAGGACATACATTTTTTTGGCGTACAACGCCACACGAGCGTGCAATTGTCAGTTAAAATGACGCAGCATGGAATTCCAATGGACTGGAGCAGACTCTCCTCACCCACCGCGTTTCGTCTGAAGAAACTTATATAGACATATACCCCAGTGGAAGTCTCTTCAGACGAAACACATCGGGTGAGGAAAGTCTGCTCCAGTCCATTGCACCCCCACGATACTGTCTTTTGAAATTCCATGCTGTATTTGAACTTTTATTCATGTAAGTGCAATTGTTTTTTAATAAATATACCCGGTTAAACGATATTATGCTATGTAGATTTTTTGTTTTTATGCGAGGTCCAATGCACTCAGCCACCTTGGATTTGTGATGTGATACATGGGTCTAAATGTCCCCCCTATGAGTGATGTCATCACGCTATATATCAGGAGCTGGGTGCAATCCTTGAAGGGTGTCGACTTGGGAGCTGGGAGACATATCTGTGAATACCCATCTGATGTTTACAAAGTTCCATAACGACTATTGTTTTTCCACACGTTCACCCAGATTGATTCTGGTAAGAGTACCTATTTGGCGTTGGTGGTGGATAACACTGCATGTGGGTGATAGTCACCTTTTATTGGCCCTACTATGAACTGTGTTGTGCAACTCCAATGAGGAAAAGTGAACGCATATGCAGTTGTTGATTTGGGACATTTATGGTTGCACTTTACGAGCACTTTGTATGCACTTTATTGAATACTGTGAAGGAGAGACAATAACGCATATAATATTACCAATCTGGACACTTTATTGCACTTAATTGTATAAGGATATATATCCATCATATTTGTGTTTTGTTCTATGACAGCACTGGAAAAGGAGAAGGAAATAAAAGAGGTGTCTGGTTGTACTTTGACCTATTTTTTTTTGACGATTTACGACCTACTTAGAGATAAGAGGTTATATACAGTACAGTGATCCCTCGTTTTTCGCTGTTAATGGGGACCAGTACCTTCCGCGAAAGCTGAAAAACCGCGAAGTAGTATTTGCCCCTATTGTCGTCAATGTCTTGTGCAAATTGTTGCATCACTCTTGCCATGGGATAAATCCACTCGTACTCTTATTGGTCGATGTCACACCGGAAACCAATCACGCGCCTTTATGAAAGCCCGTGGTATGTACAGTACACTGAGTCAACTCATCTCTTTGGTTGACATGCAGGGATCCTTCTCTCTCGCGCATCAACATGAAACAACGCTCCTTTCCACAATGTGGCTGCTGACCCGCGAAGCACTGAAGCCGCAAAACATGAAGCGCGAAGTGGCGAGGGAACACTGTATATCTGGTAAGCTTTCCTGGGTTTACAAACACTGCACATGATGGTGGAGTGCATGGTAAAGCATTTAAGGCCATTGGCGGCCTGGATTGATGGTGGAGTGTAGGGATGGGCCGAACAACCCCCTGTTTGGTTCACACCAGAACTTTCGAACATCGGGAAAGTTCAGAACTGAATAACGAACCCCATTGAAGTCTATGGGACCCGAACATGAAAAATCAAAAGTGCCCATTTTGAAGGCTTATATGCAAGTAATTGGGCATACAATGGTTATGGGGGTCCGGGTACTGTCCTGGTGGATATGTATCAATGAAAAAAAAATGCGTTATAAAAAAATTCATTTTTAAATGAGTAGTGATTTAATGATGCTTAACCACTTCATCCTCGGAAGGATTTCCCACTGTAGGACCAGAGCACTTTTTGCGATTTGGCACTGCATCACTTTAACTGACAATTGCGCGGTGATGCAGCGTTGTACCCAAACAAAATTTGCGTCCTTTTTTTCCCATAAATAGAACTTTCTTTTGGTGGTATTTGGTCACCTCTGCATCATTTCTGATCACCGATATAAATAAAAAGAGCGACAATTTTGCAGAAAAAACAATATTTCTTACTTTTTGCTAAAATACAAATCCAAAAAAATATATAAAAAAACAAATTTATTCATTGGTTTTGGCCGATTTATATTCTTCCTCATATTTTTGGTATAAAAAAATAAAATCGCAATCGGCGTTAATTGATTGGTTTGCGCAAAAGTTGCTGCGTTTACAAACCATGAGAATTAATTTCTGGCATTTTTACATTTTTTTTGTAATGGCGGCGAGCTGCGATTTTTATCAGGTCTTTGATATTGGGACGGACATGTCGGACATTTTTGACACTTTTTTGGGACCAATGACATTTATACAGCGATCAGAAATTTAAATATCCACTGATTACTGTATAAATGTCATTGGCAGTGAAGGGGTTAACCTTCAGGGGGAGATCTAGGGGTTAAATGTGTTCCCAAGGCGTGTTCTAACTGTGAGGGGGCTGGGCTGTCAGGGGCATAAGAGATCTAACTGATCCCAGTGACAGGGATCAGTAGACTTTGATTGTGTTTACTTCGGTGGTTCCCCGTTCTTTCCCTCTGGCAGGTCATCACGGCACGCCGGCGGACATCAGGTCCGCCCAAGCCGCAAGCACACTCTTCCAGAGTGCGGCGGGCACGAGAGCGTGCCACCAGTGGCGCGCTCTCACCCCCTAGCTGTGCATCCGCGAATCGCCGCTTATTTACGGCGATTCACGAGACAGCGCCACACTTCCGCAGTATATATACTGCGTGCGGTCGGGAACTGGTTAAAGTGAAAGCATAAAAATGAAAAATTCCTTTCAATATAGTGCCTGGGGGGGTCCCCTTAGTCTACCTGTAAAGTGGCACAGCTGTACCATGTATAGAATCTGCTGGGATGTGGAATCTCTGCAGATAATTGCAATAATTGCATTTATAAAGACAATAAAATTACATTTTCCGTGCAAGCTTCCTTTATTTTGTAAGCAACGGCTTGGGGAGCCAGTCTGTATGATGAGGCCACAATGTAGTGCACTGGAAGCAAGATTAGAGATTTTTTGGATAAATTCTGGCAGCTATTCCACAGACTTTGAAAAGAAGTAACGGGTGCAGAAAAATTGGGCATTGGGTGTCAGTGGCGCCTTCACACCATGACCCTATAGAGGTACTCTTGATGAAAGCAAGAATTGGCCTTGCTGTAAAAAAATTACAATGATATGCACCTGTCAAACAGGTGCAGAAAAAATGTTTTTTGGGTGTTAAGTGTGCCCATGAAGCTTAAAACCAAAAACATTTTTGTTGACGCTAGGCAGCCTAGAAGTCCTGCAGAGATTCCACATCCCAAAAACAATTAATCTGCGACATCAGCATCAGGGGCTTTATAGCTGCTGGTAATCCAGGACTGATTCATATTGATAAAAGTCAGAAAGGTCCAAGGAGTTTGTGGACGGACGCGTTCTATGATCAGCATGGGCATCTGCAGAACTTTTTTGGGGGGGCATCATTTTGAGGTCACCCATGCTCCGAGGTGGCACTGATGGTCACTGATGGGCGGCACTGATGGGCAATGATAGGCAGCACTGATGGGCACCAATAGGTGGCACTGATAGGTATCACTGATTGATAGCACTGATACAGCTGGTTAAACAGCATGTTGCTTTCAGTGGGTGGTGCTGTGAAAAAGAATAATGTAGTTCAGCCCGGCAACTCAATGGCATACTGGGCAAGTTCTGGCCAGTGGTCTATTCTCATGACCCAGTAAGCCAGAGAATCGTCAAATGGAAAGCTCTCCATCTCTGTTTTCGCCCCTAGATAATCATCCACCATGTGATGCAGACACTGCAAATGGGATGTGGAAACAGACAGCCCTGAGCAACGAGGACCAAAAAAATTGTGAAATGCACCACTTAGGGCGGCCGCCTTCTCCACCGCTCCTCTCCTGGCCAACAGAAGCCTCAAAACTATGTTTACCACGACACTGTAACCTACCAGAGTCAGGAAAAATGTTAGATAAAATCCTCTTTAAGGTATCCTCAAGAGATTTCATCTTCTGCACTCTCTGTGGAGACGGGATGAGTTCTGAGTAGTGTTGAGCGAACCCGGACTGTAACGTTCGGGTCCGTACCGAACTTTCGGGTGTCCGTGGCACGGACCCGGACATTTCAAAAATCGTTCGGGTTCGGTCCGTGGGGCCTGGCTTGGGCTTGCTAAAAACTTTACAGGCCCAGGCACGGTGCCTGTGGGCTTTCAAGCCATGCCTGGGCTTGCAATGTCAGGCCCAAGCGAGTTGTGATGAGTCTTGAGTAGGGCAGAGGTGTCTCTCACGTCTTCTACTTTAGAGAACTCCTATGGAATTTCTCCTAAAATAGATTGTAAAAAGGACTGAGACCATCCAATGTCACAGCACCATTTGTATCAAAACTCCGAAGACAACCGGTCCTCTCCTCGCCACCTCTTCCGCCGGCGGGATTCACCACGTAAAGTGTTAAAAAAACCAGGAGCAACGAGTCCCGACAGACAAAG
>BLSH010509110.1:674792-696294 GCA_018402905.1 Glandirana rugosa
ATTGTCTCCCTCCCGGTCCCTTGATGAAAGCTCAGAGTTGACACCTGAACCCCATGGCCATCTGTCTTTCACCTCAGCCCCTTGTAAATTAGCCAAGCAGTCTGAGCCCCAAGTCCTGCAAGAGACTCTTATGCTTTTTGATGACTCTCCTGGTGTGCTTTCCGTGGGCCATCCATATAGCGCTGCCCCAGAAGTGGAAGACATTGAGTGCACCGATGCCCAACCACTTCTGTTGCAGGATGAGGACATGAAAACACCAGCGCAGCACATCTCTGATGATGACGAAACACAGGTGCCAACTGCTGCAGCTTGCCTCAGTGTGCAGACTGACAAGGAGGGCAGTGGTGAAGGGTGGGTGGAAGATGATGTGGGGGATGATGAGGTCCTAGACCCCACATGGAATGAGGGTCATGCGAGTGACATGTGCAGTTTGGAGGAAGAGGTGGTGGTCGTACAGAGGCACCAGCATAGCAAAAGAGGAAGCAGGTTGCAAAAGTGGAGCGAGCGTCCCCTAGACAGTAAGCCTGCTACTACCCACCGCACCCAGGGACCTAGCACACCAAAGGCAGCTCAAAGGCGTTCCCCCGCGTGGCAATTCTTCAGACAATGTGCTGATGACAAGACACAAGTGGTTTGCAAGCTGTGCAATGATAGCCTGAGCCGGAGCATAAATGTTCTCAACCTGAGCACAACCCCCATGACCAGGCATCTAAATTCAAGACACAAGCTGCATTGGAATAATTACCTCAAAATCCAAGAAAGGTCTTGGCCTCCTCCTGCTTCCTCTTCTGCTGCTGCCTCGGCCTCTTCCTCCACCTCTCCAGTGACAGTGTCACCTGCCACCCAGCAAACAGACGATATGACAGCAACGCCACCATGTAAACTACCGTCCCCAAGCATTTCCACATGGTCCCATGGAAGCTTACAGCTGTCCATCTCCCAAACACTGGAGAGAAAGAGGAAGTACCCCCCTACCCACCCGCGATCCCTGGCCCTGAATGCCAGCATTTCATAATTCCTGGCCCTTGAAATGCTGTCATTCTGTCTGGTGGACACGGACAGTTTCAAAAACCTGATGGCGGTGGCTGTCCCACAGTACGTGGTTCCCAGCCACCACTACTTTTCCAGGCGAGCTATCCCTTCCCTGCACAAACAAGTCGGGGACAAGATCAGGTGTGCACTGCGCAATGCCATCTGTGGCAAGGTCCACATAACCACTGATACATGGGCCAGTAAGCACGGGCAGGGACGCTATATCTCGCTAACTGCACACTGGGCAAATGTAGTGGTGGGTGGGCCTGAGCGGCTAGCCATTTGGCGCATGTCCTTCCACCACCGAGGATTGCAGGGCATTTCTCTTTGCCTCCTGTTGCCTCCTCCTCCTACTGCGCTTCCTCCTCCTCGACCTACTCATCCGCTCAGCGTAACACCTTCACCATCAACATCAGCACATCCAGGGGGAAATGACAGCAGGCTGTATTAAAACTGATATGTTTGGGGGATAAACCCCACACTGCGCAGGAGCTGTGGATGGGCATTGAACAACAGACTAATGAGTGGTTGTTGCCACTGAGTCTCAAGCCCGGCCTGGTGGTGTGAGACAATGGCCAAAATCTCGTAGCGGCTCTGGGCCGAGCCGGTTTGACGCACATCCCTTGCCTGGCGCATGTGCTGAATTTGGTGGTACAGAATTTTCTAAAAAACTACCCGGATATGTCAGAGCTGCTGCATAAAGTGCGGGCCGTCTGTGCGCACGAACTTCGGCCTTCCCGCTCACCGCCTCATATGCGACGTGCCCACAAGGTGGAACTCCACCTTGCACATGCTGGAGAGACTGTGTGAGCAGCAGCAGGCAATAGTGGAGTTTCAGCTGCAACACGCACGGGTCAGTCATTCTGCTGAACAGCACCACTTCACCACCATGAGTGGGCCTCCATGCGAGACATGTGTAGCGTATTGCGGTGTTTTGAGTACTCCACCAACATGGCCAGTGCCGATGACGCTGTTCTCAGCGTTACTATCCCACTTCTATGTCTCCTTGAAAAAACACTTCTGGCCATGATGGAAGAGGATGTGGCACAGGAGGATGAGGAGGAGGAAGAGGGGTCATTTCCACGGTTATCAGGCCAGTCATTCGCAAGTGGCTCGGAGGGTGGGTTCCTGCACCAGCATAGGCCTGGTCAAAAATATTCAAGCCAGGGCACAGTTCTGGAGGACGAGGAATCCCAGCAGGGGGGCACCCAACGCAGCTCGTGGGCATCACTGGTGCGTGGCTGGGGGGGATACAGAAGAAACAGATGATATACCTCCCACAGAGGACAGCTTGTCTTTGCCTGTGGGCAGCCTTGCACACATGGCTGACTACATGCTGCAGTGCCTGCGCAACGACAGCCGAGTTGTCCACATTGTAACTTCTTCTGATTACTGGGTGGACACCCTGCTGGATCCCCGTTACAAGGACAATGTGCCGTCCTTAATTCCCTCACTGGAGCGTGGGAGGAAGATGCGTTACTACAAGCGCACACTGGTAGAGGCGCTGTGGAGGGCATTCCCAAATGACACCAGGGGCAAAGTGGAAGCACAAGGCGAAGGAAGAGGAGGAGAAGGAGGAAGAGGCCACCAACGCAGCTGTGCCACCGCCAGCACCTCAGAAGGCAGGGTTAGCATGGCCGAAATGTGGCAAAGCTTTGTCAGCAGCCCGCCACAACAAACAGCACCACCAGCCGATAGACAACATCTTAGCAGGAGGCAGCATTTCAGCAACATGGTGCAAGAGTATGTATGCACACGCCTACACGTACTGACTGATGGGTCTGCCCCATTCAACTTCTGGGTCTCCAAATTGCCCACATGACCTGAGCTTACCCTTTATGCCTTGGAGGTGCTGGCCTGCCCTGCAGCCAGTGTATTGTCTGAACGTGTGTTTAGCACGGCAGGGGGCGTTATCACAGACAAGTTCACAGCCTGTCCACAGCCAACGTGGACAAGCGAACCTTTATTAAAATGAACCAGGCATGGATTCCACAAGACTTGTCTGTACCTTGTGCAGAATAAACATTAGACCGGACTCACACAGCCATTCGTATACTAGTTTTTTTGAATAGGCCTCAATATTTTGGGGCTACCCCAATTATAAACAAACAAAAAAAAAACAGTGTTGGCTACCTCCTCCTCGACCACCGCCACTTCCACCTACACTGCCACTGTCACGGCTTAGTCAACCTCTAGGCTCCTACTCCACAAACACCCCCCCTTCCCATTTTTTTTTTTTATTTGATTTTAATTTATTTTCCCTATCCCCATTTTTTTGTAGGGCACTTGCCCTACTCTTACCCCCATTTTACTTCCTTTTGCAGCCCTCTAGCACTTACCAGGACTTTGTTACAGCCATTTTTGTACCTAAAAGTTTGGGTCCCCATTGACTTCAATGGGGTTCGGGGTCCGGGATAAAGTTCGGGCAACGTTCGGTGCCGAACCCAGACTTTTTCCCCAAAGTTTGTTCGGACTCTCCGAACCCGAACATCCAGGTTTTCGCTCAACTCTAGCCATATAGCAGGGACAGACTGTGGTAGGTAAGGAGGAGGGACAGATTTGTGCCCCTTTTGTGTGGCTTTTAGGTGCTCTTGCCAATGGGCAGAGTGGTGGGAGGTTAAATACCTTGTCAAGCACATGGTCCCCAAATGGCTGGTGTTTTTACCACGTTTGATGTGCTTGAGACAAAGTTTGCAAATAACAGTGCGATCGGCTGCATATGTACTAAAAAAGGCATAGACCGCTGAGCTGTGGGAAGTGGGCTGGGAGATAATAGCTCCACAATATGACGGAATAGGGTGGCTGCTCTCTACTCTTTTGTGATGGCTGCCTCGTTGGTGTTGTACCTCACCCTCACTTTCCTCCTCTGCTCTATATGGCACCCAAGTCCCGTCAGTGACCTCATCATCATCTCCTCCATCCTCATTACCACTAGAGACAACTTGGCAATACACTGTGGCTGGGGGAACATGAATGCCAATTTGTGTACCAGTATTCTCCCCTCTCTGTGGGCTCATATTCCTGCCTTCCTCAACCTCAGAACCAACATCTGAATAGAGTAATGGCTGTGCATCATCAAGGAGCAGGTGGCTGATGCTGTGTTCAAATGACTCCTCCATGGCTGATGCTGGGGCTATGGCAAGAATAGATGTGGACAAGGAGGCAGGTTTATCCACTCTAGCAGCTGCAGGGGACTGCACACTAGTCTCTACTTGCATGATGGAGGATGAGGACGGTTTAGTAAGCCAGTCCACCACCTCCTCTTCATGCCGTGGCTGGATAGCACGGGCAAAATCTCTAAACAGAGGAAATTATGCCCTGCCTGTGGACTGACCATGTCCACCTTTGCCTGTAAACACGTACTCTGTTGGCCCCCTTACAGTGCCATGGGAATGTCTGCCTCTCCTTGTTGTCGTCCCAGACATTATTTAGAGTGAGGGGGCGGTACTTAATAACAAAATGTAATAAAGATGTGGAAATGTGTATGTGAATGCACGTTAATCAATGGAAAGTGGTGTTTGGTGCACTTTAATTTGAGTACTCACTACACAGACACACTCCACGGATACACTATAATATACTGCAATATACTGCGTGCAGTAACCCACTGAAATATACTATGTTAAATGTGCACTAATGCAATGAAATATACAGTGTTAAACTTGCAGTAACGTACACAACTATATAGCGTTAAACCAGCAGTAACACACAGAATTAAATGGCGTTAAACTTGCAGTAACACAATTAAATATATGGTGTTAAACTTGCTGTAACACAATTAAATATATAGCGTTAAACTTTCAGTAATGCACAGACCTATATGGCATTAAACTTGCAGTAACGTACACAACTATATAGCCTTAAACTTGTAGTAACATACAGAAATATAAGGTGGTACACTTGCAGTAACACAGTGAAATATATGGCATTAAACTTGCAGTAACACACAGAACTGTATGGCATTAAACTTGCAGTAATGCACAGAACTATATAGTGTTAAATGTGCAGTAACGCAATGAAACATACGGTGTTAAAAGGTCACTACACTGGCACTATCTCAACTGTCCCTGTATGCACAGTAATGTAAAGAAGAATAGATGTCAATACACTACAATCACACTATTTGAACTGTCTCTACTCTAGATATACACTAATGTAAGGATGAATGACTCGTCACTACACTACACTACACTGACACTATGTGAACTGTCCCTACTATAGCTGCACACTAATGCAAAGATGAATGATGGCCGTCACTACACTCACACTATCCCTAGATTGACACCAAACTAATATTCTGCACTGACAATAGAATCACAATAGCACACTATAGCACACTATCTAGTAGCACTGAACAGAGCCCTGTTCTATCTCTCTCCATGCCGAAATCACACTGAAAATGGCCGCTATTGAAAGAATACTTTTATAGTGTGGGGTGGGGCTAAGAGCAATGAGCCATGATTGGATAGAGCCATCATAACAGTGTCCAATCATGGCCCTGACAGTCCTCTGTGTCCTGATTCGGCGAAGCTTTCACTGCTTCAGCCAATCAGGGCTTTCAATGCACTGTGCGGCGGCGCAGTGCATTGTGGTCGTTTGGGGGGGGGAACCGCTCGAGCGACTCGATAATTCGGTTATTCGGCGAACGGATGAACAGCCAATGTTCCTCCTGAACTCATGCTCGGGCCGAACCATTCGCCCATCTCTAGTGGAGTGCAATGATAGTTCATGGACTTGTTGTCTGACATTTTATGTATTTGTGGTGTGGGCTGTGTTTTGCACTGTGATCACTATAATGTGAATTGTTTGTACAATATGGGAGATATTTTGGTTAATTGAAGGTTATTTTAATCTATTATTTTGTGGAGGGTATAAAACTGGTATATTTTGTCTATTTTTAATCCACCAAGCACTTACTGTAAACAATGGCAGAATATCCAGCACAATATACTATATATATATTGTCTTTGATGCCTTACTATAATACTCTCCTAAACCACAGAAAATGGTAGGAGTAAGGAGTAAGAAAACTCAATAGCTTAATTCCCCACAGCAGTCTGACCTTGCTCAAGTTCATACTTTTCTCAGACAGCCATCTCCTAAATGACTGAGCTTCCATTATTGGCTGGTAATTGCAGTTCAGCCTACGGAGTATTTTCATTCATTAGTTTGACTGATCCCACTTTTTCGCCCCTTTACAGATTCTTTTGTGGCAGAATAGAATAAGATGACACTAACAAAGGGACTAGTATTAAACATCTTGGCCTTACTGAACTGGAAGAGTTTTTCTTCAGAGCAGGGAAATAGGGAATTCGAGCAAAGCTTACAGTTTCCTATATTTTTTTTGTATCATACATATTACCAGGGAAGGCACCAAGCAGGTTTCACTGGTCCATACCATGATGCCATCCAAGTATACTGTACATCCAAGAGCCTGTGTCAATGGTGTTTTTGTTCACTTCATGGGTTTCAAATGCAGGTCAGAGAAATCTCAACTGCAGGTCAAATGCTCCTGTCAATTAACTGGGAATTATGAACTGATATTAAACTGATGCAGTTATCAAGCCCCAAGCCTGTTGACACAGGCCCTTAAGTAATGATTAAGCTCGTGTTGTGCGAGTGAAACGCGTCTACGTCTTACCTGTATTTGCCTGACCAATAAACAGCAAGCTTATTATTGTTCGTGGAGTGCCGTTTCACCTTTTTCTTTTCCCTTAAGCTGACCATAAACATGGGAGATCGGCCTGATGTTTTTGTACCAGTTGCTGTGCTCTGTAGTCTCTTTGACCTTCTCAGGTGACTGCTGAGGACACGGGGCTAACCAAATGGCCCCATGGGACTTGTCACCCCCTACAGCCAACCCCTCCTTTCCTTCTTGTACGGTCTTCCATAGTTCACAACTTAAATTAGCACAATAAAAGGTACGGAATCTTTCTGATCTCTTTCATTGTTTATTTTTTAGGTCCTGGGACATGTCTCCCCTCCCCACCTCACATTCTGGTCACTGATAAGAAGGTAAAGAAGACAGCTATTGCCAGAACTTAATCACTATAAAATAAAACAAAAAACAGCGCCAGCAGCTTAAATGAATAAATAAATTGTTCAGCAAAAAAGTTCATAGAGTTCACATAATAAATATATATAATTCTTGATAAAAAAATAGGTGCTACAGTGCTCTAATAGGTGCCTTTAAAGGTGCTGAGTGCTTTGAGTAAACAGTTCTGTGTCAAACAAAAATGCAATAGTGCCACACGGCCCTCTTGCTCCCCCACTCACCAGAAGGCACGGACCCTCAGCTCTGCAGTCTGGGGGTCGTATGAGCATGATCTGCTGTCAGTGGAACCAGAAATTAGAAAGGGATCCTCCGGTGGTATATACTTCTCACAGAAGTATTCCTCCCAAGTGCCACTGTACTCAACCAATGAAAATCTCCGCCAGGTTCGGTATATACCGTATTTATCGCACCATAAGACGCACCTGACCATAAGACGCACTTAGGTTTTAGAGGAAGAAAACAAGAAAAAAAAAATTCTGAACCAAATGGTGTACTAAAATATACCAGTGCAGCCATATACCAGTCCTATGAAATACAGCCATATACCAGTCCTATGAAATACAGCACATAGCAGTCCCATGAAATACAGCACATAGCAGTCTCATGAAATACAGTACATACCAGTCCCATGAAATACAGCACATACCAGTCCCATGAAATACAGCACATAGCAGAGTCCATAAAATACAGTCATACCTGTGTCCATGAAATGCAGCCTGACAGAGCTGAGAGGGAGATTCATATCTCCCGGCACCGCTGCGCTGTGATGATGTCATCACACTGCGCCTAGTGGAGCTCCACTCTGCAGCTAGATCCCATTCAGAAAGAAGACAGAGCAGCTCCAGCCGCCGCAGTACTTCATTCGGCCACTGGGGCCAAATGAAGCCTCAGTGGCCAAATGAAGTACTGCGGCTGCTCTGTCTTCTCACTGTGTGAGATCAGAGCAGCGCTCTATGCTGCCGGGGAGCCCGCAGTGTAATGCAAGCTCCTGGCGGCGACGAGGGGGGGCGGGTTTTTTCCAGGTATTCGCACCATAAGACGCAGGGAGACTTTCCCCCACTTTTTGGGGGGAAAAAAGTGCGTCTTATGGTGCGAAAAATACGGTATATAGAAAGGCTCATAGTGTATGATTTTTAAAACTTTTTATTTACGCAATATAAAAACCTACTTACAGGAATGTAAAAATCTTCAGGAAAAAAACAATGAACTTTTCCGGATTAACCCCACGCAGCGTGCTTTCACGGAAGGTGGATGTGACGCCAATGGTTATGAGAAACCGGAAGTTACGTCAACACATTTCGCTCCTCCTCCAGGGTGTCATCACAGACATCACTTTCGGTTTCGTTCACAAATTTTGTATCTGAGGAGTGGAAACCTCCCCTCTATTTGACCAATCACGGCCAAGAAGGTTATATTAGATTGATGCCTGTCTCTCGCAACAAAGAAAATGTCACATACTGTGTCCCCCCTACACAGAAGCAGACACGCGTTGACGCAACTTCCAGTTTCTCTTAACCATTGACTTCACATCCACCCTACGTGGAACACACGCTGCGTGTGGTTAATCCAGAAAAGTCCATTGTTTTTGCCTGAAGATTTTCACATTCCTGTAAGTAGGTTTTTATATGGTGCAAATAAAAGGTTTTAAAAGTGATACACTATGAGCCTTTCTATATTTATACCGAGCCTGGCGGAGATTTACATAGTTACATAGTTAGTCAGGTTGAAAAAATACACAAGTCCATCTAGTTCAACCAAAATAATAAAAAAAAATTTAATAAAAAATAAAAAAATTCTTTATAAACCATATAATCCCATATACAATCCTTCACCCAGTTGATCCAGAGGAAGGCAAAAAAACCACCAGCAAAGCATGATTCAATTTGCTATAGCAGGGGAAATAATTTCTTCCTGATCCCCTGAGAAGCAATTGGATTCACCCTGGATCAACTTTACCTAAAAATGTTAGTACCCAATTATTATTTACATAGAATCCAGGCCTTTTTCAAAGCAATCTACCATGCTGGCCGAAACCACCTCTGGAGGGAGTCTATTCTACATTTTCACAGCTCTAACTGTGAAGAAACCTTTCTGTATTTGGAGATGAAATCTGTTCTCATCTAGACATAAAGAGTGCCCCCTTGTCCTTTGTGATGACCTTAAAGTAAATGACTCAACACCAAGTTCACTATATGGACCACTGTATTTGTACATGTTGATCATATTCCCCCTTAATCTACTCTTCTCAAGAGAGAACATGTTCAGTTCCAAACAGGGACAAAATTATGTCTCTATCTCTGGAGCCCATACAGCCCATACCTCTCTTAATACAAGAAAGGGTTTTGCTTGCTTTAGAAACCACAGCTTGGCATTGCATGCCATTATTAAGCTTATGATCTACCAAAACCCCCAGATCCTTCTCCACTATGGATTCCCCCAGTTATACTCCCCCTAGTATGTACGATGCATACATATTCTTAGCCCGCAAATGCATAACTTTACATTTATCGATATTAGACCTCATTTGCCACATAGTCGCCCAATTAGACAATGTATTGAGGTTTGCTTGTAAGTTGGAGACATCCTGTAAGGACGTTATTCCACTGCATAGCTTGGTGTCATCTGCAAACACTGAAATGGTCATTTTAATCCCAGACCCTATATCATTTATAAATATATTGAAAAGTAAGGGACCCAACACTGAACCTTGGGGTACACAACTGATAACCTTAGGCCATTCAGAGTAAGAATCATTAACCACTACTCTCTGAATTTGGTCTTTTAGCCAGTTTTCTATCCATTTACAAACTGATTTTCCAAGCCTGTAGACTTATCCTTACACATTAGCCGTGTGTGGGGTACGGTGTCAAGCGCTTTTGCAAAATCCAAATATACCATGTCCACAGCCACCCCTCTGTCCAAGGTTTTACTTACCTCCTCATAAAAAGAAATTAGGTTTGTTTGACAACTTCTGTCTTTCATTAATGCATGCTGTCTGTTGCTTAAAACATTTTTTTACAACAAGAACTCATCTATGTGGTCTTTTATTAAACTCTCCAGTTCTTCCCAGCTATAGAAGTTAAACTAACAGGTCTATAATTACTTGGTAAAGACTTTGATCCCTTTTTAAATATGGGCACCACATTGGCCATACGCTAAGCCAGTGGTACTATTCCAGTCATTAAGGATTCCCTAAAAGTTAGATACAATGGCTTTGAAATGACAGAGTTGAATTCCTTTAGGGTCCGTGGATGGATGCCATCTGGTCCAGGTGCTTTATCTACCTTTATTCTATCTAAATACTTCTGGACCATTTCACTTTTGAGCCATTGTGGATAATTTGGGGCTGTGCCACTACCACCCCCATTATGGACAGGAGCTCCCCCATGCTCTTTTGTATACACAGAGCTGAAGAATGTACTTAATACGTTTGCCTTCTCTTTGTCCCCAGTCATGCACTCTAGATTATTTTGTAAAGGGCCTACATGCTCAGACCTGACCTTTTTACTATTAATATATTTGAAGAATTGTTTTGGGTTTGTCCTACTATCTTTTGCAATCTGTCGTTCATTTAGAATTTTTGCGTCCTTTATTTACTTTTTACATATTCTGTTTGTAACATTTAAAAGATGATAGTGTTCCCTCATTTTTATATTTTTTAAATGCCCTTTTCTTATCATTTATAACTTTTTTAAGGTCGTGAGCCATATAGGTTTTATTTTTAGCCTTTTAAACTTATTGCCCATGGGAATATACTTTGTAGTGAGTTTGCATACAGTTTTTTTAAAAATTCCCATTTCTATTCTGTGTTCATCAATGCCAATATTCGCTCCCAGTCTATGTCCTGGAGAGCAGCCCTCATCCTTGTAAATTTTTTTCTCTTAAAATTAAGTGTTTTTATCTTTCCCGTATGTGTTTGTTGCTTGCAGCTTACATTAAATGAAATCATGTTATGATCACTGTTACCCAGCTGTTCTTTTATATGAATATTGGTAATAAGCTCTGCATGGTTTGAGATTACCAGGTCCAGCAAAGCGCCATTCCTAGTTGGGGCCTCAGGAAACTGAACCATAAAATTGTCCTGTAATAGGTTTATAAATTTTTGCCCTTTAACTGTCCGAGCAGTGCCATTACTCCAGTTAATTTCCGGGTAGTTAAAATCCCCCAATATTATCACTGTCCCAGCCCTTGCAGCTCTTTCCATCTGTGCAAGGAGCCGAGTCTCCACCTCCTCTTTAACACTGGGAGGTCTATAACAAACTCCAATGATAACTAGATCCTCATTCACACTCGCTTTGAGATCACTTCTCAAACAGAGACAGACCCCACCACCCTTCCGTTTTACCCTGTCTTTCCGAAAGAGAGCATAGCCAGGAATATTAATAGCCCAGTCATGTGAAGAATGAAGCCAAGAGTCAGCAATACCAATTAAATCATAGTTCTCCCCATGCACCAGAGCTTCCAAATCACCAATTTTGCTTGGCAGATTCCTGGCATTGGTGAACAAACACTTTAATTCACTGTTACATTTTGCACATGTATGTTGCATATTTTTAATTTTAGTACAAACAGTACCATTTCCAATGGTTGATTGCAACATGGGAACCTTCATACCCTCTTCCATAGCCCTCCCCCCAGCTTTCCCCATTCCACCCACAAGTAGGGGCTGACTCCTGTCTGACCTGTCTACCCCATTATAATCAAATGCACTCTCCCCCCTCAATCCTAGTTTAAATACTCCTCCAGCCTTCCCATAAACCTCTCCCCCAGAAAAACAGACCTCCTCCCATTTAGGTGCAAACCATATTTAGCATATAGGTTGCACCCCAATGAAAAGTCAACCAGTACTCTAAAAACCCAAAGCCCTCCTCCATACACCAGGTCTTTAGACATGCATTCAGGGCTCTAATCTCTCCCTGCCGTTCCTGTGTTGTGCATGGCACAGGCAATATTTCAGAGAATATTGCCTTGGAGGTCCTTCCCTTCAACTTGCAACCTAATAATTTAAATTGGTTCTTAAGGAGCCTCCACATTCCATATATTCTGTCATTGGTTCCAACATGGACCAAGACAGCTGTGTCATGCCCAGCCCCTCTCAGTAATTTATCCACCACATGCCGAACCCTGGCACCAGGGAGACAGCAAAACATTTGGTTGAGGCGATCCTGGTGAAAAATGATTCTATCAGTCCTTCTAATTATAGAATCTCCAATTACCACCAACTGTCTATGCCTACCTGCACTACCCCTACCACCCTTACTAGATGGGCTGCTCTCCCGGCTGTTAGGGGGAGCAGCGACATCTAGGGCTGCCACCTCTGAGTTTGCCATCCCCACATCTTCACTCAACTTGGCAAATCTGTTAGGGTGCTCAAACCCAGGGCTGGCCTTTCTTTTCTGTGAGCCCCTACCACTCCCTCTAACTGTATTAACCCATATACCTACCTTATAATCCTGACTTACCCCTCCACCCTCCCCATTAACCCTACTAGCCACCTGCTCAGTGAGCAGAGGACCGTTGACAGTTCTGCCAAGTGTTGCAATTTGCTCCTCCAGATCTCTAGTGCGAGCTTGCAGAAGAGCACACTGCTCAAATCTGTCGCAGCGGTATCCATCCTGGAGCTGTTGCTCCATAGTTGCATACATGCGGCACACTGTTCACTGTAAAAACCTTCAATCTTACTAGCACACATTTTCCCAGATACAACAACACTAATAACAGGAAATTTCAGATGTTGCTTACAGGTTTGAAGACTCCTGTTATAATCTCCCGTTTTAAACTTTGGTTTTTAACTCACCACTTAGTCAAGGCCCACTTGGCCAGAGATCCAGCAAGCAAAAAGGTAGCAAGCTCAAAAATGAGTTCTACAGAGAGTTTTATAGGACCTGGATCACCTGTGACCAATTAACCACTCCCCTTAAGTAGTGGTCTGAAGGAAGGAAAGAAAAAAAAGCTATTTAAAAAGTGACAGAAAAGTGTTAAAAAGCTGCAAAAAAAAACGAAAAAAACTGCAAACACAGCAAACACCAGCAGTCAAAATCAAGTCTGTTACATTGGTTGAGCACAGTGGCCCTTGGGAGTAATACTTGTGCGAGAAGTATATACCTCCAGAGGATTCCTTTCTAATTTCTGGGCCCACTGACACCAGATCACGCTCATACGCCCCGCAGACTGCAGAGCTGAGGGTCCATGCCTTCTGGTGAGTGGGGGAGCAAGAGGGGCATGTGACCCTATTGCACCTTTGTTTGACACAGAACTGTTAACTTCAAGCACTCAGCGCCTTTAAAGTCACCTATTAGAGCACTGGAGCACCTTTTTTCATCAAGAATTATATATATTTATTATGTGAACTTTATGAACTTTTTTGCTGAACAATTTATTTATTCATTTATGCTGCTGGCGCTATTTTTTGTTTTATTTTATACTTTGGCGGGGGGGGGGGGTTAGCACCCAGTGTACAGCAGCCTACAATATATTATTGTCATTATTTGTCACTGCTTGTTTTCACAATTATTTGGGATTATCACTCAGCGCAGATTTTTGTTTGTTTTATAGAACTTAATCACTGCTGTCTGAATCATCAATCAAACTGTCATCTCCCCTTCCTCCCTTTGTCACGGCCCTAACGTTATTGGGGTCATGTCAACAACACAGGTGCGGGGAGACACAGTTTATGGTGGTACCTGGTGGTTGGTACAGTTACTTGGTACTCGAGTCCTGAAAGACTGAGCAGGTGGTTTGGTTAAAGTATTAAGGGTGATATTGGTCTGTGTGTTTAATGTTAAAGGTATGGTGCAACGAAGGTTAAAGGCTATCATATTTATTCTAAAACGCAAATAAAGGGGCCACAGCCATAATTTTCCACACTTCAGTTTCATGGATTTCTTTACTATTATGATTGATCAGATGGTTATGGTGGGGTGGAATCAGGGTGGTTGTTTGTGGGGTTGTACAGTTCCATGTCTTGTTTAGCCTGTTTAGAGAGGTGGGTGGAAGTATGCTGCATATACTTCCAATGCTGGCTTTTTAAGGAAAACAATAACATGTTGGATTTTTTTTCATGAAAAGCTTTGGTTGGTAGCAGAAGGCATAGCTTAAGACAGTCATATAATGTTTGTAAGGGCTAAATTAAACATATTAGAAAATATATTAATTGCATTGTATTGTTGAACTCTCCTTTAGAAAATTCTAGTGGCCCAGGTTATGTTGTTTCAAAGGCTTTCCGATAAATTAGTGGAATAGTGTACTATGTACTTACAGTTCAGTCACTTTGGGTCTGTACACATGGAACTGTACTGCTAAAATAGTAAGACTAGGGATGAGCTCACTGGCTGTTTGAATGACAAATGTTTACTAGACATGTGCAGAGTGAACAAAAATTTGTTTGGTTTAGTTTTGTTTCGATTTGTTATTTACATAAGTTTGTTTAGTTAGATTAATTTCATTTGTTTAATTCGTTCTCAAAATTTGTTTCGTTTATTCGTTTTCAAATCGATTAGAAAAGTTTTCGAATCAATTTCAAATTTTATTCAAACTATTTTCCAATTTCCAAGGAGAATGGGGTGGAGTGGAAAGTGGAGGAATAGAATGAAAAAAGATAGAATACAATAGAGGGGAATATAACAGAAAATGAAAGAATATAATGTGGTGGAGTGGAACAGAGTTGTATTCTATTCTTTTGTTTTCTGTTATAGTCTTTTCTAGTCCATTGTTTTTTTTTTCTGTTCTATTCCTTTGTTTTCTATTCTATTTTGTTCTCTTTAGAAATTGGAAAACTATTCAAATTCGAGGACTTTTCAAATTTGAATTTGAAAACTATTGGAATTTGAAAACTTTTCGAATTTGAAAACGAATAGAATTTGAAAACTTTTTGAATTAGAATTTGTCCGAATTTTCTGATTCATTTTAATTTGGTTCTATTGTAATTCGGAAATTCAGAAAATTCGGAAAAACGAAAATTCGTCCAAATTTTAATTCGGAACAAAACTAACCACACATGACTAATGTTTACAGTGTTCAGCGTGGATGAATGTGAAAGCTTCCATCATTCAATAGTTGCTAAGGAAGCAGTGGGTGCTGGCATGGAATACCCCCTTAGCAAAGTACCCCCTTATATTGAGGACATGTAGCCTGGTATGTGTCAGGAGGTGGGGCGGCACACAGTTGGCCCCCATCCTTTTATGGCTTGGGGGGTGCACAAAGGCTGCATGCTCAGATTAAGACTCTGATATGGATGTTTAGGGGAACTTTGCACTTTATTTTGCATGGAGATCCCCTTAAAAATCCTAAAGGGTCTGATATGGATTCCCTAGGGAACCTCATGCCTTTTTTTTTTTTGCATGAGGCACTCCCTATACTAGACTTTTCAATCTTGCCGTAGGATGTGCTACAGAAAAGTCATTTGGCAGCAATGTAAAACACGTTTTTCCTTTGTAAATGTCAGTGCTGCTGCAGTACTTTCTTTGGGTCACGGAGATGTGCCACATTCACAGTCAGGATTTGGTTTGTGTGACCTGAATATTTTTTATTAAAGATGATTTTATTGTATTTTTATAATATGTGAATGCATTTATTGCACACTCTTCTGGCATTCACTTTGAAAACATATACTCTTCTATTAAAAAAATGATTGTTCTCATATACAGTATATGGGTGGATGTAATTTACAAAATTGCATGTGTTTTTGTAAACTGTAGACTGAAGTTTAGTTTACCAGATAATTCCATTTGTAGTCTTTTGTCCCCTTTTGTCTTATAGCCCTAGCTTTAGCAATTGCCTTGGTTACGTATATGAAAATCCATTTCAAAATAATATTAAAATGAATGGCCTGTTTCATCTAGCTATTTAATTTTATAATTGGCACAAAGATGGAAAGGAAAACATACAGATGGTTTTAATGCAGTATAATGTCTGTATTCTACCTTTCTATGTTTATGTATTTGTATGCACTTGAACTCAATTTAAAAGGAAAAACATACATATAATCTAAATAATAAATCGGGGGAAAACAAGACGGAAACACAATACCTATCTTTGTGAGACTAGGTTATAAATGCAATGCATTGAGAGAATCTAATTTTTAAATTATTATTATTATTATTAAGATACAGGATTTATATAGCGCCAACAGTGCACGCAGCGCTTTACAACATTAGGGCAGACAGTACAGTTACAATACAATTCAATACAGGAGCAATCAGGGGACCCTGCTCATTATATGGTGTAACTCATATACAAATTATGCACTGAAAGGCCATGGGGAAGATACATTCATAAATGTAAAAAAAAAAAAAGAATAAAGGACTTTACATTAAATGTTATCTATCTGTGCAGGTTGTAGATACCATTTGTTATCATTGACCAATAAAATCTTCAAATGTATCGTGCTATACTGGCTCCAAGCAGGTGCTGTATATCCTTACTGGTTCTATATAATCCAAGAATCAAGTATACATGCAAAGATAGAAATAGAAACAGTAGTCACTTTTCTGACTATTTTTTGTCTGGGTGTCTTTAAGTAAATCCATCAAAACACACGCAGAATGGGGGGAAGGGGGCTTCAAGGATATTCAGAGAAGTCAAGACTACAAAACAAAGCCAATAAATGTATTATTTTAAAAGCTTAATGTGTTACTAAACCCAGGACCATGCATTCACTATATCTGGCCTTCCACACAGAACACAAAACATGGAATATTTTAGTAAATATAGACTGCTAAATATCATTTCTCATCAGCAGTATATAGCAGTCTTGTGACTTCAATTAGTGTCTGGTTAAAGCTTGTAGGAGGAGTTTTTATTCTCCTCTGACTGTCCTGTGAGGCTGCAGGACCCCTGACCCTCTGTCTGGACAGTGCTGATTGGCCCTGTGCTGATCACACGTACTCTCCCATAAAAAAAAAACTCTCCAGCAATACACACCAAACTGAGCATGTGCAGAGTGACTCCAAAGGCAATGTCTTATCAGGAGATGGATTGGGGACAGTGGAAGAAGGGGAGGATCAAAGAAGACAGGATCAAACATCCTTTTTACACAATGTGCAGGATTAACCCCTAGGTTCCACAGTGAGTATAACAAGCATGCTTTACTGCATATACAGACTGATTTTACTGTTGTGGGTTTAGTAACACTTTCACACTAGACAAAAACTTTTGTCTGTTTTGGACAGACTGCAAACTGAGCAGAACAGCTGTCAGGTTTTTAATGCAGTCAGAGACCTTATTCGAGAGACTTCCCCTGTTTTCCTGTTGGTGCACAAAGTTATAGGAAATCTCTTTTGACTTGGGGACACAGATCACATTGATATTTATTTCTATTTATTTTCTGGATGGCTTATAACCTCTGTCAGGTTATTATTATAATATAATATTGTTGTTATTATTATTATAATATTATTATATAAGCTTAGTCACCAAGAATCAAGCTAAACTTAACCAGTCCCCTAAAGTATTTAATCATACTGTCCACCAACAAATGTGGGTGACAATACCCCCAACAAAGGATAGTCATGACTTGGGGAGGGAGGGCAAGACAGCTCAGCTTGATTATAGATCTATCTGCTGATAGAAGAGTCAGAAGTGAAAATATTTAAGGATGAGTCAGATATACTATTAGTTGCCAGGTAAAAGTGCAGGGCCAATCCATACTGATAGGGACTGACAGATCTACCTGGTGACAGCTGATAAGAAAAACCTTGTCTGGAGACAACTAACAAAGAGTGACCTGAAACAGTCAGGGTCCTTTCACACATGAATGTCCATTTTCACGGACTCCGCTTGCTCAGCAGGGATTGATCCATTGATCCCCGCTGAGCCGGCGGATAACAGGTCCGTCTCCGCTCACTGTGTGGAGACAGATCTGTCAGAGCCCCGCTCAACTCTCTGGAGAATCAGATGAAAACTTATCCACCTGTCCTTTTTCATCCAATCCAATTGGCCAGACGGAAGGAAAATAGGGTTTCCATCCTTCTGGATTTAGCGGAGCGGATGTCAGTGGACATGTCGCCAATGACATCCGTCGCTCCATAGAGATCCAGTCAGGTTCGCCTGAAAAACTGACAGAACCAAATATTAAAAAAACAACAGCCTTAATTTAAAGGATAAGTTTAACTTTTTTTAAAAATTAATACATGCACATCTTTTTTGCAGGTTCAAAAAAATGTGCATTTATTATTGTTTTCATTAGCAGATCACAGGTGCAATCTCAGGCTCCTGCAGACTGTCTTACCATACCTCGTACAGGTGGGCAGTTACGGAATGACAGGGAGGATCAATGAACTACCAAGAGCACTCATCATTGTCCTGGTAGTTCATTGAGAACTGCAAGCCCTCACCCGCAAGCTAACGCTAGTTGTAGTTCTTCCATTCACAGAACTCTGTGAATGAATGAGACTTCGGAGTGGGCATGACTGCATTTTTTTTAATATATGTTGTGACAGCAGGTATGGGGAGACAACACCCGGCGCACTGTCACAACGGGGACTACAGATTTTACAAATCTCCTGGCATATACATAGGAAAAAGTGAAACACATAAAAAAAATGTAAGTAGAGGGCTAAGATACCGTGAACAGAGATTATGATTTGTAATATCCTTATTCAGGTTAGTGATGTGGATGACACAGTAATATCATCAACAGCAACAAATAGAAACAATGAATGAGTTATTGGTAATATTAATGTGTATAGTTATATTAACTTCAATATAGCTCACAGTATGATCCAATATATCTCTGTATGTTTTGAAAATTATTTGAAGAACTTTTTTATTTGTCTAGCTTTGTACCATCTGTGGTTTTCCTTCCCTTGTGTACTTCTAAAGCATAGCATGTCGTATATTTAAAAGTTGGTATTGTTTCCGCCTTGCTAAAGAACATAATAATAATAAAAGAACACATTTTTGGAAAAAAACAAGTCAACTTTTGTAGCTTTACAATCCTTTATAATTATGGTTAAAGTGGTTGTTAAGCCACTTGTATAACATTCTCCCATCCCCTCTGCATTACAATAAGTTCCCCTGTGCCTGTGTTATAACATATATATACTTATCTGCAATGATAACACACAGGCTTCCTAGGATCAGTTGTCATTTTTCTCTCTCCCCTGCTCAGCGAAGAATTCCTGAGGGTGGGGCCGAGCACTGCTGCTGACCTCAGCTGGAGAGAAGAGAAGAGAGAGACGTGTGTAGGAAGCTGGTGTGTTATCTATATAAATAAGAATATTTATGATATAACATGGACACAGGGAACTTATTCTTCAAATACAGAGGGGATAGGGGCTTTTAAAGTTAATTATGAGAACAGAGAAGAGACTCTTCATACTGACAGGGAGAGGGAAGAGTGGGAGTTGAAGGCAGGCATAGGAGAATAGGGGAGCTACTAGTGACAGACTGCACAGACCACAGGCTCACAAGATCAGCTAGATGATAAGGGGAGTCAGCACTCATGACATTATCAAACAGGTATTTTAGGGGATACAGAGAGATAATTTAAAAAGCAAAAGAATCATGCTGCTAATTGCATATTGGCCACTCTGGTGGTTATCCTGAGTGTGGCTCGGGGTGAGTTTTCATTACCAAGAGTGGTAACCCCCGAGCCACACTCGGGATTGCATTGCAGGTTCCAGGCAAAGTTACATACCTTGTACCCAGGATCCTGTGATGTCCCCCCGCTGTGTCTGCGGGCTGTGTCCTCCACCCGATGTACTATGTGCCGGGCTTGGTTCCCTGCGAGCGTCACGTCGCATGGGGGCGGAGCCTGGCAGCAAATTCAAAAAGTGCAAAACACATAACCCATACAGTACACTGTAATCGGCAAGATTACATTACTGTATCAAATCATTTTACATCCCCTTTGTCCCTAGTGGTTTGTCCAGTGCCCTGCATGCCCTTTTATATTTTATATGTCATTCTTTCTGCCTGGAAACTTGAGAATGTCCATGGCATCCAAAAAGTGTCCCTTTACGTCAAAAGCGGCTTTGGACCAACTAGAAAACAGCGATAGTAAATAAGAATTGAGTGGTACTGATTTGTGGGGAATTTTGACATTATTGAATGCATTTTATTATTATTATATTAATATTTTTGAGAATTATTTATAGTTATTTATTATATTAAAAATTATGATTTCGTTGTTTCAAACTTTATCATACCCGGGATGTCTACTAGACTCTTGTTTGGACAGATTTAAGTGAGTTCTTTCTAATAATTATAGGCCAACAATATAAAACGCCAAATTTCTATGCACAACAATGTACCGCTTTGAGGCACAAAACTCTGACATAATCATACCGCCAGGGGGGTTAAAGAGACAGGAGCAGAATTTTTTTTGGGGGGGTGGTTAACAAAAGCTTTAACAAAGAAACCAAACTTTGGCTAAGTTCACCCCAATCTTGTGACATTATTTTGAACCTCTAGTCTTGTTAGTCTAGCTATCACCTAAACATTTGTGGAGCAGAAATGTGTCTAGAGTAAGTTGATTGATCGTGCCCCTTGTCAGAAATTACTTACACTATGGGCAAATTTCTTCCAAATGTAATTATTTGAGTGCTGTCACTTGTTGCCACTACTGTAAGTCAGAGAACTGTAGAGCAGCAATTAACCATCATTTCTTACTTTTGTTTGGTCTGAAGAGCTAAACAGTAGTGCATTGTTACTCTGTACAAATATTTATGTGGCAAAAGGCTTGACACTCTATAAAATGGTATCATGATTACCATGTGCCTTGGGCACCATGATCTGTACATACAGCCCTTTGTATAAGAGGTGATATAGTAGATGGATATAGTGTGTAGAGGTGTTGCGCTGTGATCTGAGATAGTATGTATGTGTAGTAATACAAGTGTTAAACACTAACTAAATGGCAAAAATTATAATACAGTGTCCACACACAGTCAAAGTGCTAATTCACTACTAATAAGGAAAAAAGTCCAGTAGGCTATAACAAAAATAAAGCCTCACATCAGTGAGCGTGCATGAATGGATAAACTAACTATGTGCTTAATAAACAAAACTCCATTTTGAGAAACTGGTGCAGTCCCAGCATAAACAACACAAAAAAATATAATAATAATAAATATCTTCTTATGTTGGTCTGTGTGTTATCGTAACCTTTTAAGGAAAAGTAAAAGGACACAACAAACAACTGACGTGGTCTCAAAGAGTTTTACCTCAAGATGACTAATTCGTGTATCAGACAAATAGGTGTGTCTGGTTGTATTCTTCTATAAATAATAATAATATAAAAAAACACAACAAATACGACCCTGACGTGGTCAAAGAGTTTTACCTCAAAACAAATAATTCGTGTATCAATCAAATAGGTAAGTACGTGCGAGTGACTACACTCCGAAATAAAAACAATATCGGATGACCTGAAAAAAGGAATAATCATCACTTAATCGTGAAACTGACACACAC
>BLSH010509110.1:741688-757851 GCA_018402905.1 Glandirana rugosa
CCCCCCCCAGTCGAGGCCAGTCTCGCTAGTTGCACATGTCTATATATCCTCTCCATTCACTTAGCTAAGTGAAAATTATCTTTGCAAAGACAAAATTTGTTAGCTCGGTGAATTTGCACCGACTTTAATTATGCACAAGCAAAAATACTATATTTTTTTTTTCCCTTGCACGTGATTGGTATTGTTGTAAATTAAATTTTACACTGTCTCACTTTTTTTTTTTTTCTGAGAACGGACAAACCACTTTGAAGGTGAACTTGCGTACACACGGGCTGAATGTCGGCTGACATTCAGCCCATATGCATGCCAGCTGGTTTGACAGAAGCCATTCAAGCAAGCTGGAAAACCAGCAGCTGACCGGAGTGTTCTTTCTGGGGGGGGTGTCCCCTTGTCAGAACACAACAGCAGAAAAGATTGCTGTACTAGCATCGGATCGCTCTGACCGGAGCTGACCCCCCCCCCCCTTTTTTTTTTTTCTCCAACCCAGCAAGGCTGAATGAAAAAAAACAACTGACAGCTCCGGAGAAGCCACTGTAATAAACATGCAATCTCCCCTGCTGTGCTATTGTGCTCCCCCCCCCCCCCCAGCAGCCATTTGCTGAAAGCGCTGATCGACAGACCTTTTCTGGTCATGCCCCATCGGCAGAAGCCGGCCAAACGGCATGTTTCTGTCCAAGTGGCTGCAGCACACATGGGCTGAATATCGCCCGATATCTAGCCCATGTGTATTAGGCTTAAAAAGGATTTGCAAAAGTGTTTGTGTGGTGAGACTATGCTGCTCCCTATAGCCAGATTTCAGTTTACTGCTCCCATACCACAAAAGTGTTGTTGCTGTTCGTTATTGAACTTCATGTTTGAATTACCTTACAGGATATGCCAATTAGTTATTTTGTTTTTAATTTACCTTTATATGTTTTAATGTGTGTATAATTTTTTTTTTTTTTTTCTATTAGGGGAATTGTGTGTGGGATCATTTTGTCATCCAGACAGTTTGACCAATATCCAGCTTCTTAACAAAAACAACACTTTAAAAAGTTCAGAAAAAATTCCTTTTCAAGGCATCACTGACAGTAAGTGTACCAACCTACCCCCATTTCTGCCTTGGATCTGAAATGCACAGATTTAGTTGAGCCCTGAAACAGTTTTATTAGTACAAAGAATATGTACCCTTATGCCACCTCTGCCAAACACCTGCCACAATATTTCAATAAATAGTATACACGTGCTGCTTACTTGCAGCCTTTCAACCTTTTGATGCCGTAAAGAATAACTCATATTTGCATTAAGCTATTTACTTGTGTGTAAGACTGTACTGTACAATAAGTTTTTATGAATGAAATATTGTTTAATCAATTTTTTTTTTCTCCATAGGCCGAAAATTAAATAAGAAATGTTGCTATAATGGAGGTACTTGTTTCCTGGGATCATTCTGTATTTGCCACAAGCAATACACTGGACGCCAGTGTGAATATGAAAGGTGGCCACTGTAAGTAATCTACACTTTCCTTCCCTCCCTTCGTAGTCATTTAGTTTGTCTAGAATTAGAATACACAAGATATCATCATCTCTTATATGGCAAAAACTGTATATAATGTACAAAATATTTTATTGGTGTGCCCTGCGGACAATAGTACTGAAAGTGGTGCAAAAGCCTAAACATTGTTTTACCTTTTAATGCATTAAAAAATGTTTAGGCGTCAGCCTCACACCCCCCTTCTTTTACTTACCTGAGCCCTCATTCCATCCAGCGGTGTGCACATCTGCAGCTCTTCTCTCCCCTCATTTCTGTGTCTAGCTGGTTTTGCCAGGGCACCGGGAGCCATCAGCTCCCAGTGCTGTCAATCAAAGCCAATGATGAGGTTTTTGGTGAGGGCGAGTCTCGCTGTCCGTGTCGTTGACGCAGCTGCATGGCTCAAGTGAGCATGCATGAGTGACCCCATGGGAAGCAACTTCCCATGGGGGCACTGGAGAGAGGGGAGGAGCCAGGAGCATCAGCGGGGAACCGAGAAGAGGAGGTTCGCTTGTCGCTGTGTGCAATTCCACTGTACAGAGCAGGTAAGTATAGAGGTGTGTGTGTGTGTGTGTGTGTGTGTGTGTGTGTGTGTGTGTGTGTGTGTTTTTAAATCTTCACCTTTTTACAATTCCTTGAAAGCCAGCATTCCCAAATTGATTTATGTGATGTAAGTGTATAAGTATGGCTACACTTGCAGGTGTAACTACTTGCATGATAAATATATAGCACTGGTAACAAACAAAAACACTCTGCAAAACAATAAAGTAGCACCTACCTATTCACACTGATGAATGACTGGGTGATGCCACTGTTTCGAGTTTTGGAAAGTTTGGTTGACAACCTGGCCATAATGAGGAGTCAATTTTAATTTTCTTGCTTACATTTTTAAAAGAGATTAAACGTGAATATGAATAAATTATTTGTGTGTGTGTGTAAAAAAAAAAAAAAAAAAATTATATATATATCTTTTTTTGATTATTTTTTTCCCTTTTTAGAGATTGTCCTGGTGGCATTCTAAATGGAGAATGGGTAGTTAGAGGTTGTTTGTTATGCAGATGTTTCTCAGGAGAACTACACTGCTTGCCTTCTGTTCCAGAATGTGGTAAGTAAACAGATAAAAATGATGATACTAATGTTGCATGCATGATTTGTAAAGGGCACCTATACAGTTTGAACCCTTATCAATACCACCCACCTCAATCTATTGAACAATTGCATTTTGCCAAAGGAGCAAGATGGAAAATTGTTGGCCAAGCAGCATCTAATCAGATGCAGACACTGGTTTGGGTATTCTGGAAATTGCTGGATAGCTGTCAGAATATAATAGCTGGCAGAGGACATTATACAACATAGCTGGAAGAATCTCTTATATCTTTCATTCAGCTTGTGGACTGAACGAAAAAAAAAACTGTGCTTGGCCAGATTTAGTGTAGTAACATTTAATATTGATAAATCTACATCTGAGCATTAGAAAATGTCTTTTTTGCTCAAATGGCAATGAAGTACAAAGTGCAGTAAGGGCCGGTTCACACCTAGGCGATGCGACTTCAGTGTGACTTTGGGAGACTTACAGCGCGGCCTGAAGGGACCTCCATGCCAGGCAACGTTGCCTATGGCCAATCAGAGAAGAGAGGGAAGGGGGTTGCCTTTAAAAAAAAAATTTTCTTTTTCCTGTAAAGTTGCTTCTTTATAGACCTGAAAGCTACTTCCATTGAATTCTAAGGGCTCAAATCGCCTAGAAGTCGCGTCGTTGAAGTAGTACAGGAACCTTTTCTAAAGTCACCTTGAAGTCGGAGCGACTTGAGTAGCGTATATTAAGACAGCTCCCATTCATTTCAATGGGATTTCATATGTCAAGCGACTTGGGGAGACACAAGTCGGATCGCAAGTCGCCTAGGTGTGAACCTGCCCTAATGCATATCAGCCCATCTGACTATCGTCAGATTACCAAAAGATGAACTCTGCTTGGTCGTGTTTATTTCTTCTTGATCTTGATATTGTTGAATAAGACATAGTTATTTAAAAATGTGAATTAAAACTGGCAGTGCCTATTGCATAGCATTAGTTATGCATGGATACATATTCCTATTTGCTCTTACAGCATTGCACTGCTTCCTTTAGTAATCCATCCTGGTTATTTCACCAGCAAACAGTTGACTTTTGGAAGTACAGATAAGGGCCGGTTCACACTGCAGCGGGGCGGAGCGGCGCGACTTCGCACCCCGTTCACATCTAGGCGAATTGTCAGGCGACTTGAGTCGCCTGACAATTTGCCTCAATGCTGTGCAAATGGGACCGTTCTAATAGGAGCGAATCGCTTCGCTCCGCATTAGAAAAATGGTCCCTGCACTATTTTTAGGGCGATCTCAGGTGGCTTGCATTGACTTCTATGATAGAAGTCTCCTTGCAAGCCGCGTTGAGATCGCCTGGAGCTCCGCGCCGCTACAATGTGAACCGGCCCTTAGTGTTCTGAGAATTTCTCCAATAGGTAGGAAACAATAGTGCCTCAGGCAAAATTCATTCATGCCAGAGACCTGGAAGTTGTATTGTCTTAGCTAGTTTCCAGGTCTTTGCAGCATGGTGTTCTTTTGTATAGACTTTCCTGTTTATTTGCATGCCTTTTAGCTGCAGTCTTCATACTGAACAAAGGAGTAACTCTACAATACAAACAAGGCAGTGCTCAGTTAATTACAGTAGAGCTGGAATGGGTGTTACTGTGTTTTGGGTACATGTTTTTTTCTTTACCAACACAACCATCTAATCTCATGCAGAGAAGACTAATTTACGTTTTCTATTTGTATGCTCAAATGATGTTTACATGCTGTCTCCTTTTCTATTTTTTTTTTTCATTAGAGGAAGATACTCAAGCTTTCAGATCTATGGGATCAAGTCTACAACAAAAATGGATTGTATGGATTGTAACTGTCCTTCTATTCAATGTTTTATGATATGCAATATAGTTATTTGCAGACTAAAATGTATGTACAGAGCACTGCACTTTAGGAGCTTATTCTTTTAACAGTTATGTTTGCATTATTTTTGACATCTGTTCAGCACCTATGGGTACATGCCCTCTTCTTCTTTTTGTTTTTTTTGCTTTTTGTTTTTTTTTTTTCTTAAGCTTCCATAAAAACATGGGCCTTGACATTTGTAAGATATACATTTGTAACTGCTTGATGGCTTCATCATGGTACACCTGTGATGGATTTATCTTTACACTCAAGTATGACATAGAAAAGGCATCTTTGAAACGGGTAATGTAGTCCTTTAAAGACACCTTTTAAATAAGATAAGGGTAAATTTATTTAGGGGTGTAGTGGGTCCTGTCCTCCAATAAATTCTTTCAGGGATTGAACTTGTAGTGCTTTTTGATATTTGCCAAACTGATCAATGACTGATCAGTGGCATGTTAGGGCGATACCACTTCAGCTACCATGCTCAGTTAGTGAATACTCCTATGATAAAGAGACCACAGAGGGTCATATTCATTCAAATTTACTAGACATTTGGGCAAATTGTGTGCAGAAGGCAGTTGAAAATGAATTGGGTACCGAATTCCTATTATTCCTAAGATAAATATTGTCAACTACAATGCAAAAGGATCAAACTTGGAGGATAAGTCTCTAATAATGGCTTCTTTTTTTTCTAAGCTATTTGGGACTGCAATCAACTAACATTCTAAAGCAGATATGAAACGTATTTTATAAGTTTCATTATGTGTAAATATTTGTATCTCATAGATGATGGGCATCCTACCTTTTAAATGGATAGATCGTACACATCTATGGGAATTTAAACATTTGATATTAAATAAAAAAATTGTGTTTGAAAGATTTGTGGTCTTGAAATTGGTGTGTTTTAGATGAGTGGTAAACATTCCCTTTTTTTAAAATGGCTGTCATTTTAAAGAGACTCCATTCTCTTCTTTCAACATCCAAAATGTATACCAATTCCCTGCCTTCTTGGGACTGAGCTGCCGCAGCCTGACCAGGGCCCACTCTTCTTCCCCTGTCCCTGGAACCAAGACACTTATAATAAATAATATTTGGTCATGTGCAAAGAATGGCCAGACTGTGGATAATAAGCATTGTTCTTGGTGCATGCACATGGTACTAAATAGGAAAAACAGTTCTGAGGCCTGGGAGGCTGTGGTAGTCCATTCTCAAGAAGGTTGCTGACCCTCCTGCATTTTGGTTGAGGACAGTAAGTGGAGGTGGAGTATTTAAAAGATGAATGATATATGAATGAAGATATATATTTTAATATTTTGACAAAGCACTTTAAAATAAGCCTGTCTAGTCTTACTAGTCTTACAAAAAATAAAACCTGTAATGGCAAATGTGAAAATTGTGTAAGCTTGAGGAATATTTGCCATTTTCCAGGGTCCCAGTTGGAAGGGGCATACGTTTCATTGCAGTTTTCTCCTAAAAATCCATCTTTTTAGACACCTTCTACTAAATTTTTTTTTTAATTAATCCACCCTATGGCAACTTTGTAAGCACTTAAAATAACAGCCACCCCTATTCATGATCCCAGACACCCCTATTTGTGATCCCACCACCCCTCCTGACACTGATCCCACACCCCTCTGTCACTGATCCCACCATGCCCCTGATCCCAGACACCCGTATTCGTGATCCCACCAACCCTCTGCCACTGGCCCCAGCCATCCCTCTGCCACTGGTTCCACCATGCCCCTGATCCCAGCCACCCTGCCACTGATCCCACCATGCCCCTGATCCCAGCCATCCCTCTGCCACTGATCTCATCATGCCCCTGATCCCAGCCATCCCTCTGCCACTGATCCCACCATGCCCCTGATCCCATCCATCCCTCTGCCACTGGAGAAAAATTTAGTTTTTTTGACTGCTTGAATTTTTGCATAACATTTTTAACCATGCACACGTGCGTGATGCATCACGGAATCGAATAAAGGACAGGTTAATCGTAATCTAATTGAATTGTGAGACCAGTGAAGATGCACACCCCTACTAGAGATTAGCCATATGTTTTTAAAATTTAAAATCGCTCATCTAAAAATTATCTTAAAAAAAATTTGTAGGTTTTGGAATTCCAATTTTCCATATTAGTCTTGCTTTTTTTAAATGCCATTCTATTTTACCTGTGTATTTTATGGTATCTATTACTGAAAGAATCCAACTTGCACAGTTACAAATGCACATAATTGCCTGCAAAATAGTTTATTCTCCAAGGCCAAACCAAGCTCAAATATGTTTAGTGCTTACTGTACTATTTAAATCAAGCATGTCAAACTGGTGTTTGATACCACATCTGTCCTCAACGCCTTTGCAGCTGTTGACTGGTTAAAAAAAAAAATTACTGCCAAAATGTTCTATAGTTCTTAAAGGATATGCTTCCTAATGTAATTTACAGCCAATAAGTTAAAATTGTTTATTGCACCTTTTTATTGGGGTAAAAACATGCTATAAATTACATAATGTATAAAAGATTTCACAATCAATGTTTCAATTCCAAAGTGCTGTCTAATTTTTTAATTTATAGGACAAGTGCGGGACTCAGTAGAACTACTGGAGCTCCATAAGATGTTATACTATTCTGTCCAGAATTGTCACATTTGAGTTTGGCATGACTTTTTATAAAAACTGTTTTAATCTACTTCATATTCATTTTATCCAACATTGTTTTTCATTTTTATTAATGTATTATTTCTCCATTTTTGCTCATATAATATGAAGACAAATAAACATGTTTTCCGTGTGTGACACATACTTTTTTGTTTCATAAAGAAGCAAATGTTATCCATTTGTAAGTATAAACCTTTTTTTTTTTTTTTTTTTTATTTAATGATGGTGTTAACTTTGTTGGTCAAACCAAAAACAAAAGTAATCAGTTTGAGGCCTATGACATTGTTTACATCTGTGCTTATGCTGTGTAGACTTGTCCATTTTATATTCTTGTAAAATGTGTATGTTTTGACAGCTCTGATCAATCCTTGTTTTTTTATCTTGCTGGCATGCACTGCAGTAAAATAAATGTGTCATACTTCACATGATATTGCATATTTATTCCTATAGTGTTAGTAATGCAAGGCTAAAATATGTCATCCTTCCACTAACTGTCCCCGAAACACTGCTTGTGGTTCCCTGCTGCAACTGCATGTAATCCACCATAACATACTGTCAAACACAAGTAATGAGCCACTGGTTCATGTGACCATTTCTGCTCAGACTGGTTGTTGGACAGAAAAAGTCATCCCTTCCAAGCCCTGTCATCTGAGGAAAAGAAAAACGATATAGGTACCCCCACAAAAAAGCCGGAAATAACATACCAGACCCTTCTATGAGCATGCAGCCTGCCAGGCCAGAAAATGTGTGGGAGAGAACATGTGTAACCCCCACCTGCCCTTAACATTGGGAGGGTGACTTGGGGGATTAACTTGCAAGTGGCACCCCCCCCCTCCCCCAAGTGAAGGATCTTGTCTCCACGTTGGTTAAAAAAAGTTCCCCCCCATGTGAATGAGTAAAGGGGACATTCAAGCAAAAACCATAAATAAACACTCACTTTCTGCAGTTATTCTTACAGGACGGCACAGCTGAGAGATGACTGGTCTCACCTGCACAGGAAACACAATCAAGAACAGAGTTTAAAAGGTCCCACCCTCCCTCTGCCCCTCAGTTTTTGATTGTGTTTCCCACAGAGATGCAGTGAAACAATTTATTTTCTTTCCCGGATCAAGGACTGGGGCTGAGGTCACCCCTCCCTGGACACCGGCCCTGTAGGCAGACCAGTGGGGGATGCCAGCCGAGGAGCTTGCTCGGTCCAGGGGGGGAATCCCCTAAAGTTTTATCAGGGGCGGCAGAAGGAAACAGAAGAATATATGTGAGAGTGTTCCACGCAGATGGACAGGAAAAACTACTAGAGCTGCTGCCTCCACCGAAAAACTTCACTTGAGTGTAGCTTTCTCATAAACATATATAAATTATTGGTGGAAGTGGCACTGCTCTGTGTTGGCTAATATCAGGTGTTCTAATAGGTACTGTGATGAAGACCAAGTGTGTATGGACTAATTCAACATATGGGATAAGGTAGTATCATGAAGTTTAAGTGATAATCCTAAACTGGTGAGTAAATATGTGCCCCTATTTAAATGCTTAAAAGATCCGAAGTGCTGTGGAATAGAAATATCATTAATAATACAGTCAGTAATAAACCAAATATAACGTGCAAAGTGCTTTGAGAGGTTGCGAGCAATCACAATGAATCCAACCCAGTGCTGGGTGCCGTGCTAGTAGTAACCAATAAAGCTGCTTACTAAACTATAAATATAAATGCAAACAATAAAATAAATAAATCCACCAAAGTGCTAAGAGCCATGCATTCAATGGCCAGTGTGATGATTAATATCCTGGAGGAAAGTATTCTCAAAGAGTTCTTTAACAAACAGTCCACTGTGATGTCTTCTAAGCGTGACATAAAATGATTTATATAGTACACTCTGTGTTCCGTGCTCCCCTGATGCCCAGACCACTCACCGGACAGATGTCCCCACAGGGGGGTGCTTCTTATTACACACAATACTAGATTGAAGCCCCGGTCCTCCCCACAGCATGTAAAAATAAAAGACAAAAGATGGCCTTTTATTTTGTCTTGACGCACCTGTCCCTAGAACCGCAAAAGGCAGACGGTCTGCTGCAGAGCGTCCGGGAGATGGTGGATCAGGAGGTGGTCATTCCGGTTCCAGCGGAGCAGTTGGGACGAGTGTTTTACTCCCACATTTTCATGGTAGTGAAGCCCTCTGGAAAATTCCGACTGATAATAAACTTAAGGAAGCTGAACAAGCACTTACGATACAAAAGGTTTTGTATGGAAAGTATTGATACAGTCAGAAGGCACTTCTTAGATCATGCTAGATCTGAAGGACGCCTACGCCCACGTCCCCATTGCCCCGGAGCACCAGAAGTTTCTGCGATTTGCAATCAGGACAGAGCGGGGCGTCCAACACTGGCAACTCAGGGCACTTCCTTTTGGGCTGGCTTCTAGCCCAAGGATCTTTACGAAGGTCCTTGCCAAGGTGGTCTCATTTCTCCACCTCTAAGGAATTGCCCTGATTCCCTACTTCAGTGGTTCTCAACTCCTGTCCTCAGGACCCACCAACAGGCCAGATTTTCAGTATTACCTTGGGGAGATGCAGACTAGAATACTGCAATCACTGAGCAGCAAATTATATCACCTGTGATGTATTTCAGTTATCCTGCAAACCTGGCCTGTTAGTGGGTCCTGAGGACCGGAGTTGAGAACCACTGCCCTACTTGGATGACATGTTGATCTACAACGCATCCCGGGATCAACTCCTGTTGGATCGGGACAGAGTAATTTCCACCCTGAAGAGCCTGGGATGGATGATCAGCCGGGAGAAGTCCTCCCTAGAGCCATCACAGGCGAAGGTGTTCTTGGGCTACCAAGTGGATTTGGTGGCGCAAAGGATTTTCCTCCCCTTAGAGAAGGTAGAAAAGGTTCAGGGAACTGTGTCAACCCTGTGTGACTCCAGGGTGGTGTCACTGAGGGCCATCATGAGAGTCCTGGGCCTTATGACATCATGTATCCTGGTGGTACCTTGGGCCCAGCTCCACTTGCGTGACCTCCAGGGGTTTCTTCTCGCCACTTGGGACAGAAAAAGAAGTCCTTAGACGTGAAGGTGTCCCTCCCTGGGAACGTGAGGGAAGCTCTGGGATGGTGTCTCAGTCCAGGCTGGGGGTCAGCGTGTCACCCTTGGGCCCAACAAAAGCCCCTAGGTGTTACAACCGACGTAAGCCCTTGGGGGTGGGGAGCCCACCTGGAAGACCTTCGAACCCAGGGATCCTGGGATCAGACCCAGAGCAGGGCGTCCTCCAATTTCCAGGAGCTCCTGGTGGTCGGGGAGGCACTAAAAGTGTTTGAGGACCAGATCCAGGACAAGGAGGTTCAGGTGTTCTCAGACAATGTAGTCGCGGTGGCCTACCTGAACCACCAAGGGGGGACCAAGTCACGGAAGCTAACCAGGCTGGCGCAGTAGATTCTCAGGTGGGCAGAAAGAAGGATTCCTTCGATCTCTGTGGTCCACAAAAGGGGAGATCCCAATGGGGAAGCAGACTATCTAAGCAGACGGCCCATTCAACAAGGGGAATGGGAACTCTGTGACAAAGTCTTAGCTCTAGTAAGCCAGAAGTTCGGTACCCCAGAGGTGGACCTGTTTGCCTCCAAAGAGAAAAGGAAGGTTCCCTGGTTTTTTTTCTCTCACCAGGGAGTTGGGGTCCGGGGGGGTAGACGCCCTAGCCCACAGGTGGGATGTCGGCCTGGCATATGCATTCCTTCCCCTTGCCCTCATCCCCAGGGTGCTGCAGTTAAACCGGACAGAAGTCTGTCTCATTTTGATTGCGCCTTGGTGGCCTAGGAGGGCGTGGTTTCCCACCCTGAAAAGGTGGTCGGTCGCCCCTCCTTTTTTTCTGCCTCTCAGGCAAGACCTCCTCCGTCTGGTGTTTGAGAGGGAGCTCCTCAGAGGTAAAGGCTGCTCAGAGAGGGTAATTGATACCCTCCTGCTAAGCAGCAAGCCGGTCACCAGGCGCATATATGCTAAAGTCTGGGGGGTCTTCTCTCGCTGGTGTTTGACTAGAGAGGTCTCGGAGCAGGCTGTTCCATCCATTCTGGATTTTCTCAAGGAAGGGGTGGATTTGGGTCTGGCAGTTAAGACCCTTAGGGTCCAGGTAGCAGCCCTATCGGTATTCTTGTATAGGAGGCTGGCCCTGGACCGAGTCATAAAAATATTTTTGTTGGCCAGAGAAAGGGTAACCCCGGTGAGATCAAATAGCTTCCCACCATGGGATTTATCATTAGTACTGGATGCCCTGACTAGGGAACCATTTGAGCCAGTGGCTCAGACTTCATTTAAGTTGCTCTCCCTCAAAATGGCCTTTCGTTTTGGCAATTACATAGACCAGAAGGACAATAAGCCTTTTTTGGTGGCTTCAAGGTTCCATAGGGACCAGGAGATTGTTCTCCCCTCATTTTGTGCAAATCCCCGGAATGAGAGGGAAACAAGCTTCCACACTTTGGATGTTAGACGTTGTCTTTTGATTTACTTAGACTGAGTCAGAGGTTTTAGAAGGTCTAACCATTTGCTAATTAATTTCTGGGGCCAGAAGAAAGGTCTCCAGGCATCTAAGTCGACAGTGGCAAGGTGGATAAGGCAGGCAATCTCAGTGGCATATGTGCAGGTGGGTAAACCAGCCCCTGCTCATTTGAAAGCTCATTCCACTAGGTCTCTGGCGACCTCCTAGGCAGAGAAGGCGGGCACCTCAATCAACCAAATTTGTAAAGCAGCCACGTGGACAAGCCAGAACACATTCCTGAGACACTACAGGGTGGAGTTGTTATCGCCTCAGAGCCTGGCGTTCGGCAGGAAGTCCTGCAGGCAGTGGTCCCATCCAAAAAGTAGGCCTGAGCTCCTTGCTCATCATCTCATCTGTGCCGTCCTGGAAGAATGACTGGAGAAAATGACTAGTTACACTTACCGGTGACGGTGTTTCTGGGAATTCTTCCAGGACGGCAGGTCTACTTCCCACCCTGTTATGTGTTGGTGTTGTCTGTCTACATAGAGCAGGGATATGCAATTAGCGGACCTCCAGCTGTTGCAAAACTACAAATCCCATCATGCCTCTGCCTCTGGGCGTCAAGCTTGTGGCTGTCGGTCTTGCTATGCCTCATGGGACTTGTAGTTCTGCAACATCTGGAAGTCCGCTAATTGCATATCCCTGACATAGAGGAAACGCTCTTGCACTGGTGTGGGCTAACACTCAACTGAGGGGCAAAGGGAGGATGGGGCCTTTTAAACTCTGTTCTTGATTGTGTTTCCTGTCCAGATGAGACCAGTCATCTCTCAGCTGTGCTGTCCTGGAAGAATTCCCAGAAACACCCTTACCGGTAAGTGTAACTGGTAATTTTTTTTTTGCAAGCTGTTTATTGTAAAAAAAAAAAAAAAATACATAGTCTAACAATGTAAGTCCACCATTAATCACATTGATGTCCATATGTCCATCGATGCAGATTCTTGTCAGTTATGATGAACTACACATGCTGTGAGAAGAACAAACTGCCATGTCCAATGCCATCACTTTGGTCTGTGTTAATGTGTTTTATTCACAGTTTACATCTTTGAGGGCTTTTTTTTTTTGAATAGGTGCAGAAACTCTCCCGCCTCGGCCAACTCCCCATCCCAACCACACCCCCAATCACAGCTTCATTAGGGTAAGGAAGTACAATGGCACCAAATAATGGTAATAAGTTAAGGCTTAGAACTGCGTATCGCACAGGGCATATGGTTCAGGAATATGTAACACACAAAGTACAGGACTCAGCAATGCCTAACACACATAGCTCAGGAGTGTGTATTGTGCAGTTGTGATAAGTGTGTATCACACAGGGTGCAAAAAAAGAAAAAAAATAAGCAAAAGAAACAGGTACTTACATTTAGTTCAAAGCACCCCTTGTGCTCAGGAATATGCAACATATAGCCCTGTGTGCAGGGGTCAGGAATATATATCATATAGCCCAGCACACAGAGTGCAGCAATAAAGCATATGTAATATGCAGTCCAGCATAAAGAATGCAGGGCTCAGGAGTATGTAATGCAAAACCCATTGTACAGCATTTAGAAGTACCATCCAGTGGCCTTTAATATGTAACATACACTGTAAAAGATATGCAACATACAGCACAGCATACAAAGTATAGCAGTTTTGAATATGTAATGTACAAGTTATGTTACAAAATTCTCACCACTGCACCCTGTGCCATATATTACATACTCTTGATCACTGAACTCTGTGTGCTTTACTGTCCCCCAGCAAATTTTCCTGGTCTTCCCCCAAGCAAACCCCCATTTTCCCTCAATGTAACCATCAAATTATCACCTCTTTGCCCTCCATCCACAGCTTGCCTCTGCAACCCTCATTCACAGCTCTCACCACTTTTTTTTCCTTTTACACAGCTCAACTCTGCACTCTTATTCCACAGATATCATTAGCAACCCCCCCCCCCCCCATCCACAACTCTCCTTTGCCCCCCTTGTCAAAATCTCACCTCTGCCCCCTCCAACCACAGCCTTCAACACCACTCCACAACTCAACTCTGTACGCCATTCTCATTCCTGTCCCCCATCTGCACCCCCAACCTAAAGCTCTTACCTCTGCACCCCCGTGTGCCCCAGAGTTCTCACCTCTGCAAAATCTGTCCCACCCTCCACAGCTCAGTTTGCACAACCTGCCTTCTGCAGCTCTCACCTCTGCACAAATCCCCCCACTTTCCCAGCTCTCCTCTCTGCTAAAATTGCCCCCAGCTCCCCTCTCTGCATACAACACACACACCTACAATTTCCCAGTTCTCCTAAAGAAAAGAGCACAGCGCCAACTAAGTACAGTATCCAGGGTACATTTATTGCACGGCAATACATTTAACACCAGATTAAGAGGAATAAGCGCTTGGATTCAGTAAAAGGTTAATCCACTCTGTAGGGAGGACAAGCTGCGGCTGATGATGGAGTCCCTGTAATCACAGCTATGTTGCTGGCTCTCAGCACTTCCAAGTCCGCGGGTGCACTCGGGGGAAGCCGCCGACGTCACTTCCGGATGTCAAATGGAGCAGGGAGGTGCCCAGGCCGGCATTTAACTCTCATTGAACAGTTCATACACTTGCGTTTTTTGCATTTTATTGAGGGGATTTAACTTGTATGGGGATGGGAGATATGGGATTCCCAGTAGTATTTAGTACAACTTGCTTGGGACCTCTATATACATACAGTATATACACTCCAGTCTTCTCTCCAGCACTTCTTTTGCTTAAGACTCTTACTTCATTACTCCTCCAGCACTTCACTTGCTGCAGACCATTACTCCTTCAGCACTTCACTTGCTGCAATTTCTCAGACCAGTTAGCACCACGTGGTTAGGCCTGACACTAGCTCAGCCAGGCCTTAGTGAATTGCCCTTTTCAGGCAGAGACTCCAGGCCCCTATTGTGTAGAATGGTTCCGATGCTAACTGTCCTCAACACAGCTACTGATCCTAGTAAGCTCTCTTCAGGCCCTGCCAGCCCTCATTGCTGCAGCTGTCTCTATCCACTGCCCCTCTTCGAACAGTTCACTCTTCTGGCTTTGCACCCATCTTTGACTGCTAACTCCCAGTCATCTCAGGTGTGCTTCCCCAGTCCTCCTGACTGTGCCTCACTCACCAGCCTTCCCGGCTGTGACCAGTTATCCTCCCTGGAGTCTCTCAGCAGTGCTCTCTCCCACTGTCCTCTCCTTGCTCTCTCATGTGCCTCTGTATCAGGATCTCTTCTCTCCTCCAGGATGCACCCGAGTCCAGGCCCAAGGTCCCCAGACTGGGGAGCTCCCTGTAGGCCCCAAGAGCCTCTACACTCTCTTACTCCATCTCTTCCACCCGACAACTCCTCCCCAGCTGGGCTGTCCCTGGGTACTTAACCACCCCAGAATGATTTACCCCCTTCCTGACCAAAGCACTTTTTGCGATACGGCACAGCGTCGCTTTAACTGCGACGCTGTACCAAAACGATATTGAGGTCCTTTTTTACCCACAAGTAGAGCTTTCTTTTGGTGATATTTGATCACCCCTGTGCTATAAACAAAGAGCGACAATTTTGAAAAAAAAAAACATTTTGCTATAATACATATTTGCTATAATACTATAATACATATCCAAAAAAATGATAAAAAAACGAATTTCTTCCTCAGTTTAGACCAATATATATTCTTCTACATATTTAGGTTATTGCATTTACAAATGGGAATAGATTTATGGCATCTGTATTTATTTATTTATTTTTTACTAGTAATGGCGGTGATCTGCAATATTGCGGCGGACAGATCAGACACTTTTGACACTTTTTTGGGACCATTGACATTTATACAGCGATCATAGCTAAAAAATAGCCACTGATTACTGTATAAATGTCACTGGCAGGGAAGGGGTTAACACTAGGGAGCGATAAAGGGGTTAAGTGTTCCCTCGGTAGGTGTTTCTAACTGGGGGGGAGTATAGGGACTGGGGTGGAGAGAGAAAGCTGCTCCTGATCACTGGGAACAGCAGATCTCTTTCCACATCCCTGTCAGAATGGAGATCTGTTTGTTTACTTCAACAGATCTCCGTTCTGGCTCTGTGAGGAACAATCGCAGGTGGCCATTGGACATGGCGCCCGCCCGCCACATGCATCGGCTCCATGGCGGCTGGTCGGTAAGTGGTTAAGGAGGCCTGCCCCCTGCCAATCCAAGTTGTGGATTGGTCAGAGCTCCTCAAATTACCCCAGGTGGCTACACCCTCCTCTCCACCTCTCTTTCCAGAAAACTCCAGAAGCTTCTGAAAAGAAGTGGGAGGTCCTGATGACACCACCTGTGAGTCACCCAGCACTACCCTGAGCCACTCCCAGCCCAGAATGAAAAACAACAGGCCTAGCCATTAGCTAGGCCTGCCTAAATGTTTCTACCCTGCAGAAAAAGCTATCCTCTAGCACCTATCTACCTAGAGGTTGTTACACTGCTAAAATCCACCCCCTCCGCTAAAAAAACCCTCCCCCTCTCTGCTAAAATCCCCCCCCAACCTTTCTTCTCTGCTAAAAATCCCGCC
>BLSH010509110.1:774361-797162 GCA_018402905.1 Glandirana rugosa
ACGAAGTAAAGACTAGTGGCGATATTTGTTATTTTATCGCTGTTAAAACGTTTTTTTTGTTTGTTATAAAAAATGCAAAACGATTTTATGATTATTTTTTTTTTATATTTTTTGTAAAAAAATTTAGCCAAAACGGACTAAATATAAGAAGGAGTATAAAAACCATTTTTTTTTTTTTAGCGTTAGCGGCAAATAACTAACCAAACGTATTTTTTCAACGTCGCAAATGTTTACTACTCTTAAGTAGATACCCCAAAAATAAACGAAAAAAATATAAAATGATCATTACTACCACTAGACGCTAAAAATCGCCATGACGCTATAACGCCGCCTGCAGTAAAAAATATTGTTTGTTTTTTTTGCAAAATTGTCGCTATTTTATTGTTTATAGCGGTGATCAGAAATGAAGCAGAGGGGATCAAATACCACCAAAATAAAGCTCTATTTGTGGGGGAAAAAAGGACGCAAATTTCATTTGGGTACAATGTTGTACGACCGCGCAATTGTCAGTTAATGCGACGCAGTGCCGAATTGCAAAAAGTGCTCTGGTCCTAAACTGGGAAATCCTTCCGGGACTGAAGTGGTTAAAGCAAAAGTTGCAGGCATGGCAAAGGCTACCATTATCACTAACGGGAAGACTGAACCTAATTAAAATGAAAATCCTCCCTATTATCCTCTATTTTCTAAGGCATGCCCCGTTGTCGGTTCCTCAATCATTCTTTAAAAAACTAGACGGAATCACCAACTCATTCCTATGGCCACCCAGAATAGGAGTCAGGGTATTACAGGAACCAGTGGAGAGAGGGGGACTCGCACTACCAGACTGGCGGAAGTACTACCTGGCCAGTCAGAAGGTGTTTATACATCAATGGCTAGTGGCTGACACTGGGGACTCGGCCACAGTTTTGGAGGAGACCCACCTGGGTTCCTATGAACCCCTACACCTGGCAATACACAGAGGCGTTCACTCTACCCTACCCATTACCCAGTCCATGAGAGCCACTGTTAGGGCATGGGGAGTAGCGTTGAAAACGCATGTCCTAGCTTTACGGGGATATCACCCTCAGCCCTATTGTGGTTGAACCCTGGGCTCCCACACTTCCTTTCCTGTCCAGACCCTATGGTATGGGCCATCAGGGGTGTCAGAACCTTAAAGGATGTAACTATGAATGGTGAACTCCTGACATTTTTGACATTTTTTTCCGATTCCTCTAGCTACGGCATGCTTTCCAGAGTCAGTTTCGTGATATAAAGGTGGAGTCCTTTCCTTCCACCCTGGAGAGTACCCTAATGGAGGAAAACTTTCCTAAGACCTTATCAGTATCATAAAAGAAACAATTTCAGCTAAGTCCACCTGCAATTTTAAAATGCAAAGAATGGTGGGAGGAGGAGGTGTGTCACGTGCCTGGTGGTGGAGTCTGACTTATGCAGGAGTAACCTCTCTTGCGACCTTGATTCGTGAACCCCTGGTAGAGCAGACAGGAGGTTCAGGAGTGAGGCTGGCATGAGGGTTGAGCTGGTCAACTGAAGTGGTTCCTCCGGTCTCGTGCTAGTTGACACAATGGTGGTACAGGCTGGGTCGGCAACTAACTGGCGGTGCAGTACAAAGGAGTAGGCATAAGAATAGTCGGGCACAGGCAGAGTTCGTTAACAGGCTGGCAGCAAAGGTACAAGGGAGCAGGCAGAAGAGTGGTCGTGGAAGCCAAGGTCAGTGCAGGCAGAGATCAAAGCAGGGTCAAGACAAGCCGGGTCATAGGAACAGGTAATCAGGTAACGGGTCGCTCAGGAACACACAAACACTGTAGAACAGACAGCACTGGTTGCAGGGTGCTGTCCGCTTAAATGGGCCGTTTGGGCGCCAATGCTGGCACGTGTGCACACAGGCTTCCAGACCCAGATTCCAGGGGCAACAGCTGCTTCCTGGCATTGCCCCCCCCCCCAGGGGCAGCCTCTGGATGCCCAGCTGGGCAAACTTAGCAAGGCTGTTATCCTTGAAAGATTGGATAAGCTCATCCACGTGGATGCTGGCTTCGGCCTCCCAGGAGCTCTCTTCAGGGCCATAACACTTCCATTTCACAAGGTATTGAACCCCTTTTTCTGCAGTCCGGATGGATTTGATTTCAAATTCTTCCTCACCATCTACTAAAATCAGCCCTGGCGGTCCTATCTTCTGCCCAGAGAAAGGATTTGGGGTCACGGGCTTTAACAGGGCCACATGAAAAACTGGATGGACCCGCAGAGACGGCGGGAGCTCCAACACATATGCCACTTGGTTGATCTTCCTTTTCACCTGAAAGGGTCCAATGAGCCTGGGTCCCAATTTCCTTGATGGGCAGGCCAGTTTAAGGTTTTTTGTGGCGAGCCAGACTTGCTCTCCGGGTTGTAGGTCTAACTCTCCCCATCTCCCTTTGTCAAAAGTATCTTTATTGTATCGCTGAGTCATGGTTTCCTGTAAGAGTTTATTATTTTCCTCCAGAAATTTGGTTGTCTCCTGTACTGGGGGTACTATGCTTTCAGAGTTACCTGTAGGCATGAAGGTTGGGTGAAAGCCGTAGTTGGTCAGGAATAGGGGTTGCTTAGTGGCTGAGTGAACCGTATTGTTAAAGGCAAATTCAGCCAATGGCAGCAGAGAGCCCCAGTCGTCCTGCGAAAATGAAGAGAAGCAGCGTAAATATTGCTTGAGTGTCTGATTCTCTCCGTCTGGTCTGTGGGTGGTAGGCAGATGAAAGGGCAAGTTCAATGTCCAGGGAGGAACACAGAGCTTTCCAAAATTTGGATGTAAATTGGACTCTGTGGAGAAGATGCTTGAGGGAACTCCATGGAGTCTGACTATTTCCTGAATGAAGATTTCAGCCATTTCAGCCACTGATGATGTACCCTTCATGGGCAAGAAGTGTGCCATTTTAGTTAAACATTCCAGGACCACAAAGATTGTAGAATACCCCAGGGATGGTGGAAGCTCCACCATAAAGTCCATGGAAATCATAGGCCATGCCCACTCAGGTACAGGAAGTGGCTTTAGTAGCCCCCGTGCCTTGGCTTTACAGTTCTTGTTTTGAGCACAGGTGGGGCAGGAGCTGACATACTTCCGACAGTCCTCGTCTGCCCGGGGCCACCACAAGGAACGTAGCAGAAGTTCAGCAGTCTTGCGAGATCCAAAATGACCTGCTAGCTTATGGTCATGACAGGATGCCAGAATAGATAAGTGCTGCTCCTCTGGTACAAAGAGCCTATTTTTGTGCCACAGTAACCCATCTCTTGTTATCAGGGGGAGTCTACTGGTCTGGGAGTCTTAGCCAGAGACTGCCTAATTTGAGACAGCAAGTCCCCCTGTGTCAACAGAAAGTTTCTGGGATGCAGAAAAGTGTCCTGAATCATTCTGAACAGGGAGTCCGGTTTGGTGTTCTTCGACCCAGGCCTGTAAGTGACGTGGAAGAGGAAGCGTGAAAAGAAAAGGCTTGATGAGGTCTCAAGGTTTTTGTGATCAGTAAAGACCAGAATAGGGTGCCTGGCTCCTTCTAACAGATAGTGCCACGGCTTTGATAGCCAGTAGCTCACAATCTCCCATGTCATAGTAACTCTCTGGTGAGGATAACTTATGAGAGAAGAACGCCACTGGGTGAAGGGCAGCCTTGGCTCCTTGTCTTTGCAACAGCAACTTCGGAAGCATCCACCTCCAGAACAAATGACAGGGTCAGATCAGGGTGCCTCAGGATAGGTGCAGACGTGAATAGACCTTTCAAGGTCTCGAAGGCTCTTTGGGCTTCCTCGGTCCACAAGAACCGTGTATATAGTTTAGTGAGCTGTGTGATCGGGGTGATGATAGTCGAAAACCCCTTTATAAACTTCCCATAGCAGTTGGTGAAGCCAACAAAATGCTGAATTCCCTTCTTGTCTGTGGGAGCAGGCCATCTGAGAATAGCAGAGACCTTACCTGTGACCGAGATGATGAGTCAGAGGAAAGGAATACTGGATTGTTCGAATTCGCATTTCTCGGAATTGGCGTATGGTATGAAGAGATCCAGATAATCTTTGAACACATCGTTCACGAAATGCTGGAACGTAGCTGGGGCGTTGCAGAGTCCAAAGGGCATCACCAAGTACTCAAAATGCCCGAACCGGGTGCGGAAGGCGGTTTTCCATTCATCGCCATCTCGTATACGGACCAGATTATAAGCCCTGCGGAGGTTCAGATTAGTGAACACCGTTGCCTTTCCAAGTGTCTGGAAGAGCTCTGGGACCAAAGGCAGGGGATAACGGTTTTTGACCATTATCTTGTTTAACTCCTGGTAATCTATACAAGGCCTCAGGGTGTGATCCTTCTTTTCAATGAAGAAGATTCCACCTCCTGCTGGGGACGTAGAGGGCTGGATGAAGCCCTTCTTCAAGTTTTCATCTAGGTAGACCTTGAGGGCCGCTAGCTCCAGCTCGGTCAGAGGGAAAATCCTTCCAAAGGGGACCTTGGCTCCAGGAAGGAGCTCAATAGGACAGTCATATGGCCTATGGGATGGTAGCTGTTCAGCCCCCTTCTTACTGAACATGTCTAGGAAGGAGTGGTAGACTGAAGGAACCGACAGGCGGGTATCAGGATCAGAGTCACTATCCAGACTGAGCAGAGTGGGGTTAGGTCCTTCAGTTCCTGGGAAGCAGAGCTGGAGGCAGTAGGGGGACAGGAATTTTAGCCCAGTTGATGCTGGGGCTGTGAGCCTGCAGCCAAGGTAAGCCGAGGATAATCGGAAAAATTGGGGATGCAATGATATCCAATAGCAGGAGTTCCTGATGAACGTCGGGGTTGAAGCAGGTATGGGAAGTGTCTCATGTGTGACGACACCTGACTTGATGGTAGTGCCATCAGCCAAACGTACGACCATCCCGTGGGGTTTGAACAAGTAATGGGGCGTAAATCAAATAAGCATAGGATCAAATTAAATAATACATTAAATAAAAGGAATAGTAGATCGTGTAAAAAGCACATGTGTTAGATGGTATTACCGGTAAAGGCAGGGGAAAGGGGATAAACAGCAACCAATAGGATGAAGTCCAAGCAGATGGTAGATGAGTGTGAATTGGATGAAGCAGATGATCAATCAATCCAGGAGGAAGCACTGAGGGCAGCCTGAGAAGGGTGGACCCGGATCCCATGGTCCACCAGTACTGCAACAATATAAACAAGGAGAGGTGCCTCTAAGTGCAATAAGCAAGTATGGTTTATTAAAATAGGTATAAAAGCACTCACATAATGCTTGCATTGTTTTTACCTATGTGAGTGCTTTTATACCTATTTTGATAAACTGTACTTGCTTATTGCACTTAGAGGCGCCTCTCCTTGTTTATATCCCGTGGGGTTTGGGTCGCAATAGAATCTGGTACTGGGCCGCGAAAGTCTGGTCAATGAATCCACTGCAGGCACCGGAGTCAATATTTGCGGTCACCAGGAGGCTCTTTTCAGGGAGCTGTAGGGAGAGAGGGAGCGTGAGATGAGTGGAGGTATTAGGGATGACTGGTGCTTCACCACGGGAGACAGGTGAACACTTACCGAACTTGGCAGGCCAAGTTCTCACCACATGTCCGAGTTCCCCGCAGTACAAACATAGGCGGTTGCTTAAGCGACATTGCCCGAGATGGCCGAAGAAGACCCAGCTGCATGGTTTCAGACTGATCAGGTGCCACTGGCGAGGCCATGGGGAGCGGTGGAGCTGGACTGGGTACCAGGGGTAGCATCTCTGTGGCGCCTATCTATCTGAATAGACAGATTTATTATGGCATCCAGGGTATGGGGCCCAGGGTATGGGGCACTCCAACATGGGCTAGCTCATCTTTGAGGGGATCTTTGAGGGGATCTGAGAGGCCCAAACGGAACTGGTAACAGAGAGCTACCTCATTCAATGCGGTATCAGCACTCCAGCGCCTGAACTCCGCTATGTAGTCCTCCACTGTATGGCGGCCTTGCTAGAGCGTATGGAGTGCTGCTTCGGCAGTAGCAGCTTGATGGGCATCCTTATATAATAAGGCCATAGCCTTATTATATGAGGGTCAAGCTGCTAACTTGTGGGGCCTTCTGTTCCAGTAGGCGGTGTGCCCAGGATTGAGGGTCCCCCAACAATAGGGAAATCACTAACCCCATCTTTGTGGTCTCCAAGGAGAAGGTGAGGGGTTGGAGTGCAAAGTAGAATTTGCAGGAATTGCGAAACGACCGGAATTTGGTGTGGGCGCCCGAAGACCGCTCTGGCAGGGGAACCTTAGGTTCAGGTGGCAGGGCCACCAGGGTACGGGCTGTGGCCTGGCTACCTCCAGGGACCGTGGCTGAAGCGAGCTCCTGCACCCGTTCCTCCAGTCGGATGTAGCCTTCCTGTAGGGTCTTGACGGCCTGGGTCAGGCCGGCCAGGTGCAAACAAAGATTGTCCATGGGAGAGGACCCCTGCGCAGACTCAGACATGGCTGTCCGTTACTGTCACGTGCCTGGTCGTGGAGTCTGACTTATGCAGGAGTAACCTCTCTTGCAACCCTGATTTGCGAAACCCTGGTAGAGCAGACAGGAGATTCCGGAGTGAGGATGGAATGAGTGTTGAGCTGGTCACCGGTGACAACTGAAGTGATTCCTCCTGTCTCGTGCTAGTTGACAGAATGGTGGTACAGGCTGGGTCGGCAACTGGCTCGCGGTGCAGTACAAAGGAGTAGGCATAAGAATAGTCGGGCACAGGCAGAGTTTGTTAACAGGCTGGCAGCAAAGGTACAAGGGAGCAGGCAGAAGAGGGGTCATGGAAACCGAGGTCAGTGCAGGCAGAGATCAAAGCAAGGTCAAGACAAGCCGGGTCAGAGGAACAGATAATCAGGTAATGGGTCGCTCAAGAACACACAAACGCTGTAGAACAGACAGCACTGGTTGCAGGGTGCTGTCCACTTAAATGGGCTGTTTGGGCGGCAATGCCGGTGCATATGCGCGTGCACACGCTACGTGCACCCACGCACAGGCTTCCAGACCCGAATTCCAGGGGCAACAGCTTTTTCCTGACAAGGTGCCGGACATTCAGGGGGAGGAATGGAACGACCTATGGGAACTAGCTGGGATATATTCTATATCTCAGCTAGACTGGCAGCAATCTACTCCTCTGCTTCGGCAGCATGTTGGAGGTGTTCTCAAACTTGGGCAGCTGCCTACCATGTATTCTGGGAGTGCAGGGGGTGCAGTCTATCTGGACAGAGGTCACCTCCTATATAGCAGGGATTCTACATGTTCCAATTCCTATTACGATTAGGGTATGCCTGCTAGGCCTGGTGGAAGAAGTGGGGCCCTCCAGGGCTCATAAAGTGCTCCTCAGTATTTTACTATTCTATGGTAAAAAGGCCATACTGCTCCACTAGAAACAATCGGAAGCCCCGGGACTAGGGTTCTGGAAAAAATGGTCAATAACATGATGCCTTATTACAAAGCAACATATCTAGCAAGGGGATGTGGGAAAAAATATGAAAAGGTTTGGAGAGCATGGTATGACACAGAGACCTCAGTAAATTGATGTCCATTGGGTTAGTCCTAGACGTAGTGAAAGCAATTAAGATGTGGAAAAGTACTGGCTTCCTGCCTCAATATTTTCAAATACACAGGTGCTAGGGCTTGGTGTGGTTCTTAGTTTGTTCATGAAATGTTCCCAAAATCTATCCCTTAGGTAAAAACAGTGCTCTTAATAGTATGCCTGAAGATCAGAAGTATACAGAGATGCAGCTGAGCTGAGCATTGGGGGGGGGGGGGGGACTGAGGGGACTGTTTGATATGTTAGTCAGCATACCTATGTTTAGTTAGTATTGTTAACTACCCAATGGGACACTGCGTTGTTCTGTAGGGGGGTCAGGTTGGACTGACCTCACCCTGTTTGTCTCAAATGTTGTATATAATGTACTTTACTGAAAATCTAATAAAAATAAATAAAAAAAAAAAAAGTGTCCGTCATGTGTGATAGAAGCAGAAGCGTTGAAACACAAAACTTGGTTTTGGATAGAGCAGGAAAGGTTTAGAGCTCATGTCCGATTTTTTTTCCCATACATATCCCTATGTAGCACCCCCATAGTGAATAGGTGCTTAGGTGATAGATTTTTACTATGAGAGGCAAATTCAGTCAGGCCTGACTGTTGCGCATGCCTGAATGTTTTGATTTGGGCAGGGTAGTGGCCCAGGAAGAGCTGGATACTGCAGGAAGGAACATCACTTGGTAACACCTCCCCTTTGCTGCCAGAGGGAAAAGGGGATGAAAAAGGAGATGGGACTTTTTGAGGTAAGTTAACGAGCCCTGACCAATCCCCAACCTGGAATGGCAGGGGGCAGGCCTCCTTAAACACTGTGGTCTGCCTAGCTGGGTGGAGGAGAGTGTCGAGTGGAAGAGTGGAGATGTAGCAGAAGTTGCGGAGGCCTTGCAGTGGAGCCCCCCATCTGGGGGGGGGGGACCTTGAGGCCTGGGAACTCAGGTGCGGCCAGAAGGAGAGAGAAATCCTGGAGCAGCACAAGGGAGCAGGAGAGCAACAGAGAGGCTACAGGAAAAACTCTTTAAAGGATCCACTGGTGTCGGTGAGTGACATACCCTGGGAGCTGGAAAAGAGGACTGGAGCAGGCTGGGAGGATACAGTGGACAGTCTGTGGAGGTCAGAGGAGCCAGTCAGAGGAGCGGTGTCACTGGGCAGTGGAGTAGGCCGGAGCAGCCAGGAGGGCTGAGGTGGCCTGGAAAAGGATAGGCTGGGAGCAGTAGTCCATCAAACAATGCTAGCACAGTTGTACTCAGCTACACTTTGAGGGCCCTTGCCTGTAATGGGCGGCCCGGAGGTCTTGCCACCAGGAATGCAGGTCTCACCATGTGCTAGCTAGGGTGGAGGAAGATGTAATGGAGTTCTGATAAATATCCCTTCAGGCCTCAAAAGCAAGTGTGTACAGGAGAGAAGTGAAGGAGTGTAATGGTCAGCAAGTGTCAGTGCCGGAAGAAGGAGTGTATATACTGAGGTGTATATAGACTGTCTTGTTTCTTGATCTATTGGGCATCCCACAGTCATCCCTATCCCATCCAAGTGTATTCCCCTAATAAACAACAAAAAAAAACAAAGTAACGGCCTGTTCAGTGACACCGGGTGAAAGGAAATGTGTGATTGAGGGCAGAGTGACAGATGGACCACATCAACCAACTACCCCTAAGGGGGCACTTGGCTACAGCTATAATAATGATTTTCCCATTTCCCCATTCCCAAGGTAGGAGTGCCAGTAGTCTAAATTCGGTGGTCAGCCATTTTATAGCCAGTCTCACCTCTGGTTGTTGTTGTCTGCATTTGCTGGGCTTTTCTTTGAGCCTAGGAAGTTGTTTGTTTCTGCCTGTTTTTGAGGAGTGTTCTTCAGCAGATAGAACAAGAAGATGTTATGGGTTAAAAATATTTATTTTACCCTGAATTATTGTTGTGTTTCAAGTGACATTGAAGTGCATTGGAAGCCCTGATTGGCTGAAGCAATGAAAGTTTTGCCCAATCAGTGCACAGAGCACTGTCAGAGCCATGATTGGAGAAAGTAATGATTACTCTATCCAATCATGACTCATTGCTCTTAGTGTCGCCCCACACTATAAGAATATACTCCTCATAGCAGCCATTTGCAGTGTGATATTGGCATGGAGAGGGATAGTGTGCTATAGTGTACTATTTTGCTTCTACTGTCAGTGTAGAATATCAGCTTAGTGTGCATCTAGTGATAGTTCAGTCAGTGTGAATGTAGTGTAACCATTCATTTTTACTTTTTTTGTGAGTGTAGTTTAACGCAGTACACATCACTGCATTACTGCACGTTTAACGTACTATATATCAGTGTGTTACTGCACATTTAACGCAGTACATATCAGTGCATTACTGCACGTTTAATGCAGTATATATCAATGAATTACTGCATGTTTAACGCAGTATATATGAGTGCATTACTGCACGTTTAACGCAGCATATATCAGAACATTACTTCACGTTTAACGCATTATATACCAGTGCATTACTGTACATTTAATGCAGTATATCAGTGCGTTACTGCATGTTTAAGGCAGTACATTTCAGTGCATTACTTCACATTTAATACAGTATATCAGTGCGTTACTGCGCGTTTAACGCAGTATATATCAATGCATTACTGCACGTTTAACACAGTATATATCAGTGCATTATTGCACATTTAATGCAGTATATTTCAGTTTGTTACTGCATGTTTAATGCAGTACATATCAGTGCATTTCTGCACGTTTAACGCAGTATATATCAGTGCGTTACTGCACGTTTAACGCAATATATATCAGTGCATTACTGCACGTTTAACGCAGCATATATCAGTGCGTTACTGCAAGTTTAACGCAGTATATACCAGTGCATTACTGTATATTTAATGCAGTATATCAGTGCGTTACTGCACATTTAAGGCAGTACGTTTCAGTGATTTACTGCACATTTAATACAGTATATCAGTGCGTTACTGCACGTTTACACAGTATACTTCAGTGTGTTACTGTACTTTTAATGCAGTATATATCAGTGCATTACTGCATGTTTAATGCAGTATATATCAGTGTGTTATTGCATGTTTAAGGCAGTATGCACAGTATATCATCATTCCATTGATTAAAGTGCATCTTTGTACACATTTCCACAACTTTATTACATTTTGTTAATGAGCACCCCCCCCATCATGTCTCAGGGACCAATGTTCCCATGGCACTGTGAGGGGGCCAGCAACATATGTGTCCACAGGCAAAGGTGGACGTGGTTCGTCCTCAGGCAGGACATTATCTCCTCTGTTTAGTGATGTTGCCTGTGCCATCAAACCACAGCATGCAGAGAAGGTGGTGGACTGGCTTACTAAACTATCATCATCCTCCTCATTCTCCATCACGCAGAGACTAGTGCACAGTCCACTGCAGCTGCCAGGGTGGCTTATTCTGCCTCCTTGTCCACAGCTATTCCTGCCATAGCCCCAGCATCAGACATAGAGGAGTCAGCTGAGTTATTTGGACACAGCGTCAGCCACTTGCTCCTTGACGATGCACAGCCATTACTTGATTCAGATGCTGGTTCTGAGGTTGAGGAAGGCAGGAACAAGAGCCTACAGAGAGGGGAAAACACTGATAAACAACAAATTGGCAGTCATGTTCCCCCAGCTGCAGCGTATTGCCAAGTTGTCTCCAGTGATAATGAGAATGGAGGGGATGATGATGATGACGAGGTCACGCGACTTGGGTGCCAGATAGAGCAGAGGAGAAAAGTGAGGGTGAGGCACAACCCCAAAGAGTCAGCCATCATGGAAATGTTGAGAGCAGCCTCCTATTCCACCAGATTGTGGAGCTGTTATCTCCCGGCCCACTTCTCACAGCTCATGTCAGGACCTGGGCTCAAGCCTGGGACCTCTTCTGTGTCTGGCATTGACTCTTCTCGCTGAGCTATCTGGGATGCTTGACAGCTCCCTGCCTGATCTATTGGACAATCCTGCCTGATCCATTGGACAACCCAGCCTTGTGTCTTGATTGCTGTTTAACCTTGAACTCCTTGCTCCTCCCATGACCTTCCTATATAAGCTTTGCCTCTGCACTTCCTGTTGCCAGATTATTGTGGTCTGATCCTGCATACTACTTGAGCTACTTCTATTGCTGTTTGGAAGCGACTTTGGCTTGTGATGCCGACTACAAAATTCTCTCCTGCATCAACCTTGGCTTGTGACCCCCACTATGAAGCTCATTCCTGCACAGACTGGGGCTTGTTCTCTACTCGCTTCTGGAGTAATCACTCATGAGTCCATTCCTCTGCAGTAAAGTATCGAGCCTGGACACCAAGAGTTAATATCTTTCAATCTGATTTCTTCTCCTCAATTTCCTGTTATCTTAGGAATTCCATGGCTATCGATTCACAACCCCACTATTGACTGACAGGCCAGAAACCTTGCCTTTCCCTTTCAACATTGTGCGTTACATTGTCAAAAAAAGACATCTCACCTACTTATCGGAGTGACATTGACTAACCGGGAAAGATTGCCCCCTCAGTACCACGACTTTAAAGACATTTGTGATAAAAAAAAATGCCGACCAATTACCACCCCATCGGGCATATGATTGCCCAATAGAGCTTGTACCAGGAGCCCCAATTCCTTTTGGTTGAATCTTTCTGAACCAGAACTGGAGGCATTAAGGGACTTTCTAGAAGAGAATCAGGCATAGGGGTTTATCCGTCCCTCGACCTCTACTGCTGGAGTCCCGCTATTCTTTGTTGAAAAGAAAGATGGAACCCTGCGCCCATGCATCATTTACAGAGAAATAAATAAAATGACAGCCAAGAATCATTACCCGCTTCCATTAATTCCAGAACTATTCAAGAGACTAAAAAAAGCAAAGATCTTTACCAAGCTTGATTTGGGTGTATATAATCTTGTTCAATCTGGAGATGGATGGAAGATGGCCTTTCGGACAAGATAAGGGCATTATGAATCCCTAGTAATGCCCTTTCAACATTTCATAAATTATGAGGAAATTGGGGGGGGGGGGTTGTTTGGGACTTTATATGAAGCACAAAACTAAAATGAATGAACCCATGGATATATAATAAATATAATAATAGCATGGTTAATAATGTAGATGGGCATGCATACACCCCAAAATCCATAAAAGTACCAATACCAATGCATAAATATTTCATATACTGTATATACTGTACATAACAAGGTAATTCATCTATAGACACAGACGTTAAAACATAATTCATATTGTATCACAGATATTTGGAGCATATACCTAAGAGTCAATATAAACATGGTAAAGCATAGCCAAGGTAATATGTAGGGGAACAATTCATTATTATAAAAAAAATATAAATATTGAGTTTCTAAACACATGATTGCTGTGATGTAGCATCATGGGAAAGCTCTTTGCATTTCGTGGAAATCTCCACTCGTCAGGAGCAGATGCGAATTGGATGTGTCTATAATACAATGCCAAAGAAATATATATAAGGAGGTTGGTATACAAAAACAGGTTGATTTTTGTATACCAACCTTCTTATATATATATTTGTTTGGCATTGTATTATAGACACTGTGGGAGTTTAGCTCATGGGGATCACCTTTCCTGGGAAAAAGGCAGCTTGAAGTTAAATTTCTTAAAAGTCTGTCAGATTGCCAGTTTTATCAATAAAAGGTTGCAAGTCCTAAAATAAACAAAATCGCAAAACAGTCCGGCGCTAAACTATTACAGAGCAGGATACCTCTCTATGTGGTGTCGGGCTCGTCCCAGACACCTCCAAACAAAACAAACGCAAACCTTTTCTCTTTGAGTCCTTAGAGCAACCATCTCCCAAGATGTAGCTCGCTCAGTGTAATGATACTGAGTCCCAGGCCAGAGCAACACTGAGTTCTCCATCTGGTCATTTAAAGCAGCTGAAGGAGGATTTGGGTGGACCAGAAACTCCGGGCCGGAACCAGCTCTGCCATGGTGGCTGGCAAAAACCAGGCCAGATTCTTTCTAGTCCACTCCAAGGGAACGCATATGAGGCGACACATAGTGTCCATCTACAGGTATTATCCCGCCTCACATAACGTCACAACACATCCAATTCACATGTTCCTGTTCCTGATGAGTGGAGACATCCACAAAATGCGTAGCGCTTTCCCACTATGCCACGTCACAACAGTCCTGTATTTAAAACTCCCAAACAATGACCACTGCCTACACCTATAACTGGCCTTTGCAGCAAGGAGCATTGGAGGGCAACAAACAGAAAAAACAAGGGCCAGGGATAAATCCAAGGCAAATACCAAGCAGGCAAATAACAAGCTTTACTTACCGGCCAGCTGCGGCTAACCAAATTAACCTGTCTAACAGTATGCGTTTAAAAACAGGGGTTTAGTTGCACAGATTTGCAAATGCATGCGTAAGCTACAGGCCCCGCCAAGGCACCCTGTGATCTGTAGTCCTATCTCTGACTTGTAAGAGACTCCACAGTGGAAGCACATGCATTCTAATAAGATGGGTGAAGGCAGATGGTCTGGAGGGGGCCCCACCCCTCCTTAAAGGTGCAGGGGCACATTGAACACCCAGCGTATAGCACAGTGGCTGCAAAGATGTCAATGCGTTGCCTGACCAAAAATCAAAAATACCAAACAATGGACCACTGTCTACACCTATAACTGGCCTTTGCAGCAAGGAGCATTGGAGGGCAACAAACAGAAAAAACAAGGGCCAGGGATAAATCCAAGGCAAATACCATGCTCTACTTGCCGGCCAGCTGGGACTAACCAAATTAACCTGTCTAACAGTATGCGTTTAAAAACAGAGGTTTAGTTGCACAAATTTGCAAATGCATGCGTAAGCTACAGGCCCCACCAAAGCACCCTGGGATCTGTATTCCTGTATTAAATGCAGGTATTCTCCCAACAGCTTAGCTGTTTGGGACTTTTTTGGCACATGTGCAGCAGATCGCACTGTTGCAACTTGCAAACTTTGCCTCAAGCACATCTAGTGACGAAAAAAACACCAGCCATTTGGGTACCACATGCTTGAAAAATCATTTAACCACACAAAAGGGATGAAATTCTGCTCCTCCTCACTCCTCACTTTTCCAGTCTACTCCCGCTATACCTCATGACCTCTTAGCAGCCTCCGCTGACAAGGATGATGGTATAACACAGGGTGTCCCAGGTCCTTGCAGCACATCTGCCAGTAGCACACCACTAGCTGCAGACTACACTGGGGCTACTACAGCGCTGAGATGGTGATAATAATGGGGGAATTTAACTACCCAGAAATGAACTGGAGTGATGGTACTACTGGGACAGTTAAATGGCAAAAATGTATAAACCTATTACAGGACAATTTTATGGTCCAGTTTATTGAGGCCCCAACTAGGAATGACACTTTACTGGACATGGTAATCTCAAACCATGCAGAGCTTATTACCAATATTCATATAAAAGGACATCTGGGTAGCAGTGACCATAACATAATTTCAATTAATGTAAGCTGCAAGCAACAAACACATGTGGGAAAGATAAATACACTTAACTTTAAGAGAGCAAATTTTCCAAGGATGGGGGTTGCTCTCCAAGACTTAGACTGGAAGGGAATATTGGCATCAATGAACACAGATCAGAAATTGTAATTTTTCAAAAAGACTGTATGCGAACTCCCTGCATTCTCATGGGCAATACGTTTAAAAGGCTAAAAATAAAACCCATGTGGCTCACGGCCAAAGTTAAAAAAGTTATAAATGATAAGAAAAGAGTTTTTAAAAAATATAAAAATGAAGGAACACTATCATCTTTTAAATGTTACTAAGAATATAACAGAATATGTAAAAAGGAAATCAAGGACACAAAAATTCAAAACGAACGACAGATTGCAAAAGATAGTAGAACAAACCCCAAAAAATTCTTCAAATATATTAATAGTAAAAAGGTCAGGTCTGAGCATGTAGGACATTTACAAAATAATCTAGAGTGGGTGACTGGGGACAAAGAGAAGGCAAACTCATTAAATACTTTCTTCAGCTCTGTGTATACAAAGGAGCATGAGGGAGCTCATGTCCATAATGGGGGTGATAGGGACACAGCCCCAAATGATCCACAATGGCTCAAAAGTGAAATGGTCCAGAAATATTTAGACAGAATAAAGGTGGATAAAGCACCTGGACCAGATGGCACCTAAAATAATTGAGCTCTGTCATTTCAAAGCCATTGTATCTAATTTTTAGGGACTCGTTAATGACTGGAATAGTACCACTGGACTGGCGTAGGTCCAACGTGGTGCCCATATTTAAAAAGGGATCAAAGTCTTTACCAAGTAACTACAGACCTGTTAGTTTAACTTCTATAGTTGGGAAGATATTGGAGAGTTTAATAAAAGACCACATAGATGAGTTCTTGTTGGAAAAAATATTTTAAGCAACAGACAGCATGGGTTTATGAAAGAAAGAAGTTGTCAAACAAACCTGATTTCTTTTTATGAGGAGGTAAGTAAAACCTTGGACAGAAGGGTGGCTGTGGAGGTGGTATACTTGGATTTTGCGAAAGTGTTTGACACAGTTCCCCACACGGCTAATGCGTAAAGTAAAGTTTACAGGTTTGGACAGATCAGTTTGTAAATGGATATAAAACTGGCTAAAAGACTGAATTCAGAGAGTAGTGGTTAATGATTCATACTCTGAATGTTCTAAGGTTATCAGTGGTGTACCACAAGGTTAAGTGTTGGGACCCTTACTTTTTAACATCTTTATAAATGATATCGGGTCTGGGATTAAAAGTACCATTTCAGTGTTTGCAGATGACACCAAGCTATGCCTTGGAATAACATACTTACAGGATGTCTCCGACATACAAGCCGACCTCAATGCACTTTTTAATTGGGCGACTATGTGGCAAATGAGGTTTAATGTAGATAAATGTAAAGTTATGCACTTGGGGACTAAGAATATGCATGCATCATACATACTAGGGGGAGTACAACTGGGGGCATCCATAGTGGAGAAAGATCTGGGGGTTTTGGTAGATCATAAGCTTAATAATGGCTTGCAATGCCAAGCTGCGGTTTCCAAAGCAAGCAAAATCCTTTCTTGTATTAAGAGAGGTTTTGCCCCTGTACAAATCATTAGTAAGACCTCATCTGGGATATGCAGTTTAGTTTTGGGCACCAGTTCTCAAAAAGGATATCGGGGAACTGGAGAAGGGCAGAGAAGGGCAACCAAACTGAGAAGAGGTATGGAGGAGCTCAGCAATGATGAAAGATTAGAGGAGCTAAATTTATTCTCTCTTGAGAAGAGAAGATTAAGGGGGGGGGGGGGGTATGACCAACATGTACAAATACATACATGGTCCATATAGTGAACTTGGTGTTGAGTTATTCACTTTAAGGTCATCACACAGGACAAGGGGACACTCTATATGTCTAGAGGAACAAAGATTTCATCTCCAAATATGGAAAGGGTTTCTTCACAGTTAGAGCTGTGAAAATGTGGAATAGACTCCCTCCAGAGGTGGTTCTAGCCAGCACAGTAGATTGCTTTAAAAAAGGCCTGGATTATTTCCCTAATGTATATAACATAACTGGGTACAAACATTTATAGGTAAAGTAGATCTAGGGAAATCCAATTGCCTCTCAGGGGATCAGGAAGAAATTTTTTCCCCCCGTTATAGCAAATTGGATCATGCTTTACTGGGGTTTTTTGCCTTCCTCTGCATCAACTGTGGGTGAAGGTTTGTATATATGGGATTGTATGGTTATATACTTTATATATACTGTATATATATATATATTTTTTTTATTTGGCTGAACTAGATGGACTTGTGTCTTTTTTCAACCTGACTAACTATGTAACTACAGTGGGCAAATTTCTCTGCCCCATCTGCTGCAGCGGAAAAAAAATACAGTCACTTCCACCCACATGCCCAGCATCTAAATTCAAGCTTGTCAAAGCTGCTGGCTGTACAATTCCTGCCTTTCCGTCTGGCGGATTCTGCCCCCTTCCATGAATTTACAGAATGTGCTGTACCACAATGGCAGGTTATTTCTTTTCACATATGGCTATTCCAGCTCTTTACTATCACGTGGAAGGTGTAAATATGTACAAAATGGAGTCAGATTGCTACATGAAAAACACATATATGGAGTTCCTCCTAAAGCTTATTCTGTTTCCTCTGAATTGTATTTTGCTGATATGTTCTTGAATTCTTGGGCATGTTGTAATGCTGTATCTTTTTATTGTCAGAATGACCGCGTTTGTTCGTGCTAAGGACATCTGTGGTCTTTTGGCTGAACAATGATATGGTCATTTCTAGGAAAGGGATTTTTGTTATAAAAAGCCCCTTTTGCGTAATTATAGTTTGAGTTATTATGACAAAGTAACCTTTATACGGTCAAGATGACATATGTAATCATATGTAATCCGGTAACAATTAGTTAAGAATGTCTTGTGATTTGGATTTATGCCCTACATAGACCACCATGTTAGTATTCCCTATAAAAACTGTAATCACTTGTATTTCTTCATCACACTATCTGTAAGCTGTGATCCAATGCGCATTGACAAAATATATTCTCAGTAAACTTATATCCAGACTAGGGTTGTCCCGATACAACTTTTTTATGACCGAGTACAAGTACTGATACTTTTTTCAAGTACTCGCAGATACCGATTACCGATACTTTTTTAATGTCATGTGACAGTGGTACTAATATGCAGCACTGATGGGCATTGATAGGTGGCGCTGATGAGGCGTGGACTGTCAGTAGTTTTTAATTTTTATTTTTTTTTCTCAATTTTATTTTTTACAATTAATTTTTTTATTTTTTACAATTCTCTCTTTTTTTTGGGGGGGGGGGGGAGTGGACAATGCCATTGTTTTTTTATTTTATTTTTAATTATTTTTACAATTTTACTTTACATTTTTTTTTTTTTACAATTTTTTTTTTAATCAACCCTGTTGGGGGGGGGCTTTGGTGAGATGTCAGGGGTCTAAACAGACCCCCAACATCTCCCCTTTGAGACAGGGATAAAGGGGCTGAGGATAGAGATTCCCCAGTCCCTTCCTCAGCAGCCTCAGCTGCACTGAAGATGAATGAAGAGGAGACAGCGACTCCTCTCTCCTCTCCAGTTTACAGTGCTCAGTTATGAATGGACAAAGTCACTGACTCTGTCCATTCAGAAAAGGAAGGAGCCGGTAAATGACAGATTTACCGGCTCATTCCTCCGCTCTCCATCCTGAACAATCCCAGAACAAAGGGAGAACCAGAGGAGGACAGAGGGGATCGTAGGAGAGGGGGGGACCAGAGGAGGATAGTTTGGGACCAGAGGAGGACAGATCGGGACCAGAGAGAGGGGGGCGGAGCACAGCTGGGGGACCGGAGGGGTGGGGGCGGAGGAGGACAGATTGGGACCGGAGGGGACTGGAGGAAAACACAGAATTGGACACAGGGGACCGGAGGAGGAGGGGGGCCAGAGTAGCACAGAGGAGGATACAGGGACACTCTCCCTGTGCGGCTTCAATAAAGAGGGGAGGGGGAGGGGAGATCGCTGATTGTAATTTCCCCCACCGCCGCACCGATCATCCCTGAGTGTCCCTATATCCTCCCCTCTGTGCTACTAAGCCCCCCTCCTCTGGTCATCCCAGAGAATCCAGGTATCGGATCAGGCATCGGGTGCATTTGCACGAGTACTTGTTAGTATAACCCTAATCAAGACGAACGCAATCAATTGGAAGGTGGTGGCTTTTATTTCAAAGGTGATCGTTACATTGATGACGCCTGTCTTCTTGACTGCATCTCCACCTTCGGCTCTTCGCCCGCCACAGGAGGGACCCCCCATCTCTCCTTTACACTTCACAGTATTCAGATCACCAAAACCGGCGATTCTGAATACTGTCATTTTTTTAAAACCGGCGCCGTTAGCCGCAGAGTAAACCGGAAGAGACGCTGTAACGTTGCTTCCGGGAATGTACGAAGGAGTCCCGATCGAAGCCGATTCCGGCTTCCACAGGGACTCCACACAGTGGCCAGAAGCGTCAGATCGGAGCTCCAGTCTCCTGGTGGGACGGGAGGCTGGAGTAGAGGGGCAGACGGTGGCGGGAGGGGGGATGTCCCCTCACCGCTGCCTGGGATAATGACCGAGCGGCTCCCAAGCCGGATCGTCTGTTATCAACGGATAGCCGGCTGCCTGCTCTAAAAAAACGGTAACAGGGTATAGCCTGTAGCTGCAGACTATACCCCAATACTTCAAGGGGTTACAGTGTTCTGGCTCCGACAACACCCAAGGCCCAATTTTTCACCACCTGTTGGACTGGAACTTGTCATCACAATTTTTAACCACTTAACGTGAATCGTCATTTATAAACGGCGGTAGCTTTAAGTGAAAATATCGGGGTATCGTTTTTTAGGGCAGGCGGCAGCCTATCCGGTGATAATGGCCGATCCGGCTCAGAAACCGCTCGGTCTTTATCCCAGGGAGTGGGAGGGGCCACCCCCTCCTGCCACCATCCGCCGCTCTTCTCCGGTCTCCTGTCCCACCAGGAGACCGGAGCTCCGATCCGACACTTCTGCCCGCTGTGTGGAGTCCCTGTGGAAGCCGGAATTGGCTTCAATCGGGATTCCGTACATTTCCGGAAGCAATACCCTTCTGGTTTACTCGGCGGGAAACGGCGCCGGTGTTAAAAAAATGACAGTATTTAGAATCGCCGTTTTTGGCGATCTGAATACTGTGAAGTGCAAAGGTGGGATGGTGGGTCTTTTAGACCCCCCATCCTTCCATAAAGTGTACTATCACAAGGAATGTTTACATTCCTTGTGATAGCAATAAAAGTGATCAGATTTTTTTTTTTTTTTTTAAAGGAACAGTGTTCAGAGGAAAAATATAATAAAATAAATTTAAAGCGCCACCGTAACCAGGAGCTCGCGCAGCAAAGAAAACGCATATGTAAGTCACGCCCGCATATGAAAACGGTGTTCAAACCACACATGTGAGGTATCGCCGCAATCGTCAGAGTGTGAGCAGTAATTCTAGCAAAAGACCTCTGCACCTCTAACCTGGTAATTGTAAACATTTTTTAAAGTGTCGCCTATGGAGATTTTTAAGTATCGGAGTTTGTCGCCATTCCTAAAGTGTGCGCAATTTTCAACCCTAACATGTATGGTATCTATTTAATCGGCATAACATCCTCTTTCACAATATACAAAAAATTGAGCTAACTTTACTGTTGTCTTATTTTTTAACTCAAAAAAATTGTGCTTGAAAGACCGCTGCGCAAATACCGTGTGACAAATAGTATTGCAACGATCGCCAATTTATTCTCTAGGGTGTTTAAAAAATATATATAATGTTTGGGGGCTCTAAGTAATTTTCTAGCAAAAAAATGATTTTAACTTGTAAACAACAAGTGTAAAAAAGGGCTCCAGGGCTTAAGTGGTTAAACTAATTTACAACATCAGGCCCAGTTCCTCTCTCCAACAAGAGTAACTGCAAGGGGTTACAGTGTTCTGGCAATGCCAACACACAAGGCCCAATTTTTCACCACCTGTTTGACTGGGGGATTTTATCACAATTTTTTAACTATTTTACAACAGCAGGGCCCGCGCCAAAATAAACAAAAAAATTACGTGCGGTTCCCCCCAAAATTAAAACCAGGCCCTTCAGGTCTGGTATGGAAATTAAGGGGAATCCAGTGCCAAAATTAAAAAAAAAATGATGTGTGGTTCCCCCCATAATCCAAACCATGCCCTTCAGGTCTGGTATGGAATTTCAGGGGAACCCCGTGCCAAAATGTAAAAAAAATGACGTGCGGTACCCCCAAAATCCAAGCCAGGTCCTTCAGGTCTGGTATGGATTTTAAGGGGAACCCCGCGCCAACATTTTTAAAAAATGGTGTGGGTTCCCCCCCCAAAATCCAAACCAGACCCTTATCCGAGCACGCAGCCCTGGCATGGCAGGAGGGGGTGGGGACGAGCGAGCCCCCCCTTTGAACCATACCAGGCCACATGCCCTCAACATGGGGAGGATGCCTATAGGTCCCCACCAAAGCACCTTGTCCAATGTGGATGGGGAGAAGGGCCTCATCCCAACAACCCTGGTCGGTGGTTGTGGGGGTCTGCGGGCAGGGGGCTTATCAGAATCTGGAAGCCCCCTTTAATAAGGGTGCCCCCAGATCCCAAGCCCCCCCTACGTGAACAGGTTTGTTGTACCCCTACCCATTCACCAAAAAAGGAGTGTAGTGTAAAAAAAAACAATAGGAAGTTTTTGACAAGTCCTTTATTTTGTACTATAGCTCTTTCTTCTTTCTTCCTCCATCTTCTCCTGGCCTGCTCCTTCTTCTGGTCTTCTGCTTCTTCTTTTAGTCTTCTTGCTTCCTCTCTTTGTCCTCAATCTTCAATCTTCATCTTCATCTTCTTTCTTCTTTCCCCGCCGCCACTCTCTCCGCTGGTGCAGTCCATCCCCTGCGCGTCTTGCCGAATGGGCAGTCTTCACGATGACAGTACTTTTAAAAGAAGGGGCGGGGCCACCCAGTGACTTAACTGAGTGAACCCGCCCCCTTCTGACGTCATGTGATGTCAGAGGGGGCGGGTCACCCATTTACATCACGGTTGACCTCGCCTCTTCTTATAAAAGATCTGTAATCGTGAAGACCACCCATTCGGGGAGACGCTGTAGGGGCCGGACTGCAGCAGCGGAGAGTGTGGCGGCGGGGAAAGAAGATGAAGATGAAGATTGGAGATGAAGAGACGAAGCAAGAAGACTAAAAGAAGAAGAAGACCAGAAGAAGGAGCGGGCCAGGAGAAGATGGAAGAAGAAAGAAGAAAGAAGAAAAGAGCTATAATACAAAATAAAGGACTTGTCAAAAACTGCCTAATGTTTTTTTTTTTTTACATCACATCACATTTTTTTTTTTTTGTAATCCGTCAAAAACTGTTCAGGAAATAAAACATAATATCGAGAAAAGAAGAAAGAAGAAAGAAGAAGGTAGAAGAGGACCGGGCGAGGAAGAAGACCAGAAGAAGAAGAAAATCAGAAGAACGAAGCAGAGAAGTAGAGGTTAGAAGTAGAAGTAGAAGAAAGGGGCGGCGGTGTGAGAGGCGACGACGTCAGGCCGGGGATGTCGCAGAGGGGCTTACCCACCAGAAGTGCTAATGTCTAGAAAATATTCTTCTCCGCTCCAGTTGGCACTACATTTACCCACTGGGCGGGGGAGACTGTAGTGTACTGCAGTCTTCCCCCGCCCAAGTGAGTCAATTCAGTGACCCACCGGGGCGGGGAAGAAAATTTTCATGACAGTAGCACTTCTGAC
>BLSH010509110.1:834966-859006 GCA_018402905.1 Glandirana rugosa
AGTCCGGGTTCGGGTCCGGGTCCCGGACACCCCAAAGTTCGGTACGGACCCGAACTTTACAGTCCGGGTTCGCTCAACTCTAGTTAAAAAGTGTGATTTTACTGCACTTCCGTCTTGGTCTGATTCATGGTGGCTTCTTCTGTCTCTATTTGGGTTCCCAGAAAGTAGCTAATGTTCCCTAGTTCTTTGATTTCAAAATGTTCTTTAAGCTTGTGAACTATCTGATTGTAATCCCCTTCTTGTTCAAAACAGGTTATAATGTCAGGAAAATATATAAGGATGTATATCCATCTGTCTCCCTGATTCCTGGAGTAGAGACAGGGGTCTGCTTTACTCCTTGAGAACCACTCTTTAGTAAGTACTTCATTGACTTTCTCATTCCACATTCTAGCAGATTGTTTAAGACCGTAGATGCTCTTCTGAAGTTTACACACAAGGTTGTCTCCTTGCTCAAACCCTGGTGGTTGTTCCATGGAGAGATCTTTCTTAATGTCTCCATATAGGAAAGCAGTTTTAACATCTAGGTGTTTCCCTGCTGCAACGCTAAGAAGCACTCTGAGTGTGGAGTGTTTTATGACGGGAGCTAATGTTTCATCGTAACCTTCAATGAATTTCTGTGAGTAACCCTTTGCAACTAGTCTGGCTTTGTATTTGTGGATATTGCCTTCTGTGTCTGACGTTACTTTGAAATTCCACTTACTTCCTATAGTTTTTCAGTTAGGAGGGAGCTCTGTGGGTGTCCAGGTTTAATTTTCTTGAAGTGACTTAAATTCTTCTTCTGCTGCCATTTTCCATTTATTGGCTTTACGTTTTGGCAGTTTTTCTATGTCTTCTCAGGATGTTGGTTCAAGTATGCTGTGTGTTCTGACAGTGTATGACAGCTTGCAGGGTGGTATCCCCTTTGTAGTCAAAGTTGTTCTTCTGATTTCAGCCAGTTCAACAGGATCTGGTGGGGAACTTGGTTTAGGCAATGTTAGTTCCACCTCTTGTTCTAACTCCTGCACAGGTTCGCTTTGGTCGATTTTTTCTTCTGGTTTGTTGGGCATATTCACTTCACAGCTTTCAGGGATCAGTATTTCTGGTGATGGACGCTCATCAAAATAAACACTATGGTTTATTGTCACTTTGTCAGTCTTTGGGTGTAGGATTCTGTAATCCTTACCCTTAACCCTTCTTGCTCACTGTAGCCTACTAGAATGCCCTCTATGGCTCTGTTCTCCAGCTTGGATTGCTTTTCACTTGGAATATAGTAGAACATATGCATATAGAACATATGCTTTACATCCAAACACTCTGATGTGCCCTATGCTAGGCTTTGATCCATGCCATATTTCGAATGGAGTACATTTAATAGCTTTTGTGGGTAGTCTGCTCTGTAGATAGGTTGCAGACATGACTGCTTCTCCCCAGTACTTGTGAGATTGGTTGGCATCCGATAACATGCACCTGGCCATTTCTATAACGATCTTTCCTTTCTGCTACACCGTTTTGTTCAGGAGTGTATGGTGTGGTTGTCTGGTGTATTATTCCTTGTCTCTTCAGGTATGAGGCAACTTCTTTGCTTATGTATTCTCCTACAACTCCACTGCTTTCTGTGTTGTGCTTTGTGCCTTTGTACATCTTAAGAGCTTTGTTATTATGGTGCATATTTTCTTTCCTTCTGTCATATTCATTGATTAACTTGCCTTTGACATATTCCAGTGTCAGCTCCTGCTCTGGTCTGGTTTCTAAAGCGTTAATAGGAGCAGTATATGTCTCTGTAAGGCTGCAGAGGAGCAGGGCAACAATATGGTTATCTTTGATGTCCTCTCCGATGGCCCGCAGCTGCTCTATGATCTCTAGCATAGCTTTCCCGTGGTTACACATTTTCCGGCCTTCTAGTCTCATCTTATACAGCTTTCGTAGCAAAAAAACAGTTTGCTGTTTAGACTTGAGCGCTCATGCAGCTTTTGTAATGAAGTCCACATACCTTTGGCCGTTTTCTCTGTTCTTATGTGGATAAGCTGGTCATCTTCCACTAGTAAGCTTAAAATTGTTTTTGCTTGCCTATCTCTCCTGTCCCAGTACTCAGTCTCTCCGTCTGTGGGTCTGTCTGTATTTAGCATTTGCCACAAGTCATCCTTGCTGAGGAACATTTGTAGCTTACATTTCCACAGTTGGTAATTGGCATTGTTCAGCTTTGCAATTGCAAACTTCACATCTGAACCACCTGCCATCTTTGCATACAGTACTCACATTCTCACTGTACTCACAGAGTTGCAGAATTCTATTTCCAGTGTCTGAAAGCCTGCTGGGGGCTTGCTGGGTGCGCTGGGCCCATAACCTATTAGCTGAGCATTGAAATCATGCATTGGAAGCTTGTTGTATGCAGAGAATACTCTACTTTCATGGAGGAATATCAGAGCAGGAACAAATAGAAACTGAGAGCATACAAGTGCATAGAGCTTAGATAGACCATACACCCTGCTATATCATAGAAGACATTCACTATACAATATAATAATGCAATGCCATCTGCTGGATAGATAGGTATAATGCACACAGTACATATAGTTAACACTATAAAGTAACATTGCTGTTGCTTTTCCAACAGACAAAACATGTAAAGGAACTGAGAAACTTGTTCCCCATCAGAGTTACCTGGCTGTTGAATGATAACACATACAGTTGTATGCAAACGTTTAGGAACCCCTGACAATTTCCATGATTCTCAGTTATAAATATTTGGGTGTTTGGATCAGCAATTTCATCTTGATCTATCAAATAACTGAAGGACATAGTAATATTTCAGTAGTGAAATGAGGTTTATTGGATTTACAGAAAATGTGCAATATGCCTCAAAACTAAATTAGAAAGGTGCATCAATTTTGGCGCCCTTGTCATTTTGTTGATTTGAATACCTGTAACTATGTAGCACTGATTAATTGGAACATACAATTGGTTTGATGAGCTCATTAAGCATTGAACGTCATAGACAGGTGCATCCAATCATGAGAAAAGGTATTTAAGGTGGCCAATTGCAAGTTGTTGTTCTCTTTGACTCTCCTCTGAAGAGTGACAACATGGGGGTCTCAAAACAACTCTCAAATTACCTGAAAACAAAGATTGTTCTACATTATGGTTTAGGGGAAGGCTACAAAAAGTTATCGCAGAGATACAAGCTGTCAGTGTCCACTGTGAGGAACATAGTGAGGAAATGGAAGACCACAGGCACAGTTCTTGTTAAGGCCAGAAGTGGCAGGCCACATAAAATATTGGAGAGGCAAAGGCGAAGGATGGTGAGAATTGTCAAAAACAGCCCACAGACCACCTCCAAAGACCTACAACATCAACTTGCTGCAGATGGTGTCACTGTGCATCGTTCAACAATTCACTTTGCACAGGGAGAAGCTGTATGGGAGAGTGATGCGAAAGAAGCCTTTTCTGCACACACGCCACAAACGGAGTCGCTTGAGGTATGCAAACGCACATTTGGACAAGCCAGATTCATTTTGGCATAAGGTGCTGTGGACTGATGAAACAAAGATTGAGTTATTTGGTCATAACAAGGGGCGTTATGCATGGCGGCAAAAGAACACAGCGTTCCAAGAAAAACACTTGCTGCCCACAGTAAAATTTGGTGGAGGTTCCATCATGATGTGGGGCTGTGTGGCCAGTGCCGGTACTGGGAATCTGGTTAAAGTTGAGGGTTGCATGGATTCCACTCAATATCAGCAGATTCTTGAGAATAATGTTGAGGAATCAGTCACAAAGTTGAAGTTACGCCGGGGCTGGATATTTCAACAAGACAACGACCCAAAACACTGCTTAAAATCTACTTGGGCATTTATGCAGAGGAACAAGTACAATGTTCTGGGATGGCCATCCTAGTCCCCAGATCTGAATATCATTGAACATCTGTGGGGTGATTTGAAGCGGGCGTTCCATGCTCGGCAACCATCAAACCTAACTGAACTGGATATGTTTTGTAAGGAGGAATGGTCCAAAATACATTCATCCAGAATCCAGACACTCAACACAAGCTATAGGAAGCGTCTAGAGGCTGTTATTTCTGCTAAAGGAGGCTTTACTAAATATTGATGTGATTTTTCTGTTGGGGTGCCCAAATTTATGTACCTGTCTAATTTCATTTTGATGCATATTGTGCATTTTCTGTTAATCCAATAAACCTCATTTCATTTCTCAATTATTACTGTGTCCTTCAGTTATTTGATAGATCAAAATGAAATTGCTGATCCAAACACCCAAATATTTATAAATGATAATCATGGAAATTGTCAGGGGTTCCTAAACTTTTGCATACAACTGTAGCAGTGGACAAATATCAACATTGCTTTTTGACTAAATAGCAGTTTTGAAGGCCACATGATTCTACCACAAACAAATTCAGTGTGGCAGCCAATGGAATTCTAAAGGGTGCCTACAAAACTCTTTATGAATTCCCTTCAAAGTGTCCTTACTGGATACTCCTTCCCCAGTGTGCTTCCTTCCTCCCCACCTTTGCACCCATTACACTTACAGGCACATGGCCAAGGAGTTTTATAGTAGGGGTGAGTAGAACCTGACGGGGAATAGAGAGCCTAGATCCCCATCAGGTGTACCTTGCTGTTGATTGACAGTGCATGGCAGTGGGTGGATCCATAACCACTATTCAGTCCAGTGGTGACTTTTGCGCTGCCTACTGCCATGCACTTCCAGTGACAAGTGGCTCTGATGGGAAACTAGTCTAGTTTCCCATCAGGCTCTGACCACCCAGTGACACGTGTCTTTTCTCCAATATGGGAATTGCCATATTTGGGTAATGACATTACCAGTATCCTTGACCCTTTTATTTACACTATTTCAGTTGGGAAATCTCCCAGCCAACAGCTGAAATGGTCTGGGCTGCAGTACTGTGTGGGAAGCTGTCACCTTCACCACAATTTCCCAGCACAGACATACCCTACTCTGAGCACTGGGGTACCTCTGATCAAAGCTGTTCTTAAAGTAAAACTATAGGCAAAACTTTTATTTTGGAGCAAGTGAAGGTTATAACCCTTGTCAGATTTTTTTCCCCATCTGTGTCCCATTGCGAAGATTTCCCTTCACTTCCTCTCACATACCCAAACAGGAAGTGAGAGGAAATCCCTGCAAATTAAGGGAATTCATTGGGGACTCCCAGGTCACTAGAACTAGTGTCCCCATTGGAAGATTTCCCCTCCATTACTTTTCTGGTAACAACCTAAAATTTGGGATTCTCTTTTTACTTTCACTTTCAATGATAATAGTAAACAGGACAAATAGAGAGAGTGAATCTCCATAACGAGGGTACAGACAGTGATAAAATCTGACAAGTGTTCTAATCCCTCTCCACTCTATACCAAAACTAAAAATAAATTTTTCCTTTAGTTATACTTTAATTACTGACAGTATTCTTTAAGGAATTTGTCACTGCCATAGCCACAGGTTCTTAAAGTGATGGTTAGCGAAACTAGAGCAAATGCTTGCCTGAATCAGGTACAGGTAATTCTAATGAAAATTACAGCCAGAAATGTATAAGAAATACTTTACTGAATTACCCTGAGAGTTTTCTTTCAAGGGACACTTATTTTTTTTTTAGAAGGGGGTTCCCTGCCTTCACAATGTACACTCCTTTTTATTTAGTGATTGATTAAAGATACTTACAGTATATAGCTCTTTACATATATATTCTACATTCACATCAGTCACTGTCCTCGAGGAGCTTACAATCTAAGGTCTCTAACTCACATTCATACACTGTTTTTTTGTTAGTTTGGATCACAGAAAGTTCACCTAATTCGGGCTCAGAACAAGACAGTCAACATGCAAGCTCTATTGTTTGATTGGGATGTGATATACATTATTTCTTTAGCCTGTCTTAGCCTGGTTTATAATGTAGGCATGCATTGATCAATTCCTGGCCATTTTATAATTAGCTCAAGACAGTATTTTGGTGGCTAGTAGATAGATTAAGCAGTAGAAAAATTATAATCATTCTACTACCCGGATTCAGGAATTCACCATAACGGTTGGACCCCAAGGAGCTGGTCAGCTGAAGAAATAGGGTATCATATTACTGACTGCGGAACTGTTATTAGTGTATATATATATATATATATATATATATATATATATATATATATACATCTTCCCTAGTTAGGGTTTCCCAGTACAGCGTTCAGGAGGGGTTGTGTTTTATAATAGTTATTGTTTCTGCAGCGTATTACTCCCATGGCTTAATAATTGCAGTATATTTATTTTACAATTTAATCATTGCAGTATATTTCTTCTCTGTTTACGCTATTGCAATGTAGTTCTTGCTCTTCTTTAATCAGTTGCTGTGTCATTCCTGGTGTCTATGCACCTTGAGCCTTTGGAGTGTATATATAGCTACCTGCAGTAAACATTCCCCAGCCAGCCAGGTGTGTCAGAGTATGTGGCACTGTTCACAGAGTCATGTGCACAGGAATAGGTGACCAGACACATAACTCCTTTGGGGGTAAGCAATACATTTACCTATACTGGGCTGTGGAGTGTTTTTGTTTTGGCCGGTATGCTTTTGTTAGTTTGGTTCACCTGCTGCAGTGGCGCCCATCCATTAGGGGAGCACAGGTGCCGCCCCCCCCATCCATGTGTCTGGCCCCCTGATCTACATACAGGGCAGCGGACTATGGATTCCAATGGGGGGGGGGGGGTTTGAAGCACATGATTAGAGCCAGAGGCTCTAATGGGCTTCACAAAGGATGGGCTCAGGGCGCAGTGCTCCCATCCAGTTGTGTGATGATAGTGAATGAATATTCACTATTTTCACACTAAATCTCCAATCAAGAAGTGAGTCGCGAGACCCGTTTCCCCGATTGACCAAAACATCAGGCAATCCTATTGGATACCTAGCACCTAGGAGGAGGAGAGAGGAGACACACGGTGACTTGCATGATGGCTTGCACAGCCACCATGTTTGAGGAGAGGAAACCAGAGCCACTGTCCACAGCCCGCCACCCACCACCTGCCACCTAGATGGTGTTCGCCATGGTCAAGTACACTGGAGCCGCTGACTGCCACCTGCCACCTAGATGGTGTCTGCCGTGATCGAGGACATCAGAGCCACTGCCCGCCACTTATATTGGGTAAGTGCCGGTCTGACCGGCAGACTGGAGGTAGTTCCCGTGACGCCCCCCAGGGGGTGGTTGTTTGCTGCCCCCCCAAAAAAAACAACAGCCGCCACTGACCTGCTTGTGACACTGTGGCTCTTAGACCTATAGGTTGTAGTTCCAATGCTCAGCAGCGGTTGTGTCTTAGCAGTCAGGAGCTAATAGTAATTAGTCATCACCTGAGGCTGGTTGCTGGGAGGATATTTAGTGCTTCCAGAGCTACTCCTCCTTGCCTCGGTTTTCTGCCCATGTGCCCCTGTTCTGTGCTCCTTGTACTTGCACTCTGCTCCTGCTCCTGCTCCTGTTCCTGATCCTCCACCTGCCTCCACCTGCTGTTCCAAGCTCCATTCAATCAATGATTTTATAACACTAATATGGCTTTATCCGGCTACAATACACTTAGTGAATGTAGCTTGGAAATGATTTTATAACACTAATATGGCTTTTTGCGGCTACAATACACTTATTGAATGGAGCTTGGACATGATTTTATAACACTAATATGGCTTTATCCGGCTACAATACCCTTAGTGAATGGAGCTTGCAGATGATTTTAGAACAATAATCTTTCCCTTAAAGCAACAGCTGGAACCTTTCCTTGTACAAGTTGGAGATGATTTTTGAAGAATAATCTTTCCCTTAAAGCAACAGACTCTACCTAGTCCAGTCAGATCGTTCTGTGCAGCAGGATGAGGTGTGCAATCTGTCTCTCAAAGCACCAGTACTAGTATCTCTCCCTAGTCCACAATCAGATCGTTCTGTGCAGCAGGATGAGGTGTGCAGTCTGTCTCTCAAAGCACCAGTACTAGTATCTCTCCCTCCCCCAAAGCACCAGTACTAGTATCGCTCCCTGCTAGTATCTCTCCCTAGTCCACAATCAGATCGTTCTGTGCAGCAGGACGAGGTGTGCAATCTGTCTCTCAAAGCAGCAGTACTAGTATCTCTCCCTCTCTCAAAGCAGCAGTACTAGTATCTCTCCCTAGTCCACAATCAGATCGTTCAATAATGCAGGATGAGATGTTCTATAATATCTGCAATCTGTCCCTCACAGAGCCAGCAGCATCCTCTCCCTAAACTATCCTGAGAGCATGTGGCATGCAGCATGGTGACTCCAGCCCCACATAGAGGCTGGGTCACATGGTGCACTGGCCAATCACAGCCATGCCATTAGTAGGCATGGCTGTGATGGCTTCTAGGGAAAACCAGTGAAACACTTGTTGATTGGCTGCCCTTGGCAGCTTTTCAACACGTGGAATAAAATACCAGAACCCCGGACCCGAACTCGGACTTTTTTTGAAAAGTCCGGGTTCGGGTCCGCGTACTGGACACCCAAAAGTTCGATACGAACTTGAACTTTACAGTTCGGGTTCGCTCAACTCTAGTCAGGATGTTTCCTCCTTGCCACAGTCAGCCCACTATATCACTATTAGCACCTAACTCAGAGTCTACCCATCCATGAAAACATAATAAGCCATGGCATCAGGTCTTCCTTATCTACACCTTCAGCTTTTCCACCCTAGATTTTTAACATGTACCTCCAATCGAGGTTGTATGAATAGCAATGCTTTCTTCCTCCTTATCACATCTCTTCTAAATGTAATCAGCCTCCTTCTACTTTACTATACTTTGGAGAACTGCAGAGCTTTTTAGCAGCTGCTCATACATAGGTATGAGCTTTCGATTTACACTTACTATGGGTTCAAGACAAATCTTGTTGGGTTCAAGATTCAAGAATCCCAGCTAATTTATGCGTGGTTTCACTCAGAAGCATTTTTAAAATTATAATGTACTGCATAGCCTTTGAACTATTGCCAATAAGAGCCAACATAGGGCCATTTGGTTAAACCAGCCCCATCACAAACATTGGGGGCACATGTTAGTCATTGGGCTTAATTTATTAAAGAAGTAGAACATGTTCACTTTGCAAAGTAAATTTTCACTTTGCAAGGAAATTTCCACTTAGCTAAGGAAATGTGCTGAAAATTCACTTTGCATAGAATACCCAATAATATTCGAGGAAAATTAACAAAACAGTATTTTTGCTTGCACTTGTTTGGATGATGAAAGTCAGCAGAGCTTCCCCTCATTAACTGAGTGAGCTAAGGGAAAATCCCTTACAAAGTGAAGATTCACTTTGCTAAGTGAACAGGTTTGCCTTTAGTAAACCATTCCCATAGTGTCAGAGAAATGGAAGCTGTTGTAAGAATAGCATAGGTAAAGCTGACAAACTTTAGTTAGGAACTTGTATTGCATTTCATTGTATTCTGTGGTTAATTTGAGGCTATCGGTCACTTTCAGGTGATCCATAGCATTTTTTTTTCTTTTCTTTCCTGCAAGCCTTCCCTTTAAAAGCCTTTTAATTAATGGGTGATATTTTGCAGTTTTAATTTATTTTGGGAGTATATTGGTCTTTAATTTGTGTTACTATGGTGTTTCTTTTAGTTTAAACTGCTTTTTTTCTTGCTCTAAGGCAAGGTTTCTCAACTGGGGTTCTGCAGAACCCTAGGGTTCCTAGAAAGGTCCCCAGGGGTTCTGCCGTGATTTACCCATTGATCACAGGTAGGTAACAGGTAGATTGTGTCACCACCTAGACAACACTCCATCTGAAATGTTCCTCCCCCATATGTACAGGGGAGTAGGAAAGCAACATCCTAGATGTCCTGCGCTAATCCCCACTGGCCCTTCTCTACTGTCTATTCAATGAGCTTATATGTGACATCACATAGGATGGATGAGAGAGGAGGGCTGGCGGGGATTAGCGCACCAGAACAAGTGGTAATCTGTCACAGCAGCTTCCCTGTGCTGCTCTGCATGTGGAAAAAAAACAGTTCTGCACTACAATCTACTGACCCCATGTACTGCAACCCTGCTGGCCCCACATGCTGTGCCATGCTGACCCCAGCTTTAAGGTCTCCCATAAATATGTTACTTAAACAATTTCTGTATTTTCAATATTACCTTTGAAGTCACATGGAAAGACCCTCTTCCCACTGTACTATGTATCCTAAAAAATGGCGGGTACCCATGCCTTTTTTAACAATAGTTTGCCTATTAACCCTAACTTTAGCTATATTTTAACATCACGAATAGCCCCCTTAAAATTCAAAAGGATTCACGTCTGTGTCTGGATTCAACAAATTACAAATTCTTGGTGGATTGAACACTACAGATACAGTTGCTGGTGCTGTTACCTCCCCAGACATTGAGTTAATTGACAGATACCGTGGCCTGCACTTGATATCCTCCAGGCCTGCATTTGACTATCTTGTTGGCTGCATCAACCTGCTTTAAACTGCATTTGCATTCTCATTGGCTTGTAAAGAGAGGAAATATTGGACTGAGGCTATTATGGACTTTCATGGAACCTTACAAAGGCTTGACATACACAAGATAGGTATAAAAAATATAGTTTATTACAAAAATTATTAATTTAAAACAAACATACAAATAAAAAAAAAAAAGCATGGCAAGATGTGTCATTATATGACACTCACTGACTCTATAAAATCACAGATGCAGTGACACTGAAGGGCAAATACTTTCAAGTTATCATATATGTGTGTATCTAGCACTCAACATGTTTCATGGACGAGCTTCCAATTCTTCTGGAGCTTATTATACATTACAGAGCAAGCATCAACTTTAGTTCTATCAGCAGAAGAACAAAGGAGACAAACATGACATTCATAGATGAAACAAAACTGTATAAGATACAGGAGTGGTAACAGACACTTTATGTAATCTTATCCTGGATGTGACCAAATGTATTCACCAGTGGCAGCTGGTGGTTTTTTGTTTGGGGGTGCAGCAAAGAACCCCCCCGCAGCACCTCAAACCATACCAGTCCACCCCACTATCTGCCGGTCGGTCCACGGTTACCCCATCTAGGTGGCAGGCATCGGCAGGGATCGTGCATCGGCAGACATCTGCGGAGCAGCGGGGAATGGGGCACCAAGCAACGGTGGGGATTGGGCAGCTGAGGAGCGACGGGGATCAGGGCACCAGGCAGCAGCGGGGATCGGGCATCGGTGGGCATTCAGGCATCAGCCAGAGGCTCTTCTCCTCCTTGCTTCCACCATGCTTCCCCTGCCCTCCTCCTAGGCGTCCAATAGGATCGCCTGTCCTTTCAGCCAATTGGATGACGGTATCAGACCCACTTCCCGATCGGCCGGGAGGAGGATCAGTTTTGCAACAGCAAATATTCATAGACCTGCATTTAACTTATTCTATCTTGCCTATCTTACAAGGTAATTTGAGATATGTTTGTGTGCTTAAAAGCTGGGGATTTAACATTAATTTTTGTCCCTTCCCTTTTTTTCTTAATTTCCCCTTAAGAACCATTATAGTATACAGTATCTGACAAACATGAGTACACCTCTCACATTTTTGTAAATATTTGTAATTATATCTTTTCATGTGACAACACTGAAGAAATGACACTTTGCTACAATGTAAATTAGTGAGTGTACAGCTTGTATAACAGTGCAAATTTGATGTCCCCTGAAAATAACTCAACACACAGTAATTAATGTCTAAACCACTGGCAACAAAAGTGAGTACACCCCTAAGTGAAAATGTCCAAATTGAGCCCAATTAGTCATTTTCCTTCCCCAATGTCATGTGACTCATTAGTGTTACAAGGTCTCAGGTGGGAATGGGGAGCAGGTGTGTTAAATTTGGTGTTATCGCTCTCACTCTATCATACTAGTCACTGCAAGTTCAACATGGCACCTCATGGCAAAGAACTCTCTGAGGATCTGAAAAAAAGAATTGTTGTTCTATATAAAGATGGCCTAAGCTATAAGAATATTGCCAAGACCCTGAAACTGAGCTGCAGCATGGTGGCCAAGACCATACAGTGGTTTAACAGGACAGGTTCTACTCAGAACAGGCCTCAACATGGTTGACCAAAAAAGTTGAATGCATATGCTCAGCGTCATATCCAGAGGTTGTCTTTGGGAAATAGACATATGAGTGCTTCCAGCATTGCTGCGGAGGTTGAAAGGGTGGGGGGGGGTCAGCCTGTCAGTGCTCAGACCATAAGCTGCACACTGCATCAAATTGGTCTGCATGGCTGTCATCTCAGAAGGAAGCTTCTTCTAAAGATGATGCATATGAAATCCCGCAAACTGTTTGCTGAAGACAAGCAAACTAAGGACATGGATTACTGGAACCCTATCCTGTGATCTGATGAGACCAAGATTAACTTATTTGGTTCAGATGTTGTCAAGCATTTGTGGCGGCAACCAGGTGAGGAGTACAAAGACAAGTGTGTCTTGCCTACAGTCAAGCATGGTGGTGGGAGTGTCATGGTCTGGGGCTGTGGCCTACCAAAGACAACATCACGCACACCCGACCACTAACCAGAGGTAGTGTTCAATGCCAACAGCCTGCTGCTCCTTTATTATACAAAACAATTGCTATCTATGTTTTGTATGAAGGTAATTGTAACCTTTTTTTAAATTAATCTCCTTTATATCATGATGGGCTTCACTATGGGAGTTTTTCTTGTTTTTTATTGTGCGTCTCCTCTATATGATCTGCGATCCATGTGACGGTTACCCTCCTGGATAAGCTTGCTGCTGATTGTTTGACCATTATAATTTGTGGTCCTGGACATCTGGTAAGAAGCCTGAGTGTGAGGGTGTTGCTGGTGACGGATACTTTCACTCTGCACAGATCATTTCTTCATTGGATTGTTTTGCACTTATGAACTGTTTATAATTTATTGGTATTACATTTTTTTTAGTTCTATTTTGCACATGGACTCTTTTTTATTTTATTTGTACAACTGAATGTTATTCATTGTTGCATTATTTGGAGCGCTGCTTATTTTCTCTTTATGTACTGTGACATAATGAAGCAGAGCATGATCCCCTCCCTTCGGAGACTGGGCCGCAGGGCAATATTCCAACATGATAATGATCCCCAAACACACCTCCAAGATGACCACTGCCTTGCTAAAGAAGGTGAGGGTAAAGGTGATGGACTGGCCAAGCATGTCTCCAGACCTAATCCCTATTGAGCATCTGTGGGGCATCCTCAAACAGAAGGTGGAGGAGCGCTAGGAGTGGAAGAGGACTCCAATGGCAACCTGTGAAGTTCAGGTGAACTCCATGCCCATGAGAGTTAAGGCAGTGCTGGAAAATAATGGTAGCCACACAAAATATTGACACTTTGAGCCCAATTTGGAGATTTTCACTTTTTACACTGTTATACAAGCTGTACACTCACTACTTTACATTGTAGCAAAGTGTCATTTCTTCAGTGTTGTCACATGAAAAGATATAATAACATATTTACAAAAATGTGAGGGGTGTACTCACTTTTGTGAGATACTGTAAAATATAATGGTTTTTAAAAGGGAATTATGAAAAAAAAAAGGGGGGGGGGGGCAAAATTTCATGTTAAATCCCCAGCTTTTAAGCACACAAACATATCTCAAATTACCTTGTAAGATAGGCAAGAGAGAAGAAGTTAAATGCAGGTCTATGGCTGAAAAAAAATGTTTTTTCCAGAGGAGGTACACTTATATCACAAGATCAGTCTAGGATAAGAAGGAAATACTCTGTGTAAATGATACACAGATACACTCAGTGCAAATTATATCATCTAGCCATAATATAGGCTGATGGCTACAGTGCGGCCAGCCAGTTATGGAAGGGTGTCATAGGAGGGCCTCCTGTGATCATGCCCACCGCAACATGCAGGCGGCACACACTGTGGTGGCAGTGTCCTCCAGACACTGTTGATCACAGATTGAGGTAAAGAGCCAATCAGCGGCTCTTTACCACGTGTTCAGCTATGTCCAATCACAGCTGATCACAATATAAACAGAAGCCGGTTATTGGCATTTCTTTACTCATGCTGACAGCATGAAGAGAGGATGTGAGAGCTGATAACCAGCTTGTGTAAAAGGGATATGTACCCTGATAATCAGGGCACTGATTATCAGTGTGCTGATTATCAGTGCAGTCCCAACAGTGCCCACCAGTGCTGCCAATCAGTACACACCAGTGCTGCCAATCAGTGCCCATCAGTGCTGCAAATCAGTGCCCATCAGTGCCTCCTCATTGGTGTCATCTATCAGTGCTGCCTACCAGTGCCCATCAGTGCCACCTATCAATGCCCATCAGTGCCACCTATCAGTTCCCATCAGTGCCACCTATCAGTGCCCATCAGTGCCACCTATCAGTGCCCATCAGTGACAACTCCTCAGTGCCCATCAGTACAGCCTATCAATGCCCTTCAATGCCCATCAGAGCCTCCTCATCAGTGCCCATCAGTGCAGCCTACCAGCGCCCATCAGTGCAGCCTCATCAGCACACATCAGTGAAGGAGAAAGACTACTTTTTTGCAAATTGTTATAAAAAACTATGAAAAAGTTGTTTTTTTCAAAATCTTTTGTCTTTTTTGGTTTGTTTAGCAAAAAATAAAAAGCCCAGTGGTGATTAAATACCCCCAAAAGGAAGCTCTATTTGTGTCAATAAAATTATAAAAATTGAATTTGGGTACAGCGTTGCATGACCAATTGTCATTCAAAGTGTTACAGCGCTGAAAGCTGAACATTGGCCTGGGCAGGAAGGGGGTAAAAGTGTTCAGTAGGCAAGTGGTTAATCTGGAGTAAACTGCTACTATAATGTTGTTTATCATTACCATTTGCACTGAACCACTTTTGTAGATGATCTAAATGGTCAACGGCATGCAACAATAGTGTGTGTATCCAGCATATGCATTAATAATGTATAATAATAATTTATAAATGTCAAACACATCATCCTTAAAGCTTAAGTATTTAATTAACAAATTTTGAAGTTTGTTATTTGGTGATACAAATTTAGTTTTCTTGGATTTCTATTACTTACCATGAGCATTAAGATTTGCTACTGTGATTTAACACAGGTCAGAAGTGTGGGATCTCTAGAGGCAATTTCTTCCATATGCACTAGATTGAGCTCCCTCCAGAGTTTCTAATGCTAAGTGCCACGAATCCATTTTACTTGGATTGTTGCTCTGCTGAACACATTTTTCCATACTTTGTAGAACATCAGGCGGAGGGGAGTTTAGATTTTTGCACAAACCATTGTCTGCATGCTTGTTCCAAGTCATTGACTCACTAGTCAAAATTAAGATGACCCTGTGTTTGTACCATTAAAAACATGTCAAAAGTGGATGTTCCCATGTTTCTGTCCTTTAAAAGGATAAATCTCATTAAACATTTGATAGGATATATGTGACTGCTGGAAAAGTCATGTCTGTAGTTTATTTAAAATGACGGCAATACTAGAATCTGTATACACTCATTTTGTGTTCAGAACAACCAAACATAGCCAATTCCTGCTCATGTGATGGGCTCACTGCTTTTCCCAGAAGCTGTCCTCCTATTGCAGCACTTGGACTAACCATGTGATTAATGGACTCTAACCCTTCAACTTAGGAAGTAGGATGTAACTACAATGGCTCCTAACATCCCTGAGTTGTATTTAAACGGCTTGGCTGTTTTCACTCTCAGCAAAAATAGAGCTTCAATTTAAGAAAAAAGTCCATCCAAATTAAGTTAGACTTTAAACATAACTTTTCCAGTTTGGATTTAGCTATAGAGGGCTGAAAGATTGCTCTGTCTTATTTATCTACTAACTCAGAGCCAGTAGCTAGCTGTTACCATACGTCACCTTAACTGCGAGTATAGTATATTTAAGTGGCACTGCACAGCTACATTTTAACACAAAGATTTGTGTCAAATGTCACCTCTGCTAAGAGAACTTTTATTTTCCTTTGTTTTTCTCAAAAGCCGTTGAAACATACATCTCAAGAATCCACTATTTTATCACAAAGCTCTGTTCATACAAATTGACTTGTACGTTTTGTGTGGGAGTAAAATAGAAATAAAGTACAAGAGAGGAAAAAAATGTCTCTAGGAGAACATCTGATTGTTTTACTCATGGAATGTTATTATGAGGATAAGAATGAAATAGCAAAAAGCAATCAAAGCACTTTAGTAAATAGCACATATTAAAACCTCCCTTTCATTAGCTCTTCAGCTGCAGCCTCTTTCTTCTGCTTTTGTCTTCGAGGCTCATTAGCATGCACCCCTTTTAACACATGAGCCATATTCTCTTCATTTTAATGAGAACATTTCTCCAGCTTTGTGCAAGCTGCTCTGCTTTGTGCTTCTGGGCCCCACATTTCCTTTTCTGTTTTATTTTTTTAAGATGGGACAACTTGACAAGAATCCTGATGACTAAATGGAATGTATGTTTCCTCGATTTCTTCAGAGTATTGAGCAGGTTGTTTTTGTCAAATAAAAAAAGCAAAAATGTGAGATCAACCACCATTCTAATGAAAGAGTCTATAAAGTGTAAAATTCACATCTTTAGTAATATTTTTAACTGAAAGCAAACCTGTGTTTTGCCCATGCACTCGTCAGATGTGAGGGAAGCAAGTCCTGTGTAAGCTCCAAGCTGCTTTAGCTGGATTACAGAGAGCTAAGGACCCTCTCTCTACACTCATGCGTGTATGTTCTGTTGTGGAATTGGGCCCTTTAGCAAACCTGTTGCTTTTCTCTGCATAGGTAAAGTACAGGTTTACTTTAAAAACAATCTGTCAGAATTTGAAATAGGGAAGCTGCCATTGGCTTGCTCTTGAAAATACATGCTCTGGGGCTGTCACTATTTAGTGTGTCATTGACCCAGAACGAGAATGTGTATATCATGTGTCATGGCACTTGATATTCATTTGCTTGATCCAGGTCAGTGACTCTGAAAATAGTGAAGGAGAGATAAAAAAGGACAGCATGCCCTCTAAGAAGATGCCATTCTGATAACAACCATATTTATCTACTGAGGGATTCTAGAAACTGGAGTGCTGTTAGATAGGTAACATCCTAGAACAATGCTTTTTATGCTTGTGAGGTCTGTGGTTCTGTCACGTGGAGCAGTGTTCTGTGTGGCAGTTATGCTAATTACAGAAATGGTCATTATTGTTAGGTGAAGGCAGCTTGGGGTTGGATATTATATGGAGAACCCAATTTTTCCTCGAGCTCCTGCAGATTAAGGTTAAATGTTTTGCTCTAGAATACTCCCATGTTGAAGATTCTTGACCTAATGGTGACAACTTAACGTGATGGGAGACCATCTGAGGAGGTAAATAGGTTATTGACACAGCAGATATAAAGATGGACAAATCCGAAGAACAGGCTGAGTCATACACAGGTAAGTAGAAAAGCCAGCATGGTACCAGGCAGTGGCCAGGATGAGGTCAAGAAAAACAATAGTGTTATACTAATGAAAATTTTCAGCCACAAATTGGAAACCTAGTTGGGGACAAACCAAGAATCAGTGGTAGAATCAGCAATTGGGGCAACAAGCAAAGGAATTAAAAAAGATCCAGCCAGGTCACAATAGAATATCAGGATGCTGAAAAACAGGGTCACCTATACAAGGGGGTTGGTTTACTAAAGGCAATTTTCACTATAAGCTGTTCACTTTTCAGGAAGTTGCACTTTGCAAGGGAAATTGACCCATAGCTTGGTGAATGAGCTGAAGTTTCTATTTGCAAAGGATACCCAATGATATGCAAGAAAAAAAAAGAGCAGCATTTTTGTATGCATATGATTGAATGATGGGAGCCAGCAGATGATGGAAGTCATTAGACTCTAGGGAAAATTAACTTGCAAAGTGTAATCTCTTTTGCAAAGTGAACAGCCTATTTACTTTTAGTAAATCAACCACAAGTAGCAGCTGAAGATCTGTCAGAAAAGACCCAAGAGGAATATTCACTTTACAGGGAGCATAATTTAGCATTTGATCTCATCTGCATGCACTGATGCACATGCACTGATACACTCATTAGAGTGAGCACCTATGCTCATATGTTTGCATATGCACAAATTTAGCCAGCTGGAGCGAGCACGCAGGATTTGCAGAAAGTGATACTGTAATATTTTTAATAATTCATGTGAAATATGTTTATTCTGCAGTACATAAAGCATTAATATGTAGGGCTCAGAATAGCATAGGTTTTAACATTATTATTTCATAACTGCATAGTGAGCAATGTGGAGAGCTAGCCTTGGTAATTTTCTTAGGACAAGCTTTTGTCTTTAAATAATATGTCCGAATCACCTTCAAAGTACTTACTAAATTCTGACACCAAATCATATGACAGAGAATCTTGACATTTATCCAGGGTAGATAATGATCTAGGACATTTACCAGACCTGTGTTGACCTTGAGGTGACTTTTTCAAAGTGCAACTAGCTGGTATAGACAGGAAACCAGTCTGTTGAATGAATTATATATTTTATGCCCTCTTCTCTCATTCAAGCTTATCACCTTCAATAAAGTTTTTTACTGAATGTAATTTGATTAAGATATATACAGTATATATATTTGATGCAGTCTACATCCACAGTAGATCTGTGGTTAGTTCTCCAAGATGTTTGGAACAACCTACCTGCCGAGTTCCCTCAGAAACTGTGTGCAAGCATATCTAGAAGAATTGATGCTGTTCTGAAGGCAAAGGGTGCTCACATGAAACTAGATTTAACTTTGATTTCTCTTAGGTCCATTTATTTTCCATCGATAAAAAAAACGATTGACTTCCGCGGGACCGGCTACATGTCTGAGTGGCTCCGTCTTACTCCAGTGATTTAGCTTGCTTCCAACAAAGCTATTTTTCTCCCAGACCACCCGATCACCCCCAGGACACAGCAGTACATGTTGGACAAACAAAAAAAGAAGTCCAAAGGGACTGCACAGAAATCCCTTACTACTTACCTGCTCCAGAATCAAGAGAAGTACGACATTGTCTAAGATAGCGTTGGCAGCCCAGCCTCCCCCTTATCACAGCTCTCACAGGACTTTTCACTCCCAGCACTGGACAGTGAGTATGCCTCCCCTCTTACCGAAGAGGATCTGGATAAAAGTTTAGAATCTATTTATAGCAAAATATCTGCTAAATTCAGAATTACATAAAAGCACTCACACTTTGACTCAGGAAATAGCAGCACTAGGAGCACGCACGGACCGTTTGGAGACAAAACATGATGAACTTAGCATAGCTCATAATGATCTCTCCAGAGAATGTGAATCTCTAATGGCAACGGTTGCACAATTGCAATTTCAGGTCGAAGACCTTGATAATTGCAATCAAAGGAACAATTTGAGAATCCAGGGGGTCCCTGAAACTGTCAAAGAACTAATCCCAGCTATGCTAAAACTGTTTCAGTCTCTTTGCCAAAAACCACCTCCTGATAATGCTCCTCTGAGATAATGTGTAAAAGACTTTCTAGTTAAACTGATACTAAAGGTTCTTTTTTTTTAAATAACAAACATGCAATAATTACCTCCTCTGTGTAGTGGTTTTGCACAGAGTGGCCCCTATCCTCCTCATCTGTAGTCCCTCAGAGGCGCTCCCGGCTCCTCCTCTTCTTTGACTGTGCCCTCAGGGAACCGCTTTCCCTGGGGGCGCGCTCCAGAGTCCTGATATTCTTCCATATTTCCTTCCCCTATGAGGTTCAGCGTGTCTATAAGGATCCCAATAGCAGGTTTATTATACTTAAGGGGTTGCTAGCAGGAGAAGAATGTACAATTGCAAATGTATACACCCCTAATGTACCCCAAGCATCCGTTTTTCCGTCTTTTTCGCAATCCTGGCATGATACTCATCCCCCAATATGTATGTGGGCAGTGACTTTAACCTTGTGGCCCATCCACAGCTAGACAGAAACACAACAGCTCAATTCACTAATGCTTTCCCCAAATCATTAACTAAAACACTCCTTTCATTACAACTAATAGACTCTCGGTGGGCCCATAATACTGGTGCCAAAGACTACACATTCTATTCCCCTCCCCATAATTATTTTGCTAGATTGGATTATATATTTTGCACGCTGGTTATCCTTTTCAACTCTGTTAATCCGAAATACATCTATGTCCATGGTCGGATCATAACATGGGATCACTCACTACTACCTTCATAGGCCTCTCTGAAACACTGTATTCCTGAATGACTCGCTACTTACAGACCCAGTAACTCACCAAGAGATCTTCACAGCCCTACAGGAATATTTTACTTTAAACTCTGCTCCGGAAATTTGCCCTGGTACGCTGTGGGTGGCCCACAAGGTAGTCATACATGGTGTGCTTATTAAGATCGCCTTATGGAACAACAAAGAACGCTGGTCCCAAATTATTAAGCTAACCACTGAATTAGAGCAACTTCATAGACTGCAGATTGGTAATCCAACCCCGGATAACTGACAATTGATAACTCAAAAAAGGTTGGAATTAGATACCCTTTTATCATCAAAGGTTGAAAAATCCCTTCAATGGTCGAAAGCCAAATTCCTTCTACATAGTAATTTGGCATCATCTATGTTTGCTTGCAAACTCAATCATTCCCTACACCCCCCCCCCCCATCTATGTAACACCACAGGTAACATTGGATCACACCCAAAAGAGGTCCTTAATATCTATGAAAAGTTTTATTCAATTTGCTAGCAAAACCTAACTCATCACCTTCACAAGAATCACAAGATTGGCTAGCTTCCCTTCCTTTCCCTTCTCTAACAACCACGCAAATTGAGAACCTAAATGCTCCCTTTACCGAAGAGGAGATAGTTCGGGTCATTAAATCATTAAAACACTCAGTCGCCACAGGCCCGGATGGTTACACGGCTAACTATTATAAACATTTTGCCCCAATCCTCACCCCTCACCTAACCACCATGTTTAATAGCATACTTGGAGTGATCAATTTCCGAACGAAATGACCCTAGCGAACATGTCTCTGCTCCCTAAACCTCTTAAGGACCACTTATTTCCACAGAACTATAGACCTATTTCGGTCATAAATAATGATCTCAAAATTTTTAGCCGTGCTATGGCAGACAGATTGCCTGCTATTATCGAAAACCTAACTTCAGCTGATCAATCAGGATTTATTCCTAACAGACTTATCACTGATAACATTCGTTTAGCACTGAATGTCATTCAGGATGCCAATCTTCATGCAAAACAAGTGGTGTTGCTTAGTCTTGACATTAATAAAGCCTTTGATGCTGTTCTCTGGCCTTACCTATTTTCAATACTTCAATGTATGGGCTTTAGAAACAAATTTTTAACAGGAATACGCGTTCTATACCACACCCCAAACAAGAATTTAACTGCTAGGCTGCAATTTGGATTTCTTTAAGCTGGGCAGGGGTACTCGTCAAGGTTGCCCCTTATCTCCCATTCTGTTTGCTGTCGCCTTACAACCCCTAGCCATAGCAATCAGAAGACACTTAGACATTCCCGGTTATGTTACTGAATCTTCACATTTCAAATTATGCATGTATGCAGATGATGTTATGCTCTTTTTGACCAACCCACAGATTTCCTTACCCAATATATTCTCTATACTCTCTAAATTTGCGATGATATCCAACCTATCAGTTAATATTAATAAATCTATAGCCTTGTCAATCAATATTCCCCCTGCCCAGTGTGAGACTCTCCGTAGCTCTTTTCCCTTTCAATGGTCAATGGATAAAATACTGTACCTAGGAATATATCTTACACCTCAATTCTCTTCCATCTTTGTGGTTAATTACCCCCATGTATCTCCCGACTCTGAAACCAGCTTAAGATTTGGCGCTCCTATCTGATGTCGTTCCTGGGGAGAATCACAGCAGTGAAAATTAATCTATTACCAAAAATCCTCTATCTTTTTAGATCCTTACCGATAAATGTTTCAGAACCTTTTATTGAAAAAACTACAACAAGATATCAATAGATTCATCTGGCTGGACAAACGACCTAGATTTGCTAAACAAATTTTACATAAATCCCAACCTAATGGTAGACTGGGTTTACTTAATTTCTGCCAATACTTCTTGGCATCTCGCCTCGCACAAAATGCCCAATGGAACATTCCCAATTCGAAGGTTCCTTGGGTAAGATTTGAATTTGATTCTATCTGTCCGTATTACCTAACTCATATCCTATGGTTACGCTCCACTCTCAGTCATAAAATTGTCCCTCTCAAAACAATTGCATTTTAGACTTTAACATTATGGCACTGTTACAAAAACAAAATCAATTTAATCTCTCAGGCACCACCAAATGCTTCCTTTCTGGGAGACCCATCATTCACTCCAGCCTTTGACTCTCCATAAAGCTTCTCATGGTGGCACACTAATTCCTTGGAGACCTTAAAAGATTTCCAAAATGCTGGAATGTTTATTACTTTTGATGTCTTACGCACACAGAACCAAATCCCACTTCGAGAATTTCATCACTACGCACAAATTAGACATTTCTATAATTCTCATTACAACCTTACTCCATCCTCCCCTAGCACACTTTTTGAAATACTCTGCTGTGACTCTCATAGAGGTAGGGGCCTCATCTCGGATATTTATAAAATTACTATGGCTTTTTTTTTTTCTACCACTCCCTCCTACATGAGGAAATGGGAAACTGATTGCGGTACACAATTTTCCCCGAAAGACTGGAGTGTCATGATAGATAACCTGAGAAAAAGTACTAAATCAATAGCTGTCAGAGAAACAGCCTTTAAGGTTTTAACCAGGTGGTATTACACTCCCTCTAGGCTGCAGATTATCTATCCACAGTCATCTGGACTGTGTTTTTGGGGTTGCCCAACTTTGGGCTCATTTAAACATATATTCTGGGATTGTGGGGGTCTCTCTTCCCTGTGGAGCAAAATTGACACTGTAGCCTCGGCAATATCTGGTACATCTTTAACCCTTACCATTTCAATGTGCCTGATAGGGGTCCCGGTTCTAGGGGTCCTCCCCAGAGAGGAGAGACTGATCCATACTATCTGTATCCACTCTATGGACCATTGCCCTACATTGGAAATCTCCATCCGTCCCACTTTCATCATTTGTCGAGATAACTGACAGTGTGGTGTTGATGGAAAGGATTCTATACACATTACTAGATAAAATGCACTTATTTGAATGTAACCCTGGAAATCCCATAGACATTTACTATTCTCCTAGTGTATGAACTGCCTCCATAGTGGTCATGCCCTACATTGTCACCATTCCTGGATACCTTTAATTATTATTATTATACAGGATTTATAAAGTTCCGACAGTTTGCGCAGCGCTTTAATGTATGTATCCAACATTGAAACTTATATTACATTACATTTACATTTTTGTATCCTAACCGTCCTCTGCTGTAGGTACATCTCTCTTATCACACCATTACTTCAAACCTGTTTTTCCTTTTTTGTTTTCTCTTGTAAAAATCTTTTAAATGTATCTATGATGATCAATACTTTTACTTTATTGTATCTTGTCATACTATATATTGTATATTGTCTATACTCTAATAAAACAACAGTTTGTAAAAAAAAAAAAAACAATTAACACTTCCCTTTTCACACCTGCTTAAGACTTTTGGACAGTACTTTATATAATAGTGAGAGAGAGATTGAAAGAAATAAAAAAAAAAACAGAAGGCTACACGATTCACTTATAAACAAGCACACACTATTGGCCGGCATATACAGTATCCTTAGTATAATTACACAGTATATTTTCCATTGACGTACAAATATGACACATTAATATGATTCCTATGACATATACGGCCGGTTATCACACACGAACAAATATTCACTTAGCACATCGGAAGACAAAAAAAAAAATAAAGAAAGTTAGAGAGAGAGTGATAATATATTTCATGACAGGTTTTCAGAATTCGTCCACACTTTTCCCTTCACAATTAACAAAAAAAAAAAAAATGTTTGACAACAAAATAATCTCATATCTGTTATATGTTATATATCATACTGTTCTATGTTATTTCATTTTCATAACTAGTAGTATCTATGTAAATTTTCTAAAAATGTTCTCTTTTGTTTT
>BLSH010509110.1:897031-907145 GCA_018402905.1 Glandirana rugosa
TTTTTTTCAGCTTTTATTAGCGTTATAATACCGGAGTTTTTGCATGTTTTTTTGCGTTTATAAAGGGCCAGCGTTTTGGTTTTTTTTCCCTCAATTGATCTAAAACATCTGAAACATTGGTGACTGGCGTTTAGCTATGTTTTTCCATGTTTTTGAGCGGTTTTAAGCGTTTGAATGTTTTTACAGCTGTAAAAACCTCTCTCAGAAACCACTGGTCTTGGGTTTTTCCCAAAGTGTGAAATCCTTCCGGGGCTGAAGTGGTTAACCACTTCCCGCCCGGCGCATTGACAAATGACATCCGGGCCGGTGTTTCATTATCCTGACTGGACGTCTATTGACGTCCTCAGGATAATCCGCGATCGCGCGCCCCTGGGGGCACGCATCGCGGCGATTGGTGGTGCCGTGGGTCAGTCTGACCCACCGCATTACCGACCAAGGTAAAAGGCTTCGATCCGAAGCCTTTTACCATGTGATCAGCCGTGACCAATCACGGCTGATCACAGTCTAAATAGGAAGAGCCATTTAACGTTTTTTCCTCTGCTCAGGTCTGCAGACCTGAGCAGCGGAGAGCCTATCGGCTGCTCTCCTGACAGGGGGGGCTGCGCTGAACGTTTATCAGCGCAGCCACCCTCAGGATCACCCCACTGGACCACCAGGGAGCTGGATCAGGACCACCAGGGAGCCCCCCCGGACATCGCAAGGAGGCCGCCCAGGACCACCAGGGAAATCACACAGAGGCCGCCCAGGACCACCAGGGAACCCCCACTAGACCACCAGGTAAGGGCAATATTATGCACTGTAGGGATGGCACTGTGCCCATGTATGATGCCTGCCAGTGCCATCCCTAACAGTGCTTGTTGCACCAGTGCCCACCTGTGCCACCTGAAAGTGCCCCCTATCAGTGCCCATCAGTGCCCAGTGCCACTTATCAGTGCCGCATATCAGTGCCACGTATCAGTGCCCGTCAGTGTTGCTTGTCAGTGCCGCCCATCAGTGCTGCATATTTGCCCCATCATCAGTGCAACCTTATCAGTGCCACCTCATCAGTGCCAATCTGTACTGCCTCATCAGTGCCCGTCAGTGTAGCCTCATCAGTGCCCATTGGTGTAGTCACATCAGTGCCCGTCAGTGAAGGAGAAAATGTACTTTATACAAATTTTTGTGACAGAAACTTCAAAATTTTCAGTCTTTTTTTGTTTATAGCGGTGATCAGAAATGACGCAGAGGCGATCAAATACCACCAAAAAAAGCTCTATTTGTGATAACAAAATGATAAAAATTTTGTTTGGGTACAACGTCGCATGACCGCGCAATTCTCATTCGAATCGCAACAGCACTGAAAGCTGAAAATTGGTCTGGGCAGGAAGTGTTCTAAGTGCCCGGTATTGAAGTGGTTAAATAAGGTTAAGTAAATATATAGCGCAGTGCTAACTATCATGAACTACATACTGAAACTAGTACTATGTACTATAATAAATGCTTATCAACAGACCTGAACAGTCAGAAAGTGCAAAATGCAGTATAGCAAACTTCTATAATAAAGAGAAACAAAAAGTTTTGCAATGATCAAAAAATGTTCATATAAAAGCTCAATCTGTGCAAACAGTGCGCTCAACATGTAATCCAATGAAGTGAGTGTTGAAAAGAAGAAACAGATCCACTCTGTGCAAACGAGATGAGACCAAAATCCATCCAGGGATGTGAATCCACCAGCCGGCAGAGGAGGTATATATTTTTACCAGAAAGCATGGACGAAGTGATCACTGGAAGTCCCCCAGAGTGGTGATGCAAGACCATAAAGCAATATCCAATGGAGTAGTATTGGAACTTCACAGATATGATGCCAAGTATATCACCAAAGTATCACAGGCTCCATCGTACATAGATTAAAAGGATGCTCCACATAGTGTAAAATCTTTAAACAACGGTATTTTAATAAAGGTAGAACATTTTCATTTAAGTAGATAAAAACAGGCACATTGTATTACACGTGTAATATCCAAGGATCCAAACGTGCAATATCAGGAGACAAACTCAATACAACCATATTACATATTTCGACCAAACGGCCATCATCTGGGGTATGAATAAGGCCCCCTGTATTGTGCTAATATATACTATTAACATAAATCAATTAACCATCATTATAACAGGCAACAATCATTTAATGATACCTGTTAGTAGACTGTCATGGCGACTGAGCGTGCACTACAAGCCTCAATATGAGTGCCATAGCTAAGAGACAGGAAGTACTCCTGTGGAATCAAGCCTCTCTCTGAGTATGCACTCCAAGCCTCTCACTGGGCGTGCGCTCCGAGTACCACTCTGAGCACCATAACTAAGAGACAGGAATTGCACCTGTAGAATCAAACCTCTCTCTGGGACAACGGAAAAGTGAAAAAACAAATGAACCTTAATTAAAAACAGAATGGAAACCCGATGACAATAAAAAAATCCAAAAATTTGAAAACAATGACAATAAAAAATTCAAAAATAAAAAATTATCAAGACTTGTTAACAAAAGCGTTGATGTACATTCATGCCATATGGTGAATAAGACCTGAACTGGTAAATCCAAAAGGTTTGAAGCCGTGAGACCCCCCTAGCATTAGTTTCTCCCCTCCAATGTGGTATGAATCTATCTATAACTAAAAACTGAGTCCCTGTCAGGTCTTTATTGTGGTATTTAAGGTGATGATTGGTACAACCTTTAAGGATGTAGGTTATGTGCTCGTACCGAGAATGAACGTATGATGTGTCCTACGTGCTGTTTCTTACATGCACAGGTGAGTAAATAAACTACATTTTTAGTAGCACATGTAGTGAAATGCTTCATTTGATAACTAAATGGTGTAGTAGTAGATTCAAAACTGTAAGATGTTCGCCTGCCACAAACATTGTATTGACAAACGTTACACCTATGACAAGGATGTCAAGGATAACAATCTCTCTCAGACTGCTGGCATCTAGATTGTGGTCCCACAAACTGAAAAATATTTGTGCTGAATGCAGCTGAGAGTGGCATTGTTACGTTAGTGACAAGCGCGGTGTGAGATTGGCTGGTCCTCTATCATGAGTTAATGAGGAGAGCGGGGATCTGATACCCATATTCGTCACAACCTTCACTCTAAATGAGGCCAAATTCTCACTTGTTAACCTGACTTCATCTAAAACCTGATACACACAGACTGAATATCGGCCGGTATTGGCCAGTTCAACAGAAGCCAGCCAACAGTCAGCTTGTGTGTGCATCAGCCTATCCGTCAAAAGCTGGACGAACATCCGACTTCTGACACACGGGCATGCTGGAAAAACAAACGACAAAAGATTACTCTTAATCCAGCGCTGGGGGGGGGTGATGGCTACAAACCACTTGAGGCATACCTCAGAGAAGTCATAAAAATGTCTATGCCACAGTTTGTGTAAAAAGATTTATTGTAAAATTAAAGTATTCCGAGAATGGAAAGGGTTAAAACATGGCTGACAGACTGTCAATGTTTAACATCATGCTTGGTATTGAACCTCGATCTCACCCAAACCTTGGTAGGCTGACTTGAGCATATCAAGGCCGGTGCTGGGGCAACCAAAAGGTGTATAGGTGCCAGATGTCACATGAGCATCCACCCAAAGGAAGAGTTGACAGACCACTGGTAGAACCCGTGAGGGTCAGTGAAGTGGAGAAGCCCCAATGGACCAGACATTTGACTCCAAACCGCCGGATGATGCAGCTGGTGTGGTCGGGTGGCGTGCTGGATGTGACATCACCAACACAAAGTGATCTTGAACCGACTCACCACAACAAGACTTGGGATGGAACAAATATGCAGTTGCAGAGCAGATGGAAAGCTGTACTACTCTTTATTTTTTACACAAACCATGGCATAGACATTTTTATGACTTCTCTGAGGTATGCCTCAAGTGGTTTGTAGCCATCACCCCCCAGCACTGGATTGAGTAGGGATGGGCCCAACATCCCCCGGTTTGGTTAGCACCATAACACGTCGAACAGACAAAAAGTTTGAGCGAACCCTATTAAAGTCTATGGGACACGAACATGAAAAATCGAAAGTGCTAATTTTAAAGGCTTATATGCAAGTTATGGCCATAAAAAGTGTATGGGGACCTGGGTCCTGCCCTAAGAGACATGTATTAATGCAAAAAAAAGTTTTTAAAACAATAGTTTTTTTCCTTTAAATATCATGCCTGGGGGTCCCCTTAGTCTGCCTGTAAAATAGCACACCTGTGTGATGTGTAGAACAGTGCCACAGCAAAATTACATTCCTAAAGGAAAAATGTAATTTAAACTTGCTAACTTGCTTGTGGCTGTAATATATTGTGGGCTCCCGGAAATATAGATAAATCAATGAAAAAAACTATGTAGCCCCCCCCCCCCACCCAGTCTATACCAGGCCTCTGGTATGGATTTTAAGGGGAACTCCACGACAAGATTTAAAAAAAATTAAAATGAGGGTCCCCTAAAAATCCATACCAGACCCTTATCCGAGCATGTAGCCTGGAGGTCAGGATGGGGGGGGCAAGCGAGCACCCCCCCTGAACCATACCAGGCCACATGCCCTCAACATGGAGGTGTGGGTGCCCCCCACCCCAAAGCATGGTGATGGGGACAAGGGCCTCTTCCCAACAACCCTGGGCTGTGGTTGTCGGGTGTGTGGGCGTGGGCCTTATCGGAATCTGGAAGCCCCCATTAACAAGGGGGCCCCCAGATCCTGGCCCCCCTATGTGAATGGGTATCGGGTACATCGTAAAAGTGTCCCGCGATGTACATTGATCATCAATCATGGCGCAGACGGACCGAAAATTTAAGACCGCCCATTCAGCTGCTAGCCTCTGAGAGAGGCAGATGCGCTTTTTATTCTTTCTTATTTTTTGGGTCCATTGGCAGCATGATTGACAGTGGATGTAAATCACGGGAAACTTTTTTTTTAATAAAGGAATTGTCAGAAACTGTCTATTGTGGTTTTTTCTTTGTGACTTTTTTTGGTGAATAGGTAAGGGTACAATGTACCCAATACTCATTCACATGGGGGCGGGATCTTGGGGCCCCCTTGTTAAAGGGGGCTTCCAGATTTTAATAAGCCCCCCCCGCAGACCCTGACAACCACTGACCAGGGTTGTCGGAAAGAGGCCCTTGTCCCCATCAACACGGGACCAAGGTGCTTTGGGGGGACCCCAAAGCACCCTCCCCATGTTGAGGGCATGTGGCCTGGTATGGTTCGGGGGGGCGCACGCTCGCCCCCCCTATCCTGACCTGCCAGGTTGCATGCTCAGATAAGGTTCCGGTATGGATTTTGGGGGGACCCCACATCATTTTTTTTTTTTAATTTGGCATGGAGTTCCCCTTAAAATCTATGCCAGACCCAAAGGGCCTGGTTTGGATTTTTGGGGGGACCCCATGCTGTTTTTTAAAAAAAATTTGGCATGGAGTTCCCCTTAAAATATATACCAGACCCAAAGGGCCTGGTATGGATTTTGGGGGGGGGGGAACCCCATTCAGTTATTTTCTTAATTCTGTCATAGGGTTCCCCTTAACCAATTCAATTAGCTGTGTTATATATACTACACTGACTATACTATATATTCTCCACTGTATTATATATACTACAATGACTGCACTATATACTCTGAACTGCAATATATATACTATACGGAGTGCACTACATACTCTGAACTGCAATATATATACTATGCGGACTGCACTATATACTCTGAACTTCAATACGTATACTATACGGAATGGACTATATACTCTGAACTACAATATATATATACTATATGGACTGCACTATATACTCTGAACTGATAAATATGTATATACTATGCGGATTGCACTATATACTCTGAACTGCAATATATATACTATACGGACTGCACTATATACTGTAATATATATACTACGGGGATTGGACTGTTAAAAAGTGTAATTACATGCCCCAGTCAACAGGTGCAGAAAAATTGGGCCTTGGGTGTTGGTGGTGCTTGAACACTGTAATCCCTCACAGTTACTATTCTTGGGCACAGGAACGGGCCCTTCTGTAAACAATTATTTTAAAAATTGAAATCACATGCCCCAGTCAAACAGGTGTAGAAAAATTGGGCCTTGGGTGTTGGTGGTGCCTGAACACTGTAACCCCTCACAGTTACTCTTGATGGGTGCAGAAATGGGCCCTGCTGTAAACAATTATTTTAAAAATTTAAATTTCATGCCCCTGTTAAATAGTGCAGAAAAATTGGGCCTTGGGTGTTGGTGGTGCCCTAAACAAAAAATATTGTTGGAAGCTAGCATCATCAAGACTCAAGAATAGGATAGGCAGTTAGGCAGCATAGGCAGTCTTCAAGGAATTCCAGTTCCCTAGCAAATTCAATCAGTTACATCAGCATCAGGGGAGTGATAGCTGCTGATCCAGTACTGATTCATTTTTATAAATGTGAGCCTATAAACGGAGTGTGTGGACAGGCGCACTCTTTGATCCATTACAAACCCTCCAACAGCACTAAATGTCCATTCAGAAAGCACGCTGGATGCAGGACAGACCAGTAGCTGAATTGCATATTGAGCAAGTTCTGGCCAGTGGTCCATCCTCAAGACCCAGTAACCTAGTGGATGCTCTATTAAAAAGGGCTCCAAGTATGCTCTTGCCCTTAGATATTCCTGCACCATATTATGCAGATGCTGGCGATGGTTGCTTGAACCTTTCCGCCCTTGTCGCTGAGGACTGAAAAATAGTTTAAAAGCATCGGTCAGAATTCTATACTGCTCTTCCTCTGACCGAACGAAGCCTCAGAAACACATTGTCCAGCATCAGGAAATGGTAACCTCCTAGGGTCTGGAAAGATGTTACACAAACTTTTCTTCAAGGCCTCCTGAAGATGTTTCCCTCTGTGAAGGTAGGATGAGTTCTGCAACTTTACCCTTGTAACGTGGATCAAGAAACGTTGCCAGCCAGTAATGATCACTCTCCTTGATACCACGAATCCTAGGGTCCTTTCGCAGGCTTTGCAGAATCAGGGAACCCATGCAGCATAAGTTTGCAGAGGCATGATATTCCCCCCTGGGTCACTGAGGATGACATTGTCAGGAACTACCTCCTCCCAGCCACGTACAACTCCTTGGGTTTCTGGGGACTGAAAACCATCCCTTGAAGACTGATATGTGTTATCCTCTACATCCATGCTGACATAATCCTCCTCCTCTTCTTCCTGTGTGTTTGGCGGCCCCGCAGGAATGTTATCTGCATAAAGGGGGCTTTGAGAGGAAAGGAAGTCCTCCTCTTCCTCCCACTGTTCTGCCTCATGTGCCCTGTCCATGATTCCACAAAGCGTGTGCTCCAGCAGGAAGAGTAGAGGGACAGTGTCACTGATGCATGCATTGTCGCTGCTCACCATCCTTGTGGCTTCCTCAAATGGTGACAGGACAGTGCATGCATCCTTGATCAGTAGCCACTGGAGTGGGGGAAAAGAAGCCAAGCTCCCCTGAGCCTGTCCTGGTGCCATACTCACACAGGTACTCATTGATGGCCCTCTGCTGTGTGTGCAGCTGCTGCAGCATTGCCAATGTTGAGTTCCACTTGGTGGGCATGTCACAAATGAGGCGGTTGGTGGGCAGGTTACATTTCCGTTGAATGTCCGCCAGCTAAGCACTGGCATTGTATCACCTCAGGAAATGACCACAGACTTTTCTGGCCTACCTCAAAATATCTGGTAAGCCTGGGTACCTGGTCATGAAATGCTGCACCACCAAATTCAGGACATGTGCCAAGCATGAGACATGTGTCAAGTGTCCCAGTCAGAGGGCAGAGAGCAGGTTGGTGCCATTGTCGCATACAACCATTCCTGGCTCAAGCTGCCATGGTGTCAACTACCACTGAGCCTGCCCCCTCAGAGCTGACAGAATCTCTGGCCAGTGTGGCTCCTGTCCCCTAGACAGACCAACTGAAGCACTGAAGCAACGCATGGCATCTTTTAGCCTCACTGCTTACGTAGCCCCTTGAACGCTTAGGGAGCACTGCTAGTTCAGAGGATAATTCTGTAGAAGAGGCCACAGAGGAAGAAGAAGAGGAGGGGGTGGAGCAGGCAGATGTGGCTGAATCACCACCAGATTTTTGGAGGCGTGGTGGCGGAACTAACTCCAACACTGAACCCTGTCCTTCATCTTTTTCAGTTGCCAGCAGAGTTACCCAGTGCATCGTGAAAGAAAGGTAATGTTCCTGACCATGCCTGCTGGACATTGCCTTCCACATAACATTAGGAGGGGGGAGGTCAGTGTACCCTTGAGCAACACCTGTCAGTCAGGTTATTGCCACATCCCAAATATGTATATATAACAGGAAAAGTGGATGGCAGGACTTTGGAAGCAAAACCAAGTAGTCAAGTGGTATAGAATTGAATATTTTATTAGACAAAAATAGATAAAATGATTTATCAAGACAATACATACAAAAATATAGATTGAAAAGCACTACACATAGCAGAGAGAGTACTTATAGTATACAAAATGCTCCAACATTTCGACTTTGGGTAAGTCTTCCTCAGGGAGTCTTAATTTTAGCATACAAGTACATTCTAATAAGGGATGAGAATGGTGCCAAAAGAACACTGGAGAACCCTTAAGTGCCTGTAATCTGTCAATAAGGTAGGGAGTACATAAACAATGCAAAGGAATGTATAACATAAAACTAGAGATAAAAACAATGATAACTTAGTCCATATCAAGAGTCCATATACATCCATAAATCAGAGCTAAAAGTCCATGTGAAAGGATGTGACTCCAGTGGGATGGATCCGCACCTAGGGGCAGCTGCCTGAAGAGCAGAAGCAACTCTGTAGGAATAGGAGAAGGGGGGGAGACAGGAGCGCCAGACCTAAGTGCAGTATGCCATCAGAGAATTTATTAAAAGCAAGCTAAATGCATACTCACAGGTGTGAATAAAAATAAGCACATCATAAGACGTCCGGGCCCAGGGCCGTGTCACTTGTTCCAGGGCTGTGGTCTTGGTGGGGGTGTGTATGCAGATGAGCAGATGGAGGCTGTGCTGTGGTGGAAAACACTGGGAGCAGGAAGTACCAGAACCAGGAAGTCTTATGGACAGGAAGTGACGTCGGTGCTGTATCGGGCCAATGGGATGACGCGTTTCAATGCACTCTGCATTTTCCTCAGATCCCCTCAGAGGCATTTAGCTTGCTTTTTATGAATTCTCTGATGGCATACTGCACTTAGGTCTCTGGCACCCCTGTCTCCCCCCCTTCTACAAGTACATTCTAGCATGAGAGATAAATAATAATCAATACATGCATTTATTACATATTTATATATAATACAGTAAAAGCAATTCTCAGATATAATGATCAATAATTGACATTCATATAAACTTACAACGCTAGTGAGTTAGGACCACAAAACCCACCAAAGGCTCACATATGTGGGATGCAGGGCCAGTATGAAACAATTAAAAAAAGGATGGAGAGGTCTAGTGTATATAAAAAATATATATCACAACAAAAGATCTTATTTAGAATTAGAAAACAAATATTTGGTTACAAAAGGTGTGTGTGTGTGAGACACCATACTTACTCATAAAGACAAAGAACTACACTTAAGAAGCAATGGAGGAGATGGAACAATCCCAAGGGGAGGAATCATGGACTCCAAAAGTTATATATAGGGAAAACGAAGAAAATTTAAAGTCGTATCTGTCGGATGACCGGGATGAAAGAAAACAGTCTCAAAAAAGGGTGTATGAAATACCCAGAAATATTGAAAACCTCAGGTACTAAGGAGGGGAACCCTAACAAGGTAGAGGAGGTAACGAAGAATTCACATCAAGAAACAGAAATACTCATTCATACCACAGAGTGTGTGTGTGTGGAAAACATTGGTTTATAAACAAAAGATTAAGATTTATTCTAGAAAACAACACTATATATAAAAAATATATGTGATCTGGAGAGGTAGGAAAAAAATTAACAAAGTATGACCGGGACGTAGGGTGTATACACTCGGAAACCACCCAAAACACCAGGATTGAGTGATCGCAACATTCAAATATACTTACAGTTAATAACTAGTAATATAGACTCTTAACGAAAATGACATAAT
>BLSH010509110.1:928485-965027 GCA_018402905.1 Glandirana rugosa
AATTAATTCGTCCGTGACTGTAGGAATTCCGTTGTCTACCGACAGGTTACATTGAAATTTTGTGAGTGGAGCCTTTACGAATTAAAGAGGATGCAAGTGACTGTCTGCGTCGAGAAGTACTGAAACACCCAAAATACAAGCAGGATGGTCCTCAATTGATCCGTCCCTTTTCTTAAGTCGACCGGGGAGGGGACCCCCGGCAGGAGAAAACGAAGTAATTTTGGGGGGGAGTGTCTCCTCGAGAGGTCAAAGTTACGGATCAAGCGTTCCTCAACTGGACCGAAGGGATACCCTTGACGCCAGGATAACACTGGTAAAAAGAAAAAAAAGAAAAATGGTCACAATAGGACCGCAGTTCCCATAGGGAAGCCAGGTCAACTCCTTGCGAACTAGGCATTGAAACTGGAGAGCTCCTCTGTGAGGGGGGGTTTTAATGAAGCAAAAGAGGACGGCCCCCAGGGGAGGGGCCAGCTGAATTCTTTTCCCTGCCTAGTTAACTCCTGGTAGGACGAACATAAAACCCACAAAGTCATGAAGAGCTGCGTCTGTCAGTGAACGTAGGAGAAATTAAGCATTTCCGAGGTGAGTGTTTTAAAGTTACATTGGACAGCCATCTGTTGCCTTAAGGATGTCAGTGCCTGCTTAATTAAAGTCAGGGTTTAGCATTTCGAGGGAACTGGCTTATGCATGTCCAACCTGCCCTTCAGAGATCAATGCAGCCCTGGAGAGATAAATTGTTTTCTCTGGATCCTATTAGCTGGCATTGATGAGGGGCATGTGATGCTAGCTCTTTTTGTTCTAGTTATGGGAAGATGTGAATATGGATGATATGGCAATATTGGAATTCACTGCCTACAGCCTGTGCAGTTCTGCCTAGGCTATATCAGAAGTTGATCTGGTGAAATTAAACTGTGCTAAACCAATGTTTCTAAGACTGAACTGCCCTGGATTTCTTACAGAACCAAATTTGGGTAATTCCATTTCAATTTGTGAGGGTGCTACAGACTGCTTTTCCTTTTAAATGTCATGCTAAACAGGACTGTACAACTGTATCATTGTGCAATGGAAATTCTAAACTTCTGGATATCTTGTAAATACCTGGGCCGACAAGGCTGGTTTACATCTATGCTGCTGGATAATAAACAGTTCTGGCCATGACTACAAACACATACACACATTCTGCTGTTTTTTTTTTCTTTGATAACCTATAGCAAGTTTTATTGGTGCCAAATGGGCCAGACAGACATTATTTCCCTCGTCAGTCATGACTCTGCCCTCTGATGCATTTTGTCCAATGGGCTTAAAGTGGATGTAAACCCTGACATACACCCAGTGAAGTGAACAGTCTCAGATGATACACAGGGATGAAACAAATCAACCTACATAAGTTTTACATGCATATCTGCAGTCTTCAGCTTTATATATTCTTTAGAAAGTTCAGATCGTGTTACAGATTTTCTCTTCCTGTTCAGTACTGAGTGTAAAGTGTGGGCATACAGCCAAGACAGCTGATTGGAGGAAAGGCACACACCCCTCTCTACATAGGCAGAGACAGGCAGAGACTTGCAGAGCTGTTTCCTGAATAGTTAAACTCTCTGCTAATCTATTTATGGCAACCTCCCCGACACAAATTTCAGCCTGGTTTTATCTCCTGTGGCGGAGAACTTATCAGAAGTTATCACGCTGATAACAGACGAACGGAGCAGGAGAAAAAACCACGGGACTTAGTGCTTTGAAGAGAGATAAGAAAACACTGCAGATGTGTGTATCCGGCTCAAATTTAATGAATAGGGTTTACATCCACTTTAATTACAGTATATGATATCTCGAAAGGGTTGGTTTGCAATGAACCATTTCAGTAAAGTTATTGTATTGCACACACAGTTCCCCATATATGTGTCTGGCGCTGCCTGCCCATCAATCCAATCTCTTGGTTATGATATACTGGGCTACAATGTTACTTTGATGTAACAAACTACAAATTCTTCTTGACATAAATGGATTTTTTTCTAGATGTTAACCCCTCTGTAAATTGATCATTACAGAGGGATTACTCTAGGAGTCCTACTTTAACTGACACATGGCTTATTTTCTCACCAAATTAAGCCAGTGTTGATCTCTGTTGTTTAAAGAATATTTTTTTATCATATTCTATTACACCTTTCACAATTTATTCTTATTCTTCTCTTCTTTTATTTCTTTTCTTTTGTTTCTTAAATGAGGATAGAACACCTCAGAGCAAATGTTACCATTACCAATAAGCTTATTTTTATGATTCACTTTATAATTACTGAATCCCACGCAGGACAATTATACACTCATCGTGACTCATGTAACTTTTTGTTTTGCTCGTTTTACTTGTACTTCATGTGAAATAGGATGAAAAAAAAAATTGGCTTAAAGATTAAATCAGAGCTTTCATCAATAGTTTGGACTTTGTTATTTAGAGGAAAGTATTGTGTAGGCATCTGCTGCCCTCTACTACCTGAATTTGTAAATGCCTGCAAACAATGTTCTATGCACTTCCTGTCCCTGGGCTGTTTGAAACCCTGGAACAAGGAAGTGGAGAGAGAGAAGGTCTCAGCCACATGTACTGTCCATACTGCTAAACACTAAGCCAGAAGGAACTATTATGCAAGTATTCATATGATCTAATAGTTTAGCTGCAGCTGCTGGGTGTATATCTAAATCCTTGTAACAGACAGAGTAGCTCTGCCCTGTCCTTGTTATGATGTTGTATTTCAAATGCACAGTGCCAGATAGATAGGTCTGTGCTACTGTATGTTTAGTTGTCACCTTCCAGTATATTGGTAGGTGAACCTGTTTACTGCAATATAGTTTCTAAGCAGCTCCTGGTATTCTAGTTAACCCTGTCCCTATTCTGACATGAATAGCTGTACTTGGGTATACGGCGGTGCTATTTTAAACACAAGTATAGCTTTAGGATGTATGCAAAAACAGAACGTTTTTCTTCTGTACCTTTCTTTCTCAAAAGTATAAAACGATGTGCTCTTTAAACATCACAACCCAGATAGCAGTCTTTAGTTAGAAGAAGTGGTAACAACAAGAACACTATCTTAAGGCCACTCAAGATACAAGATGCTCTTCTTTTTTGCCTCAAATCCATAGTGAGGAACATGGCCAATGATGCCATGTGCCCCATGGTTGGGGGACCCTCAGTGCCCTAAACATTTACATCTGCATTCTCCCTGAGAAGTCAAAGATACCTTCCCAGGCCACTGCTGGAATTCATAACACCACACAATGTATGTTTGCATGCCCTCACTTGACCATGAAAATCCATTAGTTATAGAGAGAATAATCTCCACAGGGAACTTCCTAGGAACCAACAATCCCTTAAAGTGGTTGTTAAACCACTTTATAAACTACACAAAATCCCCTCTGTTATAAAGCTTCCTATGTTGCAGTGTATGTTCTTTGTAAAAAAAGATGCCTGTTTCCTGAAAATTACCTGAATTCACAGCGCCGATCCGCGGTTAAGTGACTCCTCGAGGCTCCCTCTTCAGATCTGACAGCTAGAGCGGGAGGGGCCAAGAATCCCCCCATTGATGTCGGTTGGGAGGAGAGGAGGGGAGCAGGAGAGAGACGAGACATCAGCCGGGGGGAAGCGGAGCCTCAGGGAGTCACGTGACCGCCAAACTGCGCTGTGAATTCAGGTATATTTTTAGCAAAGAACATACACTGCAGCATAGGAGGCTTTATAACAGAGGGGATTGTGTGTATTGCCTAAAGGTATTCCAGTAGCGGGGGGGGAGGATTGGTAAGAGCTGGCAGGCAGGGAGGGGAGGGGGGAGGAGGAAAGAGGAGGACACAGGAGACAGAGAGGAGAGCTGCAGTTGACGGAGGCACGTAAACTGACCACGGTGTCAGGGCTCAGCAGTTAACCCTGTCCCTTCTGGTCTGAAATTCCATAGCTAGTTTTAGCTTAGGGCTTGATAAGCAGCATAAGCTAGTGCCAGGTTAGGCTTTCAGTCACCGGAATCATAGGCCTAGAGGTCCAGTTGCACGACAGATTATAAACTGTTTAGGAAGGGACTAAAACACAGTAGATAGGCTGACTCTGAGTTCCAGTACCACAGTTCCAGTGCCACATGCCTGTTCCTGCTGGTGAGAAGCTCTGTTCCAGACTGGTTAGACGACAGTTGGAGGATCCCCCCTGTGATTTTGTCTTCAGGCCTCAGATACAATGACAGATCATCCTCAGAGGCCCTGTCCTTGGTGGAGACACCACCAACCTTACTATCGAACCCGATTTTCCCCTTAGCGAAGGTTCTGGTTCTCTTATTTACCTACAGGTTTAGTGCAATATGCTGTTTGGGGGGGGCATTTCTCATAACCACCCCCAATAGAGTGCAACAATTGCATGTTACAAATACTACAATCTTGCTTCTGATTTACTGATTAGCTGCTCCAAAATACAGGTTTGTATAATTCATTATACCAGGTACAATCAAAATTTCCAAGAGATTTCCATAGGCCTTTATGGGTTTGATACCTCTCAAAACCATTAAGCAGTTTTAGCCTCCAGAAGAGATTTCCAAAAAATGCAAGAAATTTGCCATTTTAATTGGGATGCCTCTTTTTACTTACATGTAAAAATCCCCATCTCAGATTGTACTCTAGTAAACAACAGCATTTTATCCCATTTTTCCATCCATTAATTGGAGAGCTAGCATCTGACAAGTCTTATGAAGTCAAATGCATGCAGAACCATTCCATTAAACGATTGTGTCGCAATTTTTTTATAGTTAAGCAAAATATTTCATTGGAAATCTCTGTCCCAGGAAAGCTCAACAACTATTAAAGGGTAAGACTGATTCAAAACAAAGACTTGTTCACAAGGGTTTTAACGCTATCAAAATGTCACCACAGATGGATTTTTAATCTGTCTTTTATCTGTATACAAGAGCAGCCCTGGCACACAATCTTTGTTCATTTTTGGAAAAAAAATATTTCTGTTCAGGCTTTTCTGCATAGCCTACTGTATATTGTTTATGTGACTTCCCAGAAATATTTGCTGTGCTTATAATTTTCCGCTATGTCAAGAGGTAGTAACATATTAATGCAGCATATATATATATATTCATTAGCTCTAATTGATTTATTTGAAATACTATGTTTCTCAGTGGTAGTAGCAAATAGGTCACATTTTACATTTTTTTGTCTCTGTGGCTCACTAAATAGCAATGCGACAATAATTTGTTTATTTATGCTTCAGTCAGGGAATCTAAAATCTAGCAACCAGCATATAAAGGGCTGGGGTTTACTACATTCACTGTTTTGTAGCCCATTCACCAACAGAAACAGCTTGATCAGAGTGACAAATTTATAGGGTTTTAATACAGCTAAGACACACATATGCATTGACAGTGTTTCAACATTTCACCAGTATCAGTTGGAATGATGTTAACATTACACAGAGAAGGAATTTATGTTAACATTACACAGATATACAGTATGAATATTCTATATACCTAAGCAAACCATGGCAGCTACTCATTTATCAGTTTATAACTATCACACGAAAGGTGCATATTGATAGGATAGTGCACAGGATAAATTATTTACTGCTAGAAAGAATGGGTTCTTTAATCCAGTAATAACAAATATACGGCAAACAGCTTATTAAGATGTAATTATGTGTTGGGATGTCTTAATTGTCTAATTAGAAAGGAATAACACTATGATGATGTTGGTAATAGAGTCAGTAGATAGTTAAGTAAACAATTAAATTGTATGTCCTCAGAAGATGCTTGCAAATCGTTTATGAATAAGCAGCAAAGGGAATGATCAGTACAAAAACATGGCAATAAATTACCCCTTTGTTTTTGAATAAGGGTCCTTGCACATGGGCGGCTAGGCCCATTTCAACAGAAATGCCAGCATCTTTCCTCCACACAGGCAGTCCAGGTGCAGCATGCAGTTTTCCATAGACATGAATAGCTATTTGCTGCTGTACATGGGTATACGGTGGTGCTATTATAAACACAAGCTTTAGGATGCATGCAAAAAAACAGAAAGTTTTTCTTTTGTACCTTTCTTTCTCAAAGGTATAAGCAATGTGCTCTTTCAACATCACAACTCAGATAGCAGTCTTGAGTTAGAAGAAGTGGTAACAACAAGAACACTATCTTAAGGCCACTCAAGATACAAGATGCTCTTCTTTTTTTGCCTCAAATCCATACTGAGGAACATGGCCAATGGTGCCACATGCCCCATGGTTGGAGGACCCTCAGCGCCCTAAACATTTACATCTGCAGCCTCCTCTGAGAAGACAAAGATACCTTCCCAGGTCACCGCTGGAATTCATAACACCACACAATGTATGTTTGCATGCGCTCACTTGACCATGAAAATCCATTAGTCATAGAGAGAACAATCTCCACAGGGAACTTCCTAGGAACCAACAATCTCTTAAAGTGGTCATTAAGCCACTTTATAAACTACACACAATCCCCTCTGTTATAAAGCTTCCTATGCTGCACTGTATGTTCTTTATAAAAAAGATGCCTATTTCCTGAAAATTACCTGAATTCACAGCGCCAATCGGCAGTCACTTGACTCCTCAACGCTCCCTCTCCCGATCTGACAGCTAGAGTGGGAGGGGCCAAGAATCCCCCGATTGACGTTGGTCGGAAAGAGGGGAAGAGAGGAAGAGAGAGCCGAGACATCAGCCAGGGAGAAGGGAAGCCTGAAGGAGTGATGTGACCGCCGATCAGCGCCGTGAATTCAGGTAGAAATAGGCATCTTTTTTACAAATAACATACACTGCAGCATAAGAGGCTTTATAACAGAGTTGATTGTGTGTATTGTCTAAAGGTATTCCAGCAGCAGGAGGGGGTGTGGGATTGCTAAGAGCAGACAGGCAGGGAGGGGAGCGTGGAGGAGGAAAGAGGAGGACAAAAGAGACAGAGAGGAGAGCTGCAAATGATGGAGGCACGTAAACTGACCACGGTGTCAGAGCTCAGCAGCCATGATAGTAGGTGTGGTCAAATTGCGTTAACAGTGGGAGGGCCTTAAAGGCATGGTTAAATAAAATCTGGGACTATTTCCTCCTTCTATCCATATTATATGCTTTAACTATTGTGTAGCATGCAAGAGCCTAAGAGAAACCTACCACACTTAGTACAATCAACAACAATAATAGTTTTCATTACATATGTTGTGCAGATTTGTACATTATGGCAGAAAGCTCCTGAGGGTCCTAAATTTAAAATTCTCTCTAACTGATAACTTCCTCTTTGAGAACAATGTATTTTTTTAACATTTTTTTTAATATACGGGCAAATGTTAAAAAAAGTTTTATGGATGTAACTATTTTAGCGAAAGCATTTCTTTTTAGTGTCGTATATAGTACAGAATGCTGGGATCCCTGTAATATTCTTTTTTTGTTCTATTAGGGAAACTTTTTTTTAATTTTCCTGTCCTAGAGGAACAACAAGAAGTTGGAGGTAATCACTTGTGAGAAATCTCCTCTTAGACAGTTATGACAGGTGGAAGTGTCTCTAATGAGAGACTTCTCCTCGCTTCCTGTTCTAGTGAAAACAGGGGTCGCCAGGACAAACAGCGAGAAAAGCCCTACAGCTGTCCTAGCCCTAAACCTTTTAGTAGAGTTTTGGTTAGAGATATATTTTGATGTTTTTAGAAAACATTGCTTGTATCCCTAATTTATCATTATATATATGAACATGGAGACAGTCATTCAGTATATGATCATTATGCCATCCTGCTTTGCTTCCTGCCTTGCAATGCTAGACAATGATTATATTTACTAACGTAATTAAAGCGTTTGTCAACCCAAAAAAAAATGCTGCTCCTGTCTCTTTAATGTGCAATTAGAAGCATGGTGCTTTTGTTTTTTAAATTATCCCTCTGTATCCCCTAAAATATCTGTTTGATAATGCCAGGTCATGACTCCCCCCTGAGTACTGACTCCCCCTGTATATAGCTTATCCTGAGAGCCCCGTGGTCTATGCAGGCTATGTCACTCCCAGCTCTCCTGTGTACCTGTCTTCAACTCCCCCCTCCTCCCCCTCCCTCTTCCTCTGGTAACGTCTCCTCTCTGCTGTCACATAATTAACTCTAAGGCCTCATACACACGGGCGTATAAAAAAAAAAGGGAAAACGTCGGGCCCAACGTCAGGGAAAAATCGGCGTCGAAAACGCAAATTCGTTGGCATTTTGCATCGGCATTAATGAGCATTAGTGAGCGTCGGCATCAATAGGCATTTTGTCTGAAAAAAACATTCCTCTGCTATTTTTTAACCTGAAAATGCCACCGTCAAAAACACCGGTTAATGCCGGTATGGCGTTAAATCGCATTAGTGAGCGTTTTCCCGGCTCGGCATAAAAATCGCCAAAACGTTACAGCCTTGGAACTCGCTGGCCGTGTGTTCTACTTTAAGGTCACTGATACTAGCGCCCTCTACAGCTCAAAAATGTTGGCGTTTTTATGGGGCCATTGAATAACATGGAGACCTGCAAAAAACGCTAAAAAACGTGGCGTCAAAAAATGCCTGTGTATATGAGGCCTAAAAGCTCCTATTTCCTCTGTAGTAGAATAATTAGTTCCCTGTGTCAGGGTTATATCAGAAATATTCTTATCTATATAGATAACACAGTACTGCTCTGTCTCTCCAGCTGATGTCAGGAGCAGTGCTCAGCCCCACCCTCAGGAACTCTGAGCTGAGAGAGAAAAGCTGAAAAACAACAACTGATCCTAGTAAGAAGGTGTGTTATCTATACAGAAAAGTATATATATATGTTATAACACAGACACAGGGCAACTTCTTGTTATAATACTGAGCAGATGGGAACAAGTGGCTTAACAAACACTTTAACTTACTTTGCTTTGATAAGAGGGTCTACTAAAGATGTATACTTTGGCCCAGTGTTTCCAAGCAATGCATCACAGGTAATCTTAGTTTTCTTTTCCTAGGACAGCTACAACTATCACTGTTGCAAACTGCTGAGAAAGAGCACTGATGTATACTTTCTCTGTAGCATACAAACAGTAACCAAGGGGGCATTAGGGTTCATTTACTAAAGGAGCAATGACTGATCAAATGCTCAAAAAAGGAAAAAAAAATGAAAATACAAAGAACACTAAAATAAATAAATAAATAAAATAACCTACCCCGAATACACCAAAAACACCCTTCAGATAAAGAAAGTAACATTTGATTTTGTTTTTTAAAGCAAATTTCACCAAAGCACCTCAATGAATGAAACTGTTCTAGCTTCAGCAAAATGTTGCCAATGGTAAATTTGGCAATTTCACAGCAAAAATCTGTCTGCTCATTCCAATTGATAGCAATGTATGCACAAAAGCAGTCACTTGTAGGTGCTGTTATCTCCAGGCTCTTTTGCGCTCTTCAGATGATTCCTTTATCCCTGAATTTGTTCAGTGATTTTCTTTGTCTTAATGGCATATAACAATGATCTAAAAATCTATTTATATATGTAGCTGTTAAGTGCTGCTGACAGTTATATATAAAGGACATCAGTTGAAGGACTTCATTACTTATCTAATCTTAAGACTATGACAAAAAGAATAAAAAGGGAATGACTCTGGATTACTAAAGTCAATGCTTGTAAAAACGTCTTGTATATTTACAGTCAAATGGCCAGACAACTGGCGACAAACATAAATCTGATTTACATGGAGCCATTTTATGACTCCACAAGGCTTTACTCCCCAGCTGCCATTTCACAGAAGGCTCATTTCTAGACATTTTATACCTTGCACTCCACAGAGTTCACTGTATACAGTTCAGCTATAGGACATGATCTTTTATGGCAACATTTGCAACGACCTTGTTCATAGCAAATCTGCCAGGTCAGCAGCAGCTAGGAAGTCCTATTAGAAGTGGGTTATAATGCAGTGTAGTAGACTAGGAGAAAGTGAACACAGGCCAATGGATGAACAATCAGTTTTACAGCCTTTTGCTTTAAAGTGCCTAGACATTTATTTTGTGGATTCGAGAAAACAAATGAATTCACTGCACATAGTCTTTATACACGTCTATTATACTTTTTATTTCAGCACATTAAGTGAACTCTTAAACAAGCTTAAAACGAAACAAACATATAAAAAAGGCATATTATCAATATGTCTTACTATAAGAAATATAAATTACGGTTATACTATACCCAAATAATATGTATTACATATACAGGTGTAAAGCATATAGTGTATGCTGTTAATTATCTGCTTTCATTTAGAAAGGGACTCCTTATCCAAGTTTGACACAACTAAACACAGGTTGTAAGATGAATGGTAATGCGCAGCACAAGACCTAAGGGGATTGATTTACTAAAGGCAAATAGACTGTGCACTTTGCAAAGTGCAGTTGCTCCAGAGTTTAGTAAATTAGGCAAATCTTTACTTTGCAAAGAATGTCCAATCACGTATAAGGAAAAAAAAACACATTTTTACTTGCACATGATTGGATGATGGAAGTTGCTCCAGAGCTTAGTAAATGAGCAGAAGCTCTGCTGACTTCCATCATCCAATCACGTGCAAGTAAAAATGTGTTTTTTTTTTCCTTGCATGTGATTGGACATTCTTTGCAAAGTGAAGTTTTACCTCATTTACTAAACTCTGGAGCAACTGCACTTTGCAAAGTGCACAGCCTATTGCCTTTAGTAAATCAATCCCCTTAGGTCTTAACCCATCGTCTTACTTAAAGTGGAATATTAGTCAGAAAATACAGTCCTGCTAGATCACTTCAGGCTGGCCCCTTTTGCAGGTATAGCTTGTGTAAAACATTGCACTCCATTTCTGGCATTGTGCCATAAATCAGAGCAACTAGAGGCTGATCTGCTGACAGCCTAAAGATGTAAGATTTATTTATTGTAGGGTCACTCACATTTGGTAGCTAAAAGACAGGCTCATCAATGTGTCAGGGACACCAAGATGAAGATTCGCCAAACGAGAGAAGCCGGATCCCACACCAGTCTTTCCTCAGGAGATGGAAGTCGGCTGCTTTCTTCATGGAGGTCCATGGAATGCATCGTGGAGAGCGGCGTCGGCGGGAATGATGTCATCAAGACCAGAATGTGCCTCTTTTTGAAGCACGTGCCATGCCAGAAACTGGGCATGCATGCTCCTTTTTCAAGCAAGAAAGCAGCTGACTTCCATTCAATCCCCTGAAGAAAGACTGGTGTGAGATTCAGCTTCTGTTATTTGGCAAATCTTCATCTTGGCATCCCTGACGTATTGACAAGCCTGTCTTTTAGCTACCAAATGTGAGTGACCCTAAATTGGGTATAACATATCTTTGGTCTTATTCCACTTAGAGGCGCTTTTCCTTTTGTTTTTTCCTGTGTTCCATATAGTTTGCTTCTACTCCTGGATCAGCTTACCCTAGTGATGGACCGTATGGACTCTTACATTATCATATGTACTTTTATCCCACCAATGGGGGATAATTTACCTCTTGCGCCTACCACTCTCTTTTTTGTACAACCGAAAGTTTTACTGCTGCTCAGGAGCTCCGAGCCTCAGCAAATAGGCTGCCTCCAGCAAGAAGAAACAGGAGCAATGCTGGAGGCAATTTACAGCACACACTCATTTTGGTAGTATAATTATTAATGTGGAATATATGTTCCTTGCTAAAGAACATTATTTTTTATCAAGTTGTTACTGGTAAAGTTCAACTTTAAAGTGTATTTTTACTTTTGTAGTCAAATTTGGGAAAATTCCACAAAGTGTTTGTTATGTGTTCCTATTCACACAGCATACCTAAAAAAAACACAATTTTAAAACTATTTCTCACCTTTTAGATGTTTCTGAGGAGAAGGTGTCATGGCTAACTTGAAGAATTTCTTACCTAGCTCAGCATGATCTGTCTCAATAGCTGGGCTGGGGACATGCTGAGTCCAGTTCTCATTAAAATACAATGAAGAAACCCAGCTCCTAAATTGTTTACCTTATGTTAAGACAGTTTTCAGATCTAGTACAAATGAGGAGATCTCTGCCTCCAGGGTTAATTCTGAATAGCAGCTTCTAAGTGTCCCTCATAACAAAGAGAATTAAGTAGAAATCGTCCTTGCTGGATGTACCAGAAAAGAGAATCTAATAAAAAGGTAAGGTGCAATGTTTATTAAGATTCCTAATGGTCGTGCTTAGCCACACTAGTATACAAACTGCTGCACCAGAATATTCCTTTAATACTAGGAGCTGGCAAATAATATAGAAATAGCAATGGTGCACTGTCTCTAATACCTCACAGTGAATACAAACATTACAATTAGATCACAAATATATGCGGCATCTGGAGATTAATATCTCCATTAAGTATACCACTGTGATTAAAAACCTTTTGTCCATTACCCTTTAGTGTTCAAGGTTAAAAAATATATAAAAATGGATAACGTGTGGTTATTCACTAAAGTTCAAAGTGGAAACCACAATTATAATAGACAATTCACAATTCATATATGTACAATGTGAAGAAAATCCAATCCATCATTAATCTGAAAAATAGTGATCAAAATTTAATCTAGGAAGCTCATATTTGAAGCTGGGCGTTCTCATCCAACTCCTCCATGTGCAAAAGAAAAGTGTCCTTGTGCAACATAATTATACTTAAAGTGCTTGTGTGTCACCACCGTGCTGATAAAGAGAAGAGAGGCCACGTCGGGCGGAGCCGGTGCTGTGATGTCAGGACGCACCTCCATGTGGCTGTGCTTACCTGACACTATTTGCCTAATAAGTGAATGCTCTGTAAGTGTGATACATTTATTATTAAACATTGGTTTTAAACATTGATGCACTATGAGTCCTCTCCACTGTTTTTAATAAACACCTCCACCTTGAGTCTTAAAGGTTGATCTGAAGCAAGCTGCTGTCTTCCAGTTGAGATATTCTCTATGCGCTTATGATCCCCTATGGGTCTGGTAAGCGGTCATTCTTCTCTTTCAGAGCACGGTGGTGACACACACGCATTTTAGTTATAATTATTTTGCACAAGGACCCTTTTTTTTTCACGTGGAGGAGTTGGATGAGGGGATTGTAATCACAAGATGCTGTATGTATTTGTAATCTAATTGTAATGTTTGTATTCACTGTGAGGTATTTGAGACAGCGCACCATTGATACTTTTATATAAGATGCAATGTTTCATTTTTTTTTTTTTAAGTTTTGCTATGTGAATGGGTAATGAATATAAAGTAGGTATTATCCCAATTTGGCTGCAAAAGTGGACATACCTTTTAATGTGGAGAGGCCAACTGGAACTTGTAGGCTATTACCTTAGGGCAGTGCTTCTCAAATAGTGGGGCGCGCCCCCCAGGGGGGTGCGAGGCTCCGTAAAGGGGGGCTCGTTTGACCTCGGCAAACACTGTCATATTGGATGTCCAGATCGGATTATCCGACTCACTCGCAAGCGGCGTCCCACACGGCGTCGGTTGCCTAGCAACTCTACGGCTGGAGAGAGGGAGCAGCGCGGCGCGATCACTGTCCCAGCGCAGCCCCAGTAGCAGCCCGACGCGGAGGACCACGTGACCGCCAACGCACGTGACACATGCAGAGGACCCGTGGAGACATACTGGAATCAATACGCCAGTTCCTAGTGCCACTCACAGAGGAGAAAGAGCAGGACGCCGGCATGTCATCAAGGCAGAGTCGCAAAGATACATCCGCAGCATCACCAGGTGGGAAAACAAGAGCTGAAGCACAGAAAGAACATAAAGAGCAGGGGTCAAGGAGAGGAGGTAGGACAAACACAAAATCTGATAATAAAACTGAAAAGGGGAAAAGAAATAGTAACCAGGGGATGGAGAAGGAAAAAGTACATGAACTAGAAGGTAGTACCCTGGATCAAAAGGAGGAGGGGGAAGGTGCAAAAAGACGCTCTGCAGGTAAACTAAGCCCTGAAGGTAACCTAGATAAAAAAGGGCATAATAGCAGGAATGCAGGAGTGGAAGGGGTACAAAGCACACCGCAGGAGGATACCAATAATAAGGGTCAATATCCATTACAGGAGCCGCAAGTAGATACGACCCCCCCCCATACAATTGACCACCCCCAGGTTAAGGAGCATCAAGACCTCCCTACAAGGGAAGACTTAAAATTATGGACAATAAAGCTATTCTTTGTTCTAAATTGATCCACATTTCTTTCTTTTTTTATTCTCAATTTTATAGACAAATGATACTATTTACAGTCGCGCGGGGGGCGCAAAATGTTTTCTTCTTCCTAGGGGGGGCATGACAGAAAATAATTGAGAAGCACTGCCTTAGGGGTTTCAACTTCATTTTAATTTCTTCATAATGTTTTTTTTTTTAAACTAGCGGTTATGATGTATTGCATGACCAAGAAAGACTCAAACCAACTGAATATAGGTGTTGCAACTCACAAACACACAATTTTGCATTAGCTATGCATAGGTAGCTAATTACCAGTGCGCCCATATCCTTGAAATATCATTGTGTTACTGTTCCTTTAAGGTTGATTAGTACCCATAACTTGAGGTCAAGGGAATGACTATTCCCATTGCTACAGAATAGCTTGCTCAGGGTGAATAGTTCATTGATTGCTTTATCACTTCCTCAGTGTCTTATAAGTGGCTTTGGAGCCCAACTCTAGTGCTTCCTCCTTCCAACAGCCAAGAGATAGCAAAAAAAACGAATAGCTTTGCTCCAGGTAATAGGAGGGTGTCCATAATCACCAAGAGGATAATGAAAAGAAATTGCTTGTACTCATCAAACCATCATAAAATACTTAAAGCGCAAAAAGTGTTACAATCATCAAACCTCATATTGTTAGGTCATCACACCATATTGATCTCAAATTTTTAAGGTCAATAGATGCTGTATGTATCATCTCCCTGTTTGAAAGGACTGATAAGATGCAGTCTGTTCCAAAAAATATATGTTTTGCCCTTTTACTGAAAAACAACAAAGCCCTTTTTGCTAAATATGTTGTCTGGAAGGACCTCAGTACACTGGCTAACGGTTCTTTATTTTAACATATTGCAGCAATAAGGAAAAAATGAGTGTAAAACCCCTCCTGCATGGGGACTCACTTCCAGCAAGAAGAAGGTTAGCATTACCTTAGGATGGATCCATGGCCACAGTAGAGAGTGTTACATGACAATGAAGGGGGGCAGTCGCTTTAGGATTTTTTAAGTTTTATTGCTCCAGCTCACAGGGAGAGATGGTTAGGGTTAACTCTCCAGTAGAAATCAGGTTTCCAGACTCCATTACTTAATGACAGTGTCAAGATTCTCCAAAAGCAGATACCCCATCCACCTCCAGCAGACATCCACGAGGTCCTCCTGTACCAACCCGCACCCTCCTTGGCCAGGCAGTGCCGCTCATCTAAACCTGTGTTTAGCCCATAGGGTTGAGGCCTCCACAGCACAAACACTGAACACATCCTCCCCAGGCCAAGGCCAGGGGGAGAGGGCTCACCAAGGCCCTTTCTAAGCTTTTATAACATTTCCTAGCATGCACAACTGTAGAAATACTACTAGTGGGAGCTAGAAGGGACATAAAGGTTCAATAGTAAAAGACTTGCTAAGCCCCAAAACTATAGCCCTAGGTGTCAGGGACACCTAATGGCAACATTAGGGTACTCCAGTAACTCTGAACCATAAAGGAGAAACCAAATGAGCATATATCAATTGTCACAGGTTTGTTACTACCCAGGAAAGATGCATTTAGACACCAACTAAAATATAGGGTGGCTACACTATCCTTATTGGCATTTTTAAAGTTCAAAACTTCATGTATAAAATGTTGACATTCCTATAAAACTGACTTTATAAGAAGTAGGCCTTGTTCAGGTGGGTGCTGGCAAATCTAAATTGCATACCCTACATCCTACTGCCTTGTTCATATGGGCATTGTCACCCTTACTCATACAGTAGGCATTCATTTTGCCTTCAAATCTGCCTCTAGCTATTTACAGAAAGCCTATGGAGGTGGATGCAGGTGTGCAGGAGTGGGTGCACAGCCCCAAACGCATGTCTGTGTTGAGGTCAATGCACCACTCCTGCACGGTTGTCAAATTTTGACATGCTTCTCCACTTCCATAGGCTGCTTGCATGCAGCTGGGGCAGATTCAGATGCCAAAACAAATACCTTCTGCATGCAGTAAGGGTGACAACTCCCATCTAAACAAAGCAATAGGATGCAAGGTATGAAATTTGGTTTCCAGTATATTTACAAATATGGCTTTTAAATTATTATAGCTAATATAACATCAGCACTTCACTATTATCTTCTAATGCTTTTTTCATTCTTTATTTGTAAGTTTTCAGCATAAAGGGTAACAGGCATCTCAGTTGTAGAGAGGCATGCTAAACAAACATTTCATTAAGGCACTTCAGTGCTGGATGAATGCGATAACTATGCCAAAGTATGTCTAAGACTTAAAGAATGTATCAAGCCTGTATCCCTTTTTGTATTTTACGTAGAGGAAGAGGGGGGAGATCTTTTAATTCATTTTGCTTGCTGTATTCATTTTAATTAGGCTCCTAATGCTTACAAAACTACACACACCTATTACTCCTTGGTCTGAATGATACTCTACTCTCCTTCCCTCTTCGAGGCTGCATTTCTCCTCTTCCTATTACAGTGGTTTATTAGGCTGTAACAGAGAAAGTTGCCATGCAAGGTGGTAATTCTTGGCTCATCTGAAATAAGACCATCAGAGCAGGACATTGCTTACATACTTCCATCCTAAAACTGGAAAGAACATCCCTCCACACTGGGCAGTTGGTAAATTAGCTCAGTTTCCTACATGGTTGACTTCTGAAAGCAGAGAAACCTACGACTGTGCATGTCAGCTCTTCCTGCTACACATCAATTGAGATGCGGTAACACCCGGCAAAAAATGTTACATGAGTAAGTGCAATGCAACTGAATGGCACCCCAATGCAATTAGTTAAAGAACGTGTTTTGTAGTGCAGAACAATGCGTGGCAAAGCACTAATGTGCATTGTGGTATGCTACCAGAAATAACTAGGGTTTTGGAACTGTAGGATTAGTCTACTGTTTCCAACAAAGCTTTTAGAGAGAAAAAACAGAGCTTTATCTGTATTTATGGCTTTTTCAAAATGCAGCTGGTTGTGACCCATTTTAAGCAGGTACATTAATGTGCACACATACGTCAATGCATCAATGTGTAAAGCCAAATTAAATGAACACGAGAACAGCTACATTCAAACCACTAATACCGAGACTATATTAATATTTAATTTACATTCAATTTCTATGACAAAAATTCTATAGCAATGCAAGCATCTAGTAGGCCATAAATACCCATGACCCTGTATTTATTTATGGTAGTGCATTGGCAGATATGATAAAGCACTGTCCTCTAGCAACCATTACTGCAATACAATATGAAAATCTTCAGGAGCCTTTGGGTGATCTTAAGTATATGAAAATGAAAAGAAAATGTTAGTGTTACTGAAAAGAATAAAGAAACATTTCTAGGGGCAAAAAATGTCTTGTTTCCAAATAAGATGTTCAAAAGGATACAATTTGTAAGAAATGGGGAATGGGAAGAATGAAATATTATACTGCTAAAACATTATCCAAAATGAATTCAATTTACAATGGCACATAACAGAGAAAAAAAACATACATACAGTATCTCATAAAAGTGAGTACACCCCTCACATTTTTTTAAATATTTTATTCTATCTTTTCATGTGACAACACTGAAGAAATGACACTTTGCTACAATGTAAAGTAGTGAGTGTACAGCTTGTATAACAGTGTACATTTGCTGTCCCCTCAAAATAACTCAACACACAGCCATTAATGTCTACACCACTGGCAACAAAAGCGAGTATTCCCCTACGTGAAAATGTCCAAATTGGTCCCAAAGTGTCAGTATTTTGTGTGGCCACCATTATTTTCCAGCACTGCCTTAACCCTCTTGGGTATGGAGTTCACCAGAGCTTCACAGGTTGCCACTTGAGTCCTTTTCCCCTCCTCCATGACAACAATTAGAGACCTTGTGCTCCTCCACCCTCCATTTGAGGATGCACCACAGATGCTCAATAGGGTTTAGGTCTGGAGACATGCTTGGCCAGTCCATCACCTTCACCCTCAGCTTCTTTAGCAAGGCAGTGGTCATCTTGGAGGTGTGTTTGGGGTCATTATCATGTTGGAATACTGCCCTGCGCCATAGTCTCTGAAGGGTATGTTGGCATTTATGGTTCCCTCAATGAACTGTAGCTCCCCAGTGCCGGCAGCACTAATGCAGCCCCACCCCATGAAATTCCCACCACCATGCTTGACTGTAGGCAAGACACACTTGTCTTTGTACTCCTCACCTGGTTGCCGCTTGACACCATCTGAACCAAATAAGTTTATCTTGGTCTCATCAGACCACAAGACATGGTTCCAGTAATCCATTTTTTAGTCTGTTTGTCTTCAGCAAACTGTTTTCGGGCTTTCTTGTGCATCATTTTTATAAGAGGCTTCCTTCTGGGATGACAGCCATACAGACCATTTAACCACTTGCCGACAGTCAACCGCAGGTTGACGGCGACAAGGTGGCTCTCCTGGGCAAACCGCCGTCATCTGATGGCGGCTGCCAGATCTCGCACTGTGAGTGCGCGTGCCGCCGGAGGCGCGCTCGCGCGCTCACTGTGTCCGGGGAGGGCCAGGGAGCGGGTGCGGTGGACTCGATCTCCGCCGGCTACCCGCAATGCCCCCCTGGAGTGAAAGAACGGAGGTCCGTGTAAGTAAACACGGACCTCCGTTCTGTTAGAGGGGGAAGGGAGTGATCACAGCCTTCCTCTACATGGAAGCTGTGATCACTCCCCTCCCCCTGCCAGTCAAACACTAAGACAGTTAGAACACGCCCAGGGAACATAGTTAACCCTTAGAGCGCCCCCTGCAGGTTAACCCCTTCACTGCCAATGGCATTTACACAGTAATCAGTGCATTTTTATAGCACTGATCGCTGTATAAATGCCAATGGTCCCAAAAAAGTGTCAAAATGTTCCGACATGCCCATTGCAATATCGCAGTACCGCTAAAAATCGCAGATAGCCGCCATTACTAGTAAAAAATAATAAAAACCCCAGAAATGAATTCTCATCATCCGTAAACGCAGCAACTTTTGCGCAAACCAATCAATAAACGCCAATTGCGATTTTTTTTATCACAAATATGAGGAAGAATATAAATCGGCCAAAACTGATGAAAAAATGTTTTTTTATATATTTTTTTTAATTTGTATTTTAGCAAAAAGTAAGAAATTTGTTTTTTTTTTGCAAAATTGTCGCTCTTCTTTTGTTTATAGCAGCGATCAGAAATGACACAGTGGTGATCAAATACCACCAAAAGAAAGCTCTATTTGTGGGGAAAAAAGGACGCAAATTTCGTTTGGGTACAACGTCGCACGACCGCGCAATTGTCAGTTAAAGTGATGCAGTGCCGAATCGCAAAAAGGTCTCTGGTCAGGAAGGGGGCAAATCCTTCCGGGGCTGAAGTGGTTAATGCAGTGTGCGGCGGTCTGAGTCTGTCCCATGTCACTACACTTTGCAACTTGTATGCTGCATTGGGAGGGATAGACTGGGACTGCACCCACTCCACTAGTCTAGCATACCTCTGTTACCTCACTCACAGTAACAGAATGGGGTCCCGCCGAGCACCTAGCATGGACCTCATGCATGCTCATTAATCCTTCCCTCCTTTACCTAGGGACCAGGCCATAGATCTCCATAACATGGGTTTGGCTCTGGTTGTTACTGGAAATGGACAGCTAGGGAAGGAGCCAGATAACAACCCCCTCAGTACTGGAGGGCCTGTCACCTTATCAGGTACCTCTCCCAATGATTGGTTGCTTGCATCTTGTTTCTTCACTTGGTTATCCATAGTAACTACACTCTTTCTCCTTATCTTGCTGAGTTAATCTTTTTTAGAGTTGTTACTTCATACCCCTCTGTGCTTTACAGACCCAAGTTCGGTTAATGAACAATGTATTTGCCTGACTAACTATAGTATTGTAGTGGCTCAGGCATACCTCAGTGAAGGGAGAGTTCATAATGAAATCTGTCCATGCTTGGATGTCTTCCCAAAACCCCAGTTACTTCAGTGGACTGCAAAGCACAACAGACGTGCAGCATGTCTGTTCAGTGTCTCTGTCTGTTTCCTATACAGCAGCTCTCTGTGTGCATAGCCCTTTCCCCTTTTATTTACATCGAAGAGGAGGGGACAGAGCTCAGAAAAGACTGGGGAACTGCAGAAAGAGGAAGCCTGTCTTACTTGCTAACAGAAAACATTCCCCATAGCCACCCACAGTTGATTCTGCCTTCATAAAGTTTTGTCCAGGTTTTTGATCATCTTTAAATAGATAAGTAAAGATAACCATGCCCTCCCTATTACTGTCTTACAATATTGGAAATCGCAAGACATCTACAGAATAGTTAACATATGTTGTAAGTTTAAAGTGATAGGTTAAAGATAAAGCTTAATATTTTAAAACTAATTTCTGGATAACCACATACTTTCAACTTTAGCAGACAGGCAGTGCATTGATTTAAGTGAGTTGGATCACTCATAGACTAACATCATGAAAAGGAGTAATAAAGCATAGCTATTGTGTAATATGACATAAAGGTACTGTGTGCAACTCCAAAGTAAGATACATAGAAGCCTTCAGCTCAAATCCCTGCCCATTGGTCATGTCCCTCTGACATGTTTCCCACATTGGGCTTAATTGTAGAGGTCTAATCCGTTATTGTGTAGCACTGCAAAGCAGGAAGTAGAGTATGTAATTAGCAAATATAGCTGTCCCCATGTGTATAAATATATATTTAAAAACTATGCATCAAAATTACTTTTTAAATAGCATACAGCCATATAATTATTTATTTTAAAGCAGAACTCCAGGAAAAAACTTTTTTCCATGTTCTTGTTGCTGATCTCCTACCCTCACCAACTATGCCATCCATCTTCTGCTGAGCTCTGTAGTTCCTCTGTAGTAGCCTGCTGAAGTTGCTGAAAAAACGTTATTCCCCTGTGACATCCTGTTTGTAAGACCGCTGGAGCCTCTCCATCCTGTACTGCCAGCAGTGGTCTGACACGCCCACTTGTAGTTCCAAAAAGCCAGCAGGGGTTTCTATTTCCTGGCTCAGTGTAGTGGGTGGAGGGGGTCTCACAGCCCCCCCCCCCGGTCTGTGCTGCCCATTCAGGTGGTGTCTTGTTCCCTCCTTCCTCCTCCTCCTCCCTGCCAGTGCCGCACACCCCCACCCTGCTACCGGCCCGCCATCCCGGCAACACTGAAAGGATCCCCGCAGACAGAGCAGAGAAGATGTCGGGCAGAGACAGATCTGGTATATGTGGAATGTGCTGTGTGCTATGTGTGGAATGTGACACCGCTCTGTGAGCTCCCTGCCTGCATTGTGATATACAGCACAGAGAGGTGTCACATTCCACACATAGCACACAGCACATTCCACATATACCAGAGCTGTCTCCGCCCGACATCATCTCTGCTCTGTCATGCAGGGATCTGATTGATACCCACTCTACACTGATAAGCGGCACTGGTGGGCACTGGTGGAACCGCACTGATGGACACTGATAAGTGGCACTGGTGAGATCGCACTGATGGATACAGAAAAGCAGCACTGGTGGGACGGCACTGATAAGCGGCACTGGTGAGACCGTATTGATGGACACTGATAAGTGGCACTGATGGGCATTGGTGAGATCGCACTGATGGACACTGATCAGCGGCACTGGTGAGACGGCACTGGTGAGACCGCACTGATAAGCAGCACTGGTGAGACCACACTGACGGGCACTGATAGGCGGCACTGGTGAGACCGCACTGATGGACACTGATAAGCGGAACTGGTGAGACTGCACTGATGGACACTGATAAGCGGCTATGGGGTGACCGCTCAGATGGACACTGATAAGCGTCACTGGTGAGACCGCACTGATAAGCAGCACTGGTGAGACCGCACTGATAGGCACTGATAGTCGTCACTGATGAGACTGCACTGATGGACACTGATAAGCGGCATTGGTGAGACCGCACTGATGGACACTGATAAGCGGCACTGGTGAGACCGTACTGATGGGCACTGATAAGCGGCACTGGTGAGATGGCACTGATAAGCAGCGCTGGTGAGACCGCACTGATGGACACTGATAAGCGGCACTGATGAGACCGCACTGATGGGCACTGATAAGCAGCACTGGTGAGACAGCACTGATAAGTGGCACTGGTGAGACCGCACTGATGGGCACTGATAAGCGGCACTGCTGGGCATGGTGTCACTACACTGATGGGCACTGATAAGTATCACTGGTGGGCACGGTGTCATCGCACTGATGGGCACCGATAAGCAGCACCGATAAGGGCACAGTGTCACTGCACTGATGGGCACTGATGAGCGGCATTGGTGGGCATGGTGTCACCGCACTGGTGGGCACAGGGTCACTGCACTGATGGGCACTGATAAGCAGCACTGGTGGGCACGGTGTCACAGCACTGATTGGCACTGATACGCGGCACTGGTGGGCACTGTGTCACCGCACTAATAAGCGGCACTGGTGGGCACTATGTGGCTGCGCTGATGGGCACTGATAAGTGGCACTGTGTGACTGCACTGATGAGGCTGCACTGTTTAGTGACACAGTATATCTCTAGGAGGGGTTTCCACCATCCCTGCAAAGTTTAATTTTTATGTCTTATTTTCAGTGTGATGTGTATTATATGTGATGTTACATATCACAGAGGCCGGTATTGTGGTAATATTGAAGTTAATTGAGATTTCCATAAATTAGAGGGTTCCACCATTATTGTGTTATTGATTAGTAAGTTATAGCTGCTCTATTTTTTGTTTTTTTCAACATCCCAGCCCTCTTTCTGTGTTTCGGCCGGGGATGTTCTCATATACACCATACCAGCACTGATTGTTATAACTATCTCAAATCTGCAGGAGGAGGAGGAATATTTCTAATAGTGAATTACAGCAGAGTACAGTGTGTATAATATATCATTATGGGATGTGTGTACAGATCAGTAATGATTGCAGAAAGCATGTAAGGACAATATGTTTATCTCCTTGTGGCTGGAGGAGAGAGAAGACATGCTGGGTGTCACTGGTTAGTTGGCCTGGCTGCAGAATGAGGGGTGTGATTCATGTTGAAGTGGGCTTGTTCACATTTACATGTACAGGCCTAGTGTACCTCCCACATTCATTGAAATCTACAAAGGCTGATGGGAAATGTAGTGTGAACAGAGAAAAGAGGATATGATGCAATCACTCTTCTAACATTGAAGAATACATAATGCATCATTCAAAAGAATGAGACCACTTCCTGTAAATTAGATTGGATATATCTCTTCAAAGGTAAGGAAATTCTCAAATGTAATAACTGTTTAGTGTTTAGTGTAGGGAGGTGTACTGATTAAGGATTTTTTTTTAATCCCGGAGTTCTGCTTTAAGCTGATCTCATTTACATATATATGCTAAAACTATTGAATTGACTATACATTTCCTTTCATTGCTAAACTTGAAAGCTACAGCTCTCTTGTTCTAAAAAAAACTGTATGTTAGTGAGATTAGTGGTCAAGAAATCTGGTAATATATGCCATAGTCGAAGCTCAAAAGACATCTTTTTCAGATAATAACAGATTTCCTTAACATAAAGTTAGGCTTTGGTTTGATTGTGTACAGTATGCAGAGATGTGGGCTTGTGATCTGTCACCTTTACCATTTCCAATTTGATATATAAGCTGAAATTTAGACACCAACAGTTCATGATGATTTCCAGGTCACTGATCAGTACAAGTAAAGAGAATTGACATTAACTTGCTCAGTTATACACTCTGAACAATATATATAATAATGAAAGTAATGCTCATTAGTTCAATAGGCATTAGTTCAGCAGCATGTATTTGAGTTTACAATAGCATGCACAGAATTATTTAAATTTCAACTGTAAGGCTGGGAACCTCCGCCATTTGCCTCCCAACCCAACTGAAGCACCCTTTTAAAATTCAATCAATATACTTACCCTTTTTCTAGGTGTCTTTGGTGTGGTCCATTGATATCATAGGTCCTCTTCTTCTGGAAGTGGGTGGATCCTAAATGTTGCAGCATTCTCCTGTGAGTTCAGGGTGAGGGTGGTGCAGGCTCTTCACATCCTAGCCTCACAGAAAGTTGGGTGAATGCCACTGAGCATCATTCAACCCTAAAAAGAGTGGTGCTAGATTGTGAGGTGAGTCTTCGGGGAAAAGCATCAGAAACTAGGTAAGTATACTTTTTTTTTCTAACTACTGCTATGGAGCCTGAGATGGGCTTTAATATGGGGGGCTGCATGGAGTTATTTTTCTCTAAAAATAAATTGTTTAAATGGTATAAACAGCTCTCTCAGGTTCGTTCACATATATGTGATGCGGATGCGCATAACATGTGAACCTGACCGGCTTGCAATGGAGCTGGTTCACATATATTTGCAGGTTGCGGTGTGAATGAAAAAAGGGACCTGTGCATTTTCCATCCGGTTCAGGTGCGATTTCAGTGGCAAATTCGCACCTGAATCGCACCTGAACCTCTGAATAGAAACTGCACCGGACTCTGCACCGAAACTGGATGTGCATATACAGTATCTCACAAAAGTGAGTACACCCCTCACATTTTTGTAAATATTTGATTATGTCTTTTCACGTGACAACACTGAAGAAATGACACTTTGCTGCAATGTAAAGTAGTGAGTGTACAGCTTGTATAACAGTCTAAATTTGCTATCCCTTCAAAATAACTCAACACACAGCCATTAATGTCTAAACCGCTGGCAACAAAAGTGAGTACACCCCTAAATGAAAATGTCCAAATTGGGCCCAAAGCATCAATATTTTGTGTGGCCACCATGATTTTTCAGCACTGCCTTAACCATCTTGAGCATGGAGTTCATCAGAGCTTCACAGGTTGCCACTGGAGTCCTCTTCAACTCCTCCATGATGACATCACGGAGCTGGTGGATGTTAGAGACCTTGCGCTCCTCCACCTTCTGTTTGAGGATGCCCCACATATGCTCAATAGGGTTTAGGTCTGGACACATGCTTGGCCAGTCCACCACCTTTACCCTCAGCTTCTTTAGCAAGGCAGGGGTCATCTTGGAGATGTGTTTGGGGTTGTTACCATGTTGGAATACTGCCCCATGGCCCAGTCTCTGAAGGGAGGGAATCCTGCTCTGCTTCAGTATGTCACAGTACATGTTGGCATTCATGGTTCCCTCAATAAACTATAGCTCCCCAGTGCCGGCAGCGCTCATGCAGCCGCAGACCATGACACTCCCACCACCATGCTTGACTGTAGGCAAGGCACACTTGTCTTTGTACTCCTCACCTGGTTGCCACCACACATGCTTGACACCATCTGAACCAAATAAGTTTATCTTGGTCTCATCAGACCACAGGACATGGTTCCAGTACTTAGTCCGCTTCCTTGTGCATCATCTTTAGAAGAGGCTTTCTTCTGGGATGACAGCCATGCAGACCAATTTGATGCAATGTGCGGCGTATGGTCTGAGCATTGACAGGCTGACCTCCCCATCCTTTCAACCTCTGCAGCAATGCTGGCAGCACTCATACGTCTATTTCCCAAAGACAACCTCTGGATATGATGCTAAGCACGTGCACTCAACTTCTTTGGTCGACCATGATAAAGCTTGTTCTGAGTGGAACCTGTCCTGTTAAACCGCTGTATGGTCTTGGCCAACGTGCTGCAGCTCAGTTTCAGGGTTCTGGCAATCTTTTTATAGCCTACGCCATCTTCATGTAGAGCACCAATTCTTTTTTTCAGAGCCTCAGAGAGTTCTTTGCCATGAGGTGCCATGTTGAACTTCCAGTGACCAGTATGAGAGAGTGAGAGCGATAACACCAAATTTAACACACTTGCTCCTCATTCACACCAACTGTGATGCCCATTTTTTCTGCTTTCAACACATCAACTTCAGGGACCTGTTTACTTGCTGCCTAATCTTTCCCATGATGCCATTGTAACAAGATAACCAATGTTTTTCACTTAACCTGTCAGTGTTCAGGCTCATTGCTTTAAATATATATATATTGTGACGGTATGCAAGGTGAGGTGATCGATGGACGATATGTGTTGCCTCGTATGTGTTCATTTGGAGTGGACTAAGGTGCAATTCGGTCCGGGTTTTACCAGACACACTGGGCAGGGTTGGTTCCGGACCAGATTTTGTGGTCCACTGGAGTCCACCATCAGGTGGTTTAAATAACCAGGAAGAAAGGAAAATTTTGCTCTGGCCTGGGACTCAGGAGCCATCAGCCTGAGAGTGCTGACGTATGGATGTTTGCTTATGTACTGAGACAAAAGGTTTGCACTGTCTATGTTTTGTGGGTGTCTGGGAGAAGCCCTACACCGCTCAGATAGGAAAACTGAAATGTTTAGTTAGTGACTGGATGGCGAGGAGGGATTTATTTCTGTTTTGTTTATTTTGATTTCTACATGCAACCTTTTAAATAAACCTGGCTACAAGTCAGAAAAAATGCAGTTTGGACTGCCTTTTTCCAGGGAAGGTGATCCCCATTGAGCTAACCCCCACACACTATATATATATATATATATATATATATATATATATATATATATACGGGTATATACTGCATACTGTTTACATTATGTATATATATATATATATATATATACACAGACACATACACTTGTGTAAGAAAGATCTTGTTGATATAAATAATCATAATAAAGATGGATTAACATTTCTATGCATAGTTTGCAATTATAAATGGTACATGAGGGCACTTACTCATTTATTAATGCTTTGTGGCATTACTTAATGGTTCTGATTTACTGCTCCTTCTCATAAAGTGTTCAACTTTGCTGACCCACAGAAAACAATTCACTCCCTGTGTGGCTAGTATATAGATGATAATTTACTAAAGGAATTGAGAATCTTCACTCAAAAAATTGTACCCATTGTATATTCACTTTGAATACCAAGTTATGTGCAGATGAAATAACTAAATAGGAGTTTGTTTTTACATGATTAGATAATTGAAGCTATTCTTATTTTATTTTTTTATAGAGTGAATATTCTCAATTCCTTTGGTAAATTAGCCTCATTATCTCAGCAGCCATTAAAGCTAAAGTAAAGCTTCATTAACCACTTCAGCCCCGGAAGGATTTTACACTTTAGGACCAGAGCACTTTTTGCGATTCGGCGCTGCAACGCTTTAACTGACAATTGCGGGGTCGTGCGGCGTTGTACCCAAACAAAATGTGCGTCCTTTTTTGCCCATAAATAGAGCTTTCTTTTGGTGGTATTTGATCACCGCTGCGTCATTTCTGATCGCCGCTATAAACAAAAGAAGAGCAACAATTTTGCAAAAAAACCCTAATTTCTTACTTTTTGCTAAAATACAAATCCAAAAAAGAATATAAAAAAACATTATTTTCAACGGTTTTGGCCGATTTTATATTCTTCCTCATATTTGTGATAAAAAAATCGCAATCGGCGTTTATTGATTGGTTTGCGCAAAAGTTGTCGCGTTTATGGATGATGAGAATTCATTTTTGGGGTTTTTATTATTTTTTTTTTTACTAGTAATGGCGGTGATCTGCGATTTTTAGCGGTGCTGCGATATTGGGGCAGACATTTAGAACCATTTTGACACTTTTTTGGGACCATTGGCATTTATACAGCGATCAGTGCTATAAAAATGCACTGATTACTGTGTAAATGCAATTAGCAGTGAAGGGGTTAACCTGGGGGGTGCTCTAAGGGTTAACTGTGTTCCCTGGGCGTGTTCTAACTGTGTGTGGGCTGCCCTAGCAGGAGAAGGGGAGTGATCACAGCTTCCATATAGAGGAAGGCTGTGATCACCGCCCTTCCCCATCTCACAGAACGGAGATTCGTGTTTACATACACGGACCTCCGTTCCTTCACTCCGGGGGGGGGGCATCGCAGGTAGCCAGCAGAGATCGAGTCCGCCGCACCCGCTCCCTGCCCCCCGGACACAGTGAGCGCGTGAGCGCGCCTCCGGCGGCGCATGCGTGCTCACAGTGCACGATCTCGCAGCCGGCGGTTTGCGCCATCGAACCACCTTGTTGCCGTCAACCTGCGGTTGGCGGTCGGCAAGTGGTTAAAAAAAAATAATAATAAACATGTCATACTTACCTGCTCTGTGCAATGGTTTTCCACAAACCAGCCCCTCTTCTGGGGACCCCCATTGGCACTCCTTGCACCTCCTCTTCTTCAAGTGCACGCATAAAAAGGCGATTTCTATGGGGGCACCCATGCCGCTGGCTCGGCCCCACCCTCTGCTCCCTTGTCACAAAATTTGATTGACAGCAGCAGGAGCAAATGGCTCCTGCTGCCATCAATCTGCCCTTTAAGGAGGGAGAGAGCCACTGCTCTTATTCACAGTGCTGGATCAAGAATGGACTCAAATAAGTACAAGGCGTGAGGGGGAATTCTGTGACAAGGTTTTTTAATGCATAGAATGCATTAGGGTAAAACACCTTTAGGCTTTAGAAGCATTTTAAAGTGGCGTTCCAACCAAAAGTAGAACTTCTGCTCATTTGCTTCCTCTCCCCCTCTGGTGCCACATTTGGCACCTTTCCTGGGAGAGAGGGGAACGGGGACCTGCTTTTGACAGGTCCCCTTCCCCACTTCTGGGCCAATTAGAAATCACAGCACGTTTCACGCATGTGCAGTAGGGAACCAGCTGTGAAGTCGAAAGGCTCCACTGCCGGTTTCTATTAGTGGTGAAGGCGACGACAGCACCTGACAGTCAATCCGAAGATCGGCTTCAGGTGCCAACATCGCAGGCTCCATGGACAGGCAAGTGTCCTTATATTAAAAGTCAGCAGCTACAGTATTTGTAGCTGCTGACTTTTAATTTTTCTTTCTTAATTCTTAGGCTAACGTTTTCAGAGACTACAGAAAATACCCGTTGATCTTCCCAGAAATGCAGTGGGTTTTTTTTGCACTGAAGAAACACACAAGGTTATCTTCCTTCTATAACCTACTAATCTCCCCACCCCCTATAACGATCATGAAATGAAAAAGACATCTCTGAAATATAGCTTTGGTAACAACCATGGCTCCCTCTGTAAATACAGTGCAGTGAGTGAGTGTTGTCATCCAGGGACTGAAAGTGTGCTGCTTGCAGAATCAACAGGTGAAAATAAAGGAAAAATGCATGAAAAAAAGAAAACTAATGTAGCCACCACATCCAGGTACTGATAGGCTGCTGGTGCTCCTGGCTCCCCCTCCCCCTTGTTGAGTGCCCCCATAGCAAGCTACCTACTATGGGACATTCATGTGGGGTCAGTCCCCAGCCACACACGGTGATTTTTAGCAGGACTACAACATTGCGGCAGACAAATCTGACCCCAAATTACACTTTTTGGGGACCAGTGACATTAATACATTGATCAGTGCTATAAAAATGCAGTGATCAATGTAAAAATGCCACTGGCAGGGAAGGGGTTAAACACTAGGGGGCGATCAAGGGGTTAAGTGTGTTCCTTGGGTTTGTTCTAACTGTCTAGGAGCTGTCATGTCCTCTGACAGAACGGGGCTCTGCCTTGCTTACATCGGCAGATACCCGTTCTGCCTCTGTAGTAGGCGATCATGGGTCGCCGGCAGACATCAAGTCCGCCCAACCCGTGAGCACACTCACGTAGTGCGCAGCGGGCACGCGGTGGCGAGCGCTCACCCACAAATCTCACATATGCGGCCGACGTACAATGATGACAGTAAAACTGTGGCGGCTGGTAGGGAAGCAGTTAATTGAAAGCAAGAGCCAATGGCTCCCTTACTCGGGCACAGGGTTGTGCTCCAGTAAGTATTTGGGGGGAGTTGCACCTAAAAGGTTTTTTTTTACCTTAAAGAGGATGTAAACCCAATTCATGAAATTTGAGCTGGGCACATAGATCTGTAGTGTTGTCTTATCTCTCACCAAAGCTCTGAGTCCCGTGTATTTTTTCTGTTCCGCAGCTCTGTTATCAGTGTGATAACTTCTGACAAGTTCTCCAACACAGGAGATAAAACTAGCCTGAAGTTTGTGTCTTGGGAGGTTGCTATAAATAGATTAGCACAGAGCTGCTCGATTCAGAGCACAGCTCTGCAAGTCTTTGAGTATGGAGGGGGGGGGGGGTGTGCCTTTCCTCCAGTCAGCTGTCTAATAATAATCCACTCCTACTGCTGAACAGGAAGATAAAATCTCTAATACGATGTAAGAATTCTAAAGATTATAGAAAGGGAAATACAGCAGATATACATGTAAAACTTATGTAGGGAGATTTGTTTAATCTCTGTGTATCATCTGAGGCTGTTCACTTCACTGGGTATATGTGAGGGTCTACATCCACTTTAATGCATTTGAGCCTATCACTTCAAGTAAATTAAGGCAAATTACATTTTGTTTTTTCTTTCTTCTTCTAGTAATTATTAGTATATTATTTGTGTATAAAACAGTTTACTGTTGGCATGCAGTAATGTTCCAAAGTACTTTTACACAACGTGATGACGACATTGCAATCTAATCAATGTTCCTGTAATGGATACAATTGATTAGGACATCTGCAACGCATATATATCTTAGCAAATCTTTCATTCGTCAAGCTACAGTTTATTTGTGCCAAAGGATGGCAAACTGAATTCATTATGATGTCAAACTTTTGTGCCTGCAGAGAAAACTTTTTTTAAATCCATATTTACATTTAATTTATTGTGATATTTTATTTTCCCATCCAGAATGATCCTCCGGTCTCAGTATGAAGAGGTTAAGTAGAGCGGGTGCTCATTATTTTCACTGAAGTGCCTTCCAGTTTGTAGCTACCCATAATAGAATTACAGTAACTAATAATTAAGTGTAAACTATCACATTTATTAACAATGACATTTCCTTGCAGGTCACTATCAGCTTTATCACATAAAATAGATTAATCATCAAGTTAGTCCAATTAAGTTATGTACAGCTACACCGTCTCTTTTTAATTAGACCCTTCTGCATTATTGAAAGGTCAGCCCAGGAAAGTAAACATGCACTTTTCAAATATTAGAAATAGAAAATGCTGTAATTTTACAAGCCTTGTTTGACAGTTACAAGATACCATGACCTTAATGTGACACCTTTGAAACATCACCCTCTAGTTTAAAAAATGCTGTGCTTTATTTTACTATCAGTCTCTTGCTTGTAAATTTAGATTTATAAGTGCAGTTAAATATTTCAAGATCTCTTCCAAAGCACTTTAAACATAGTACTTTACAATTTAAACATAGGTACTGTACTATATTGGGGTAAGTCCATATGACTTACATTATTATTATTATTTTTATTATTGTTATTTAGTATTTATATGGCAACAACAGTTTGCGCAGAGCTTTACAAAATAAGGGAGACAATACAGTTCAACATGGGGTTAGGAGGGCCTTGTTCATGAGAGCATGCAATCTAAAAGGAGGGGCAAGTGATTCAAAAGCCATTAATGAGGGATGAGCTGATGATGAAAGTTAAAGTTCAGTTTCTCGTCTAACATGAGTAGACTAGATCAATGAGTTTTCAGGATCGGACAGAGTTGGGAATAAGAGGACAGATTAGAGTAGGGAGTTCCAAAGTATGGGAGAGGCTCTAGAGAAGACCTGAAGGTGAGCATGATTGAAGGTGACAAGGAGGCTAAAGAGAAGGAGTTCTTGGAAGGTGCAGAGGGATGGTTTGATTGATATTTTAATATAAATTGATTGATGTAGCTTGGGGCAGAGTTTTGGATGGTTCGTATGTTGTCAATATTTTGGATTTTATGCATTGGGCAGGCGGAAGCCGCTGCAGAGAATGGATGTAAATGAAATACATTTTGAGAAATAATCTGTGAATCTGTTTACTTGCATAGAATAGCCATTGAATTCAATAATGGTGAGGCAAGTGGTTGCAGCAGTTGCAAAAGTGGCAAGGCTAAGAGAGGGTGGGGGCCTATAGTCAAAATTCCTTTTTCCATCTTATTCTGTTGCTCTGTCCCCTCCAGACATCATTAACAAGTGAAGCTCCTCTGCTACTTGCAAGCTGTCATTTGTGCTGTTGATATGCTCCCTGTGTGAAAGTCTTAATGGTCAGTATTTAAAATATAACAAACACTGACTTCTTGTTGACCTAAATTTCTTAAAAAAGTAACTCAAAGCTCTACATCATTAATCTACTCACATTGAAAACAAGTGTAGTTAATATAAAATGATGCATTCTCAAGTCTCCCTAAAAGGAGATTTGAAATTTCCATATCGTACAAAGGGTTGCCACCCAGTCAGAAGAAGCTGGTTCCCTGTAAAGATTGTTCATTGGCCCATTATAGAGACATTTGTCCAAATTCTTCCCATAAATGACTCTCCTCTCATCATATTAGAGGTATGAGACTGGTCAAGACAGAGACTCCTGACCACACAGGATGTAGTAGCAGAAGAGGAGGTGTCACCATTTGAGAAGAATGCAGAGCATGTTGAATGGGCCTTGGGTGGCTCAGTTGTAGGCTGTAGTATGTCAGTCAGGATTTAATCTCTACCTCTCGAGCTGCATTTTGACTTTGAAGAACGTCATGCAGAAAATGCAGAGAGATGCCACCAGATAGCCATGCCCTTGAGTTTCTCAAGAACAAAAATATAATATATTCCATCTTACCCGTCTTTAGATGTGGTAGCAATTTCATTTTTGCATTTTTTTCCCTTTATTCTCACCTGGTGAGCCTGCCAGTGGCTCACTTTTTGTCCTAGGGTGACAAGACACCCTCACCATAATTTACCTAGGTAGGAGCAGCTTTGTCACTTGAGGGCAGGACTTCAGTATACACCTACCCCATTGTTCTTCTACATAACATAGCAGAGAGGGGTAATGAAGTCCTCAAAGATAACCTGGAAGAATGGAACTGAAAAACATACAGGACAGGCAGATAGTACAAGAAGGAATAAGCTTACAAGATTTCTAGCAAGATCAACTGGTATTTTTTGCATTTATCAAACCAACATAACAAAACAGACCAGAAGGGACGAAATAAAATAAGTTACTTACACTTCATGCTAGCTTTCAACATTAAAATCTGATTGTAAAGTTTCCTTAACCACTTGCCCACTGGGCACTTAAACCCGCTTCCTAACCAGACCAATTTTCAGCTTTCAGTGCTCTCACATTTTGAATGACAATTACACAGTCATGCAACACTGTACCCATATGAAACTTGTGTCCCTTTTTTAACACAAATAGAGCTTTCTTTTGGTGGTATTTAATTACCACTGGGTTTTTTATTTTTTGCGCTCTAAATGAAAAACGACCAAACATTTTGTAAACCAAATGCATTTTTCTTTGTATCTGTTATAAAATGTTGCAAATTATTCATTTTTCTTCATAAATTTTAGCCAAAATTTATACTGCTACTATCTTTGGTAAAAATAACCCAAATTAGTGTTTATTATTTGGTCTGTGTGAAAGTTAGAGAGTCTACAAGCTATGGTGCCAATCACTGAAAATTGATTACACCTGATATACTGACGGCTCATTTCTTGAGACCCTAAGGCCCCATTCACACAGGGGCGATTGTTGCTCCAACTTGAGTCGCCTCAAGTCGCCCCAAGTCACTTGACATCTGAAATCCCATTGAAACGAATGGGAGCCATCTTAATGTACACTACTAAGTCGCTCCGACTTCAGAAAAAATTCCTGCGCGACTCAAGGCGAATTCTATCGGACTTGTGCCCATAGAAATCAATGGAAGTCGCCTCCAAGTCGGATCCCCATCTTAATGCAAGCGACTTTACAGTGAAAAGAATAGAATTTATGTTTGGGGCAAGCCCCTCCCTTCTCTGATTGGCCACAGGCAAAGTTGCCTAGCATAAGTTGTGCTGTATGTTGCGCCGAGTTCGTGCTGCAATTGCCTAGCAAAGTCGCACCAAGTCGGATCGCCCTTGTGTGAATGCAGCCTAACAAACCAGAAAAGTACAAATACCCCCCCAAATAACCCCTTTTTGGAAAGAAGACATTTCAAGGTATTTAGAAAGAGGCATTGTGAATTTTTTGAAGTTGTGATTTTTTTCCCACAGTTCTTTGCAAAATAAAGATTTTTTTCTATTATACTTTTGAAGGTCCTGGAGCACCAAGACGATGGAAACACCCAAAAAAATTACCCCCTTTTGGAAAGCAAACACCACAACGTATATTCTAGGAGGCATAATACATCTTTTGAACATTTTTTTCCACAAGTTTTTGGAAAATGTGGAAAGAAAATTAAAACACATTTTTTTTACACAAAAGCTGTCCATTTATACAATATTTCTAACACACAGCATGTACATATCAAAAATTACACCCCAAAGTATATTCTGCTCCTCCTCCTGAGTATGGCGATACCATGTGTGACACTTTTCCACAGCCTGGCCACTTACAGAGGCCCAACATGCAGGGACCATCGTCAGGTGTTCTAGGGGCATACATTTCATATCTAATTTGACAACCTATTACACTTTTGTGAGGCACTGTAGTGGCACTGATGGACACTGTAGTGGTACTGATGTGCACTATAGTGGCATGGATTTGGCACGGATGAGAACTGATGTGGCATGGATAAGGCATGGATGAGCATGAATGAGGCATAAATGAGGCATGGCTGGGGATGGATGAGCCATGGATGAACATAAATGAGCCGTGAATGTGGATGGATGAGCCATGGATGAGCATAAATGAGCCGTGAATGTGGATGGATGAGCCGTGGATGGGGATGGGTGAGCCGTGAATGTGGATGGATGAGCACGAATGGGGATGGCTGAGCATGGATGGGGATGGCTGAGCATGAATGAGGATGGCTGGGCATGAATGAGGATTGCTGAGTATGGATGGGATGGTTCAGCATGAATGAGGATGGCTGAGCATGCATGAGGATGGCTGAGCATAAATGAGGATGGCTGAGTATGAATGAGGATGGCTGAGTATGGATGGGATGGCTGAGCATGAATGGGGATGTCTGAGCATGGATGGTATGGCTGAGCATGGGTGAGGATGGCTGAGCATGGATGGGGATTGATGAGCCGTGGATGGAGATGGCTGAGAATGGATGGGATGGCTGAGCATGAATGGGGATGGCTGAGCATGGATGGAGATGACTGAGCATGAATGAGGATGGCTGAGCATGAATGAGGATGGCTGAGTATGGGTGGGGGTGGCTGAGCATGAATGAGGATGGCTGAGCATGAATGAGGATGGCTGAGCATGGATAGGATGGCTGAGCATGGATGGGGATGGCTGAGCATGGATGGGGATGGCCGAGCATGGATGAGGATGGCTGAGCATGAATGAGGATGGCTGAGCATGAATGAGGATGGCTGAGCATGGATGGGGATAAGGGAGGAATGGGCAGAGATCAGCGCTGTAGGCACTATAGATCCAGCCCACAGCACTGCTGCACCGGATCTCTCCCCTCTCCTCTCGCACTGTACCAATCGGTACGGAGAGGGGAAGAGATAAACCGGGCATGTGCCAACTTGTTTACAACTGATCGCTCCACCATATGACGGAGCGATCATGTGGTAAAAGGCTGCTGTCATCGGCCCTTTACTGTGATCCGTGATGCGCCAGGTCCAGGTCACGAATATTCCCGGGTGCGCAGCACAATTCTGGAAGGATATCATAGTATGCCCTCTTAGAATTATCCGACTGCGCTGTAGCAGTCATTCGGCTATTGCCCGGTCGACAAATGGTTAACCAACACCTGTGTAGTGAGAGGGCATACTTCCTTGTTTAAAAATGGAATAGCTTTAACTACTTGCCAACCAGCCACAGTACATTTACTGTGGCTGGTCAGCACCTACAGGCAAATCATATACATGTACGTCATTTTGCCTGCATGGGCTTAGGAGGGTACGGCGCGCACATGACCCTCACTTCGCCAAACCAGCCCCCGCGACCGCTGTGTCCACTGGATCCCCGGTGGTCAAATGAACACAATGTCAACAAAGCTGAATTAATTCATAACAGCTGTGACTCATATGCTGTGATTGGCCCAAAATCCAGGTCACAAAAATAGTAAAAAAATGAAAAAAAAAATGTAAAAATGAAAAAAAAGTTTAACCACTTCAGCCCCGGAAGGATTTCCAGCTTTACGACCGGAGCCCTTTTTGCGATTCGGCACTGCGTCGCTTTAACTGAAAATTGCGCGGTCGTGCGACATTGTGATAAAAACACTGGACCTAAAACCCGGTTAGTGTCGTATACTCAGTGTCGACAATACTTAATTAAGTCGAAACAACTGTAACACAAGTAAACTGGTGGCCCCTAGGTCACCTGTGTCGCCAGCGCCCCCGACCAAACCGCTTCACTCCCAGTACACGCGCGGCATGGGAGGATTCGGGTACGTCCGTTTTACTGCATGTACATATACTAAACGGACATCCACGACTGGTCGGTGTCATTTACATGACACCGACCAACCGTTCATCAATTTCGATAAGGTAAAAATTTGTTCCTTCATACGGGAGAGTGATGTGTCCACAACCAATTG
>BLSH010509110.1:977134-991429 GCA_018402905.1 Glandirana rugosa
ACGTCGGTCACTGTGTCCACCCCCCACCTGTGTCACTGGCTGCAAACTGACCCCACCTGTGTCACTGGCTGCATAACTGGCCACACCTGTGTCACTGGCTGCATAACTGCCCCCACCTGTTTCACTGTATACTGTGCCCTGTGATGCAGAGCTGTATACTGTGCCCTATGATGCTGAGCAGTATACTGTATCCTGTGATGCTGAGCTGTATACTGTGTCCTGTGATGCTGAGCTGTATACTGTGTCCTGTGATGCTGAGCTGTATACTGTGTCCTGTAATGCTGAGCTGTATACTGTATCTTGTGATGCTGAGCTGTATACTGTGTCCTGTGATGCTGAGCTGTATACTGTGTCCTGTGATGCTGAGCTGTGTACTGTGTCCTGTGATACTGAGCTGTATACTGTGTCCTGTGATGCTGAGCTGTATACTGTGTCCTGTGATGCTGAGCTGTATACTCCTGACACAATTTGTGGAATACAGGGGACGGAGTAGGTGGATTCTATAAGGGGCGGGGATTATTAGAAGTAGGAGAGGTCAAAAGGAAGGGCTGGGCCTGGCGCCCCCCCATCCAAAAACTTCACCAGCCGCCACTGTTCAGAACCAGATTTTGCGGGCCACTCGTATCCACCAACAGGTGGTATAAAGGAAGCAGGTCTGGATCAGAACTTTGTTCTGACCTGGGACTCAGGAGCCATCAAGCCTGAGAGAGCTGATGAACTGAACTTTGCTTTGTGACTGAAACAAGAGGTTTGGACTATCTTTGTTTTGTGGGTGAATGAGAGAAGCCCTTTACCTCTGAGTTAGGAAACTGGAAATGTTTAGTTAGTGCCTGGATGGCAAGGATTTATTTATGTTTTGTTTATTTGATTTACCTGCAACCTTTTAAATAAACATGGCTACAAGTCAGATTTTAAGAAAACCTGTCGTTTGCACTACCTTTTTCCCAGGGAAGGTGATCCCCATTGCGCTAACCCCCCACAATATACATATACAGTATATAACTAAAATACACATGTAACAGGATAAACACACCCCAGATTGCATATTTGTCAGCTAAAGTGGCCTTGTCCTCCGGGATAAGTATACCCTTGGTGTGACACGTGTTAAAACAGAGGGAGATTTTCCTGGAATATTAAGCCCTGGGATGGATCCTGCAAAGGAAGGACATCTGGCCTTGATGACAATGAATTGAATGCATCTGGAAATAGTTTCCAATATGTACACTTGTACTTTCACATGCTGTCATCATTAACAAACAAGGGTAAAAACGATTCTAAACTTGGTACACGATAGCCATCTGGACTTCTGCAGTGACACATCCACATGACTGTGCTGACAAGCGGTCCTGTAATATGTAATATGTATTGGTGTCATGATCTCCTTCCAGCTTGCTGCCACTTCTCACACGCAGTATCATTTTACTTTATTTATTTAAATGCAAAGCCTGATGACAAGATACTTTTCAATCAACTGTTCTTCTGCAGCTTTGTCATTTCAGCCATTCCCTTGAAGCTTCATGAGAAAAGAAAGCATCTCTTTACAGTGACGAGCACACAGTGCTCTTATAAATGAATGCAACTTGAGCGTTAAAGGCTGATTAATAATAATGCGGTGAATAACTCTGGTGATAGCAGCAAATCCTATTTAATACAAGTATATCTGTAGCAGACTAGAGCAGCCTGTTATTACTATAAAAATGTTTATATGCAGAATTCAAGCATTGAGTTCTAAGCCCGAGAGCTGAAACAATTGGCTCATGGGCTTTGGATCTTGCTTCACAGTTCTTGTAGTAGGAGCACTTGTAACAGATCACTGTAAACACAATAGCTTCCACATTATGTATACATTTGAAGCAATGTGATGTCATGAATGATGTCATGTCTCTTCTTCCCTTCTTCTTAGTGTGGAGGTTTGGGCAGAGCTATTGCAGTTGCCTGTAGCATCTCCCTGCAGCAATAAACCATTGCTATAATGAATACTGATTGCAGCCAGCAATAGATCACTATAGAAGTGACCTGTTGCTTGATAGTTGCATAGGGAGGTCTAGATCAGGAATCCACATCCCCCATGAAGAAGAAAAAAGACAACTGCTTACACTAACCGATTTTTTTCTTCCTGTGCACATCACAATATATTGTCAAAAAGGGAATAAAGCTCTATGTTTATGTTAAGCTTTACCATTCCACCACTTTACATAAAAATCACACTTATTATTATTATTTATTACAGGTACTTATGTAGCACCATCAATTTACACAGCACTTTACATATATATTGTAAATTAACATCAGTCCCTGCCTTCAAGGTGCTTACAATCTAAAGTCCTTAACTCACTCTGTCTTAGTCCATAGGGTTCAATATAGAGTTGGCCCACCCTTTGCAGCTATAACAGCTTCAACACTTCTGGGAAGGCTGTCCACAAGGTTTAGGAGTGTGTCTATGGGAATGTTTGACCATTTTTCCAGAAGCCCATTTGTGAGGTCAGGCACTGATGTGGACGAGAAGACCTGGCTCGCAGTCTCTGCTCGAATTCATCCCAAAGATGTTCTGCCGGGTGGAGGTCAGAACTCTGTGCAGGCCAGTCAAGTTCCTCCACCCCAAACTTGCTCATCCATGTCTTTAAGGACCTTGCATTGTGCACTGGTCCAAATCATTTGGTGGAGGGTGGATTATGGTGTGGGGTTTTTTGTCAGGAGTTGGGCTTGGCCTCTTAGTTCCAGTGAAGGGAACTCTTAAGGCATCAGCATACCAAGACATCTTGGACAATTTCATGCTCCCAACTTTGTGGGAACAGTTTGGAGTTGGCTCTTCCTGTTCCAACATGACTGCCCACCAGTCCACAAACAAGGTCCATAAAGACATGGATGAGCGAGTTTGGGGTGGAGGAACTTGACTGGCCTGCACAGAGTCCTGACCTTAACCCAATAGAACACCTTTGGAATGAATTAGAGCGGAGACTGCGAGCCAGGCCTTCTCATCCAACATTAGTGCCTAACCTCACAAATGCACTTCTGGAAGAATGGGCAAACATTCCCATAGACACACTCCTAAACTTTGTGGACAGCCTTCCCAGAAGAGTTGAAGCTGTTAAAGCTGCAAAGGGTGGGCCAACTCAATATTGAACCCTACGGACTAGGACTGGGATGCCATTAAAGTTCATGTGCATGTAAAGGCAGACGTCCCAATACTTTTGATAATATAGTGTACATACATACATATACTAGGGTCAATTTAGACAGGAGCCAATTAACCTACCAGCATGTCTTTGGAGTGTGGGAGGAGCATGGAGTACCCGGATGAAACCCAAGTAGGCACAGGGAAAACATGCAAACTCCAGGCAGGTAGTGTCATGGTTGGGATTTGAACCGATGACCCTAGTGCTGCTAGGCGGAAGTACACTTATTGAATATCATTTTATTTACCAGACTTTGAGGGTTATATTTTGGGGCAAGGGAGGTGTGAAAATTACATAAATGTTGTGCTAGGAAAAATTGCATTTACATTTTATTCCCATTTTTTTTCCAAAGTTCTTTACAGAAGAAGCTATGAAATGATATTTATACAAATCTGCTGGCAAATTAAACTTTTATCCCTTCTGGAAAAAATGTTATATGTTAGGGTTGGCTACAAGCACTAAAATGTGCGGAACTAAGACGGTGCCAAAATGAAAAAAAAAAACGCTTTGGGGGGATAAATGATTTCATATATCATGCATTAATTTCAAGCATCCACTATCACCATGGCTTTAGCCCTTGTAGTAAAGGCACATGTTTTTAATATCATTCATTATAATGTAAAGTATACTGTATATATGAATTTGTTTATTGACAGAACTAACCCTTTCACGGCACACTTAGAACTATACAACCCATTTCTATGGTATTTAAGGCTCCCAGTTAACTTTAAAGATTTACTCTATGGATCCAGGCATTACCAATAGAGGTTAATTTACTAAATCAAGCAGACTGTTGCACTTTGCAAGGGAATTGGTCTTGAAGCTTAGTAAATAAGGTGAAGTGCTGCTGATTTCCATCATCCAATCATGTGCAAGCAAAAATGTTGTTTTTTTATTTTCCTTGCGCAAGATTGGGTATTTTTTACAAATTGAAATATCTCTACATTTACTAAGCTCTGGAGCATATTCCCTCACAAAGTGCAATTTTCCTTAAAAAATGAACAGTTTATTTTCCTTTAGTAAATCAACCCCATGGTGTAGACCTGAGGGCATCTTGTTGTGAGCCATATTTTCAAGTGCATCAAGTGAGCCACACCAATCAGGGGTAGGTTTACCATTAGGCAAAGAAAGCCTGTGACTTTAGGGGCAGAGACAAGAGGACACTTTTCTTTGCATCTGCATCAGACATGCATTTTTCCCATCATCATTGATCTCATACAAGCCTATCTACACTATGTCAGGTTAGGGGCAGAGAAACAAGAGAACGATCCATGCATACAAGCAAGGAATTATTGCTTTGGGTGCCAAATGTTGGGTGCAAAAATAGTGGAGGGATACTCTCGTGCTATCATTGAAAATATAAAGGGTATGTGTGTATATATATATATACATATATATATATGTATATGTGAACCAAACAACTGCCACAAACACCGGTAGGTGGATCCGTGACCAATGAATGTAATGTGGGGTGGTTGGTATTGCGCTGTTATTTACTAAATACTTTGACACAAAAAAAAGTGCACTAGGTGTCAGTATAAACCAAATATGCAAATAAACAAAATCTTCAAATGCCTTAATCTTATTAGTGGATATATTAAATGGGGTACAGTAGACAAAAAATGAATAAACAGCAAACCGTGAAAAACCAATCACATAAGTGCTCATGTATATATAAACATTCGGTGATAAACATGTGATGATGAGTAATGTCTCTAAACCAATCTTATATACAAAGTGACGTTTTGTACTCTGTCTTTCAGCAGCAAGGTAAGAGGCCACTTCACATAGAGGTGTCACTGTATGAACGAAGAGATACCTGCTATTACTAATGTAACACCTTATAGTTGTTTTGGTGAAAGACTGAGTCACTTTGTATGCAAAATTGGTTTAGAGACATTACTCATCATCACATGTTTATCCCCGAATGTTTATATATACATGAGCACTTATCGAATTGATTTTTCACAGTTTGCTGTTTATTCATTTGTTGTCTACTGTAATGAAATGTTGGGTGCAACCCTGGCATGAATCATGCAAAGTTGCACTAAAGAAATTAAAAGTTAAACATTTAGGCCTCATACACACGGACGTTTTTTGGCGCCGGCGTTTTCTTGGGTTTTTTGCAGCTCTCCATGTTAGTCAATGGCCCCATAAAAACGCCGACGTTTTTGAGCTGTAGATGGCATCGGCGTTAGTGAGCTGAAACTAGAACCCATGGCCAGCGCGTTCTGAGGCTGTAAAGTTTTGACGTTTTTTGACTCCGACGCCACAAAACGCTCAATAACGCCAACTAATACTGCACTGGCGTTAAACCGCGTTTTTTGACGCCAACGTTTTTAGGTTGAAAAATAGCAGAGGGATGATTTTTTTTTAAAAACGCCGATTTTTTTTCCTTGACGTCGGGCCCAACATTTTGTTTATTTTTTTAGAAATGTCCATGTGTATGAGGCCTTAATGTAAAAACAATGAGGAATGCTTTGTTTTATTTACATGCAGTAATACCATTACATTTGTATTGCGTTACCTGACCCTAGCCCCATGTTAGATTGCAATATGACACATCCCCTTTTGCCCATGACCTGTTACTCTGTAATATTCAGATCAATAAAAATGTATCTCCCCCTGTTTCAGACTGCGAGAAGAATGGAAGCAAAGACTAGAAAGCAGAATTAGCATGTTACAGTCTCTACAAGAAGAACAGAAGCGGCAACTGTATGCAAAGCAACCTGAGTCCAAACCAAACACGGCAGCTTAAAGGATATGAATACAAGACTGATTATTTGCTACAAAACAATTTTTTTTTTCAACATTTCAGATTCAGAAAAGTATCTAGAAGATCCGTGTGGGTGATACAAATATGATGGGGTCAAATAGCCCCACGCATGCAATAAGCCTTAAGTATAGCTAATGTGTTTGGATTTTTTTTTTTAATATTATGACTGATGCTATCAGTATTAATCCACTTTTTCATGCAGCAGCCTGCTCCAAACACAAAAGACCTAGTTTACAGTACTGAATAAATTATAAACCTGTGCTCCTTCAACATGCATATTTATAAGGTGTGCTATGTCCTTTTGTCATTTACAACCAAATTAAGCAAGTTGTAAGCGTGTTGATGAGGATATTTCAAGCCATGAATTACTTTCTGCTTCCAGAATCACATAACAGGAAATGAAGTGTGACGCCTTGGGTTGGGTGCCAGTGTGGCCCATTGTTTTACTTCTGTATTGCAGGTGCCTCTGGCACAGAAGAGCTATTTACTGTGTGAAAGTTACAAGCAACCAAATGAATATATTAATGTGAAACTTGGAAAGATTAAAGCTGTATCCCTTGTGTATTTTACATTTGTTAGTAATAAGAATACAAGTGTTGGATCTTTTTCTATAAACTGCTTAAAGTTTTTTTGATATCTGTTTACCTTATTTTGGGAAACCAAGGTTAAATCTTTATTAAAACTGAGCTCCAGGCTGATATAAAATACACAGATTGTAAAAACACTAATAATGCAGCTCTATTTTTTAATACATCACTACATTTCTTTTTTAGACAGACCACAAAGAGCCAGTCAACTATGCTGCAGCTCTCACAAGCTAACAAAGAGCATGCAGATAGGAGGAGAGGGTGGAGTGACAGAAAGATGAGAGAGATGAGTTCATCAGTCTGCTGCTTTTCATTGCACTGTCCAGTCACAGGCTGGGAGAGGCAAAAGACCAGTATGCGATACTTAAAAGGGCACTTTCACCTTGCCCTTGCAAGGCAAAATGACAGGGGAAGATTTACTAAAACTGTTGAACCCAGAATCTGGTGCAGCTGTGCATGGTAGCCAATCAGCTTCTAAATTCAGCATGTTCAATTAAGCTTTGGTGATAAAACCTGGAAGCTGAATGGTTTCTATGCAGATTTGAACCAGATTTTGAACTTTCCAGTTTTACTAAATAACCCCGCGTATTTCTACAAAGGCCATCTTCACCTGGCCTGTGATCACTTGCTGCTCCTTCCCCCATCCCAACCGGTGCCAGTGCGAAGCAGTGGCATTATTACTTAGGCCTTGTGGCAGTGCTTGGGGCCTAGGAATTAGCTGCTATGGCCAAGTATTGCCACCAGAAAACAGGTTACATGTGCCCCTATCCAGAATTGGCGGGAGGTGTCATCAGCTGCGATGGAGAAAGGAGTAGCACAGCAATGTGTCAATGAAGAGACGCTGTCACTTTGCAACGCATGGAAAAATCAGGACTCGCTCCTGCCAGACAGAGCTGTGCTGTATGGCAAAGCTGTGTAAACCTTAGGGCCTCCAAACTATGGCCCTCCAGTTGTTCAGGAACTACACTTCCCATCATGCCTAGCCATGTCTGTGACTAGTAGTTCTGCAACAGCTGGAGGGCCATAGTTTGGAGATACCTGGGCTAGATGGACAGAATTACAAAATACCAATAGACCAATAGGGTCCCTTTTGTTATAAAAATCTTACCTGTCAGCATTTTAGTTTTTTATAAATTCAGAAAAATGCAGTGCTTAACATAAAACACCCTTGCAGAGTGAAAATATCCAAATTAATAAATAATAAAGCAAATATTCAATAGTGATATTAAAGTTCATAAATCTGGTGATCCTAGAGATGCTTGGGACGATCCTTCACCAAACTGATCCACCACGTGTCTCTATCCGTTTGGTGAAGGATCGTTCTAAACAACCTTTTTAATTTTGGCAGGCGATGCATTTTTCTGAATTTATGTTTATAGGTGTTTATTTGTATATCTACACCCATTGCATGCGGCTTTGCATATTACCAATAAGTTCTCGCAGATTTTTGGTTTATTTTATTTTTTTAGGTTTAATTCCACTTTAAATTCCTTTCCCAGTGTTAAATACTCTACTCTGACACGGGTAGTTCCTAATGAGCCCTGACATGAGCTGATGACGTGATATTCAGATATAGCACACTATAAGGGTACTTTCACACGTATGGACCGTTTAGGTCTACCTGTCAGTTTTTCAGGCGGACCTGAACGGACGCTCCATGTACTCCTATGAAGCGATGGATGTCAGCTGTGACTTTAGGGTTGCCACATCATCCCTTTAATCCAGGACGCACATTAATTACCCAGGTTCTGTGGCTGATTAAGGTGGTGATTAAATTCACTTGGTGCCTTATCTAAATTAAATTAGCCTCAGAACCTGTGTAATTAATATGTGTCCTGGATTAAAGGGATGATGTGGCAACCCAATGTGACATGTCCGCTGACATCCAATCCGCTCCGATCCGCTAAATACAGACGGATGGAAACCCTATTTTCCATCCGTCTGGTGGATCGGATCGGATGAACACGGACAGATGGTCCGTGTTCAACCGATCCCCCATAGAGGAGAGTGGAGCTCTGACAGGTCCATTTTTGCATGGAGTGCAGAGATGGCGCTGTCATTGGTCAGCTCAGCGGGGATCAACGGATGATCAAAAGGGGCTCCGCTCATGTGAAAGGACCCTAAGAATGGGCCATCTAATATGTGCACAAGTTGTTCTCTGTGTTATATACTCCAACTGCATGATATGTAAGTAGCCTATAAAAAAAGTTGCTTTTATTGTGTTTTTTTTTTAAAACCTGTTGCTTACCATTAGGGATATTCAGTATTTTTAAGGGCTAGCTCTACGGTTGACACCTCATCCCTTTAAACCCGAACACATATGCATTACATAGGTTCTGTGGCTAATTTAATGCTGATAAGGCACCAAGTGAGTTTAATTACCACTTTAATTAGCTACAGAACCTTTGTAATTAATATGTGTTCGGTTTTAAAGGGATTAGGTGGCAACACTAGCTAGTGCAGCATTGATACACAGCACCTTTCGCTTTGTAGTGTTGTTGCATCACTTTGCTTGTTGCTGCCATTAGCAGTGTAGGCATCAGATAAGTTTATGGAATGTCAATGATTTGTAAGCAGGAAGGGGTTGCAGGGGAAAAGAGGCAGAGCTGTCTATAAAGGACTGGGCACAGCCTGGCAGCTATTTTCTGGCATTGTATGTGAGAGATAGATTGCCATCTGTTAGGGAGGGACAGTGCAAGAGGAGAACATGAAAAAGAGAGGAGTGAAAGTCCAGAGACTGTGAAAGTTGCAGGAGACATTGCTATTATATCTGCAAATAGCAAGATGCAGAGAATTGAATGGTAATGCACACCCGAGCAACTGTCTTTCTCTTAGATGAATTAATGAATGGTTGAATTTTTATGGTACCGACAAAAGCACAAGCGTTGTTTATCTGAAAGTGATTTCAGAAGGTGCCATCCTGGATGTCACTGGAGTGGTTGTGTATCTGAAGGTATAACACCAAAGTGTAATGACAGAAAGGGGTTAATTTACTAAAGGTAAATAGACTGTGCACTTTGCAAAGTGTAGTTGCTCCAGAGTTTAGTAAATGAGGTAAGGCTTCACATTGCAAAGAGTAAACAATCACGTGCAAGAAAGTGAAAAAAAAAGCATTTTTGCTTGCACATGATTGGATGATGCAAGTCAGCAGAGCTTCTGCTCATTTATTAGCTCTGGAGCAACTGCTCTTGCAGAGTACAACTGCACTTTGCAAAGTGCACAGTCTTTTTTTCTTTAGTAAATCAACCCCATAGTGTCATATATATTTACCTGCTTGTGTCCTGGATAATGTATCCCATGCTACGCAGACTGTGATTGGATGTGCATTTTTACCAAAGTTTCTTTCCTGTCGGAAGCTGTTTCAAATATGTTGCAATAAAAGAAGAGATTTGAATGGAACTCTATGCAAAATACATTTCCTTAAATAAAGCTGAATATTTCCTTTTCATACATTTCAACGTGTTTGTTTTTTTTATCTTTTTCCTTTCTAAGTATTTTCCTGTTGATCTTGCCAATGGTACTCCTGTGGCCTGATTTCCTGCATTGGGCCGACAATGCTACAATATGGCTACTGAATTTGCAGCATAGTTAGCTCTCTGCTCTCCTTCTATGCAGATAGCTAGGCAGAGATATCATCATCATGTTGCCACATTCACCAATATAGAGGCTTAATTTACTGTTCTTTTCTCCCAGTTACCTCCGTCCAACGTAGAGAAGTAACATGAGCGCATCAATAGACCTGCCCACTGCCCCACTAGGAAGAAGACCGAGTAAGGTATTGTTGGTCAAGTGACAATACAATGGATCCTTCTCTTTTCTGGTCCCTCTTAGGTGCTCCTGGCCCTTCCCTCCTGTTGAGTGCCCCCATAGCAAACAGCTTTATATGGGGGGCAGCCGAGCCAAGTCACAGCTCCCTGTGACCATTCAGACGCAGAGCCGTGTCCTGGCCACACACCCTTTCTCTCCTTATTGGCTGACTGATTTTGATTGACAGCAGCCGTAGCCAATGGTACCACGCTGCTGTCTCAGCAAACGGGGAGGGGGGTAAGTATTAGGGGAGCTGCGGGGGCTGCTGCACACAGAAGGCTTTACAGAATGCATTAAGCTAAAAAACCCTCTGCCTTTACAATCACTTTAAATCATGTTAAATACAATTACTTTAGATCTCCATTTATTTGCTCAGTTCTTACATGTTGACCAATCTAACATTGTGATTATTAATTTAGTGTAAATGTTTATTGACAACAGCTAATAAGGTCATGCTACTAGCAAATGCTAGCTTTAACCCTAAACTGACATGATTATTAAAGTCCTTTTTAAAGGATTTGTAATTCTTTCCATCCAGTATGGAGACTTACACAGTTCTGCCACACCACAGTCCCTGTACAAAAAAGTGGCAACCACACCAACCTATAACTAGCCTTTTTAGTAAGGTCCGCGTGGAAAAACGCACATCAAAATGTCAAGGCTCCTCTGTGTACTGTGGTCCTAACTCTCTAGTTTTCAGTCTCCCAAGATGGAACATACATAGCAGTGGATAGATTAAGGGCAGGTTTGCCCAGAGGGAGCCCACCCCTTCATAAAGGTACAGGAGTGCACAGGACACCCAGCAAGAGCACAATGTCAGCTGAAGGCTTCCAGTGCATCCCCGCATCAAATTCAACCAACTGTACAAAAAAAGTGGCAACCACCCCAACCTATAACTTGCCTTTGCAGTATGATGCAAATGGAAGGGAAATGCACATCAACACTGTGACTGAGTAGTAAAAGGCGAAGCAGCACACTGATGAGCCCACCTTTATTAGCATGCTATCTGCACCTGCAACACAGTGGGCTTGTGTTGCTTCTCCCTCCCTCAGTCTGCTTTCTGCTGTACAGGGACCTTCGAGGCTGATATTAAGTCAAATTCCAGTGCTTACATTGCTTGCATTAAAAAAAAAAAAAAAAAATATATATATATATATATATATATATACACAGTATCTCACAAAAGTGAGTACACCCCTCACATTTTTGTAAATAATATATTATATCTCTTCATGTGACAACACTGAACAAATGACACTTTGCTACAATGTAAAGTAGTGAGTGTACCGCTTGTATAACAGTGTAAATTTGCTGTCCCCTCAAAATGACTTAACACGCAGCCATTAATCTTTAAACCGCTGGCAACAAAAGTGAGTACACCCCTAAATGAAAACGTCCAAATTTGTCCCAAAGTGACAACATTTTGTGTGGCCACCATTATTTTCCAGCACTGCCTTAACCCTCTTGGGCATGGAGTTCACCAGAGCTTCACAGGTTGCCACTGGAGTCCTCTTCCACTCCTCTATGATGACATCATGGAGCTGCTGGATGTTAGAGGCCTTGCGCTCCTCCACCTTCCATTTGAGGATGCTCAATAGGGTTTAGGTCTGGAGACATGCTTGACCAGTCCATCACCTTTACCCTCAGCTTCTTTAGCAAGGCAGTGGTCATCTTGGAGGTGTGTTTGGGGTCATTATCATGTTTGAAATACTGTCCTGAGGCCCAGTCTCCAAAGGGAGGGGATCATGCTCTGCTTCAGTATGTCACAGTACATGTTGGCATTCGTGGTTCACTCGATGAACTGTAGCTCCCCAGTGCCGGCAGCACTCATGCAGCCCCAGACCATGACACTTCCACCACCATGCTTGACTGTAGGCAAGACACACTTGTTTTTGTACTCCTCACCTGGTTGCCACCACACACGCTTGACATCATCTGAACCAAATAAGTTTATCTTGGCCTCATCAGACCACAGGACATTGTTCCAGTAATCCATGTCCTTAGTCTGCTTGTCTTCAACAAACTGTTGCATACTTTCTTGTGCATCATGTTTAGAAGAGGCTTCCTTCTGGAAAACAGCCATGCAGACCAATTTGATGCAGTGTGCGGCGCATGGTCTGAGTACTGACAGGCTGACCCCCCACCCCTTCAACTTCTGCAGCAATGCTGGCAGCACTCATATGTCTATTTCCCAAAGACAACCTCTGGATATGACTCTGAGCACGTGCACTCAACTTGTTTGGTCAACCATGGCGAGCCCTGTTCTGAGTGGAACCTGTCCTGTTAAACCACTGTATGGTCTTGGCCACTGTGCTGCAGCTCAGTTTCAGGGTCTTGGCAATCTTCTTATAGCCTAGGCCATCTTTATGTAGAGCAACAATTCATGACCAAACCCTTGCTATACGTTTTGTGCATTAGTACCAATAAAGATTAATATATTTACTACGTATTTATAGTGGTCTATGTGTGAGAATGCAACTGTTGTGACTCATTAGCGTTACAAGGTCTCAGGTGTGAATGTGGAGCAGGTGTGTTAAATTTGGTGTTATCACTCTCACTCTCTCATACTGGTTACCGGAGGTTCAACATGGCACCTCATGGCAAATAACTCTGAGGATCTGAAAAAAATTGTTGCTCTACATCAGTGGTTCTCAACTCCGGTCCTCGGGACCCCCCAACAGGCCAGGTTTGCAGGATAACTGAAATCCATCACAGGTGATATCATTTGCTGCTCAGTGATTGCAGTATTCTTGTCTGCATCTCCACAAGGTAATACTTAAAATCTGGCCTGTTGGTGGGTCCCGAGGACCGGAGTTGAGAACCACTGCTCTACATAAAGATGGCCTAGGCTATAAGAAGAGTGCCAAGACCCTGAAACTGAGCTGCAGCACGGTGGCCAAGACCATACAGCAGTTTATTAGGACAGGTTCCACTCAGAACAGGCCTCACCATGGTCAACCAAAGAAGTTGAGTGCACATGCTCAGCGTCATATTCAGAGGTTGTCTTTGGGAAATAGATGTATGAGTGCTGCCGCCATTGCTTCAGAGGTTTGAATATGAAGGAAAAGCCAACCCAAGGCTTGTGGGACTTTAAATAAGGGCCTAGACATTTATGTCAAGCGTGTCCTCCATCCCTGTAAAAATGAGAAGAGAGGGGGGTATGGGACTTTGACTGAAGCATGCATTCTCCCACATAGACCACTATAAATACGTAGTAAATATATTAATCTTTATTGGTACAAATGCACAAAGCGTATAGCAAGGGTTTGGTCATGATGTCATAAATACATTGATGCACACATGAATTCATATATATATACATAAAACAGAGCACATGATAACAGAGTGGGTGGCAAATGCATAGTTGATGGTCAATGTGGTCATAGTATAAATGTCTATTCAGTATAAAACAGTACAGTAAAAAACTGGAAAGCCCAAAGATCAATAAAATAGTATATATGTAAACAAATGATGGAATAAGGACAGCTCTATGTATTTCGAGGTCATTACCACTCATCAGGAGCACTGCGTAAGAGGTATCTAGATAGTATACAAGAAAAACAATGAATAGAACTGAAGGAGTACAGGGGAGATAAAACACTGAGGGAACAGGGGAGGGGACATGAGGAAGTCAAGATAAGTAACAAAAAGAACATATGATAGATCTATGGAGAATGCGTCACGAGGACTACTCACCATTACTGGAGCTTTATGTATCTCGACAGGAATAAGGTAGTAAACAAATGTATATATGATAAAATAACTAGAAACCCGAAAGGTCAAAAAATGACATGACAAAATATGACTTATCTGTAAATATGATACTGGTGTAACTGGTAGTTGATACGTAAACGGTGGGTGAGACAATAGTACACGAGACAAAATACATATATATATACTTAAGTACACACGTAGTTACATAAATACTGTAGTACTGGTTTGGGAACGA
>BLSH010509110.1:991917-1015906 GCA_018402905.1 Glandirana rugosa
ATATATATATATGTCATGTCTGGTTTTCAAACCTGTGTGGAAGAGTATTTTGATGCCTTCAGTCTGAATCTACAATTTTCATAGTCATGAAAATAAAGAAAACTCTTTGAATGAGAAGGTGTGTCCAAACTTTTGGTCTGTACTGTATATATATATATCATAATGTGGATATGAAAAAGGCATAATACTGGATAACCAATACACAGGTGGATGAGATGGTGATAGTGGTATATATGTGCAATAGATTGTAAGAAAACCTGAACCAAAGAACCACAATTGTGGGAAAAGTGTTAGTGCAATGAGAAGATGTGTTGCAAAAAATGGCTGCAGAAACCATTACAGAGACAAGTATAAGGGATAGGTGCGTGGAAGGGAAATGTTGCAGAGAGATGGCACAATTACCTGAGTTGTAGGGGTGAGAGACTTGTTTCAACTTAGTATATGGCTGCCCAACTGCCACAGATCCAAGAGAGCACTTGTGCCTCAAAAGGAGGTGTAAATATATATACTCCACCAAAACAATCAAGGACTGCCAGATTGGAAGAGAGGCGTCATCACCAGAGCATGATAACACCTGGTTGATGAATGCCAAACACCTCCCTTGTATGGTTATCATGTGTTATCATGTGCTCTGTTTTATGTATATATATGAATTCATGCGTGCATCAATGTATTTATGACATCATGACCAAACCGTTCATATACGCTTTATGCATCAGTACCAAAAAGATTAATATATTTACTACATATCTATAGTGGTCTCTGTGTGAGGATGCATGCTTCATTCAAAGTCCCATACCTCCCCTCTTCTCATGCTGCAGAAGTTAAAGGGGTGGGGGTTCAGCCTGTCAGTGCTCAAACCATATGCCACACACTGCATCAAATTGATCGGCATGGCTGTCGTCCCAGAAGCAAGCCTCTTCTAAAGATGATGCACAAGAAAGCCCGCAAACTCTTTGTTGAAGACAAGCAGACTAAGAACATGCAATACTGGAACCATGTCCTGTGGTCTGATGAGACCAATATAAACTTATTTGGTTCAGATGGTGTCAAGCATGTGTAGTGCCCCCATAGTATAGGTGCTTTACTTTTGTAGATTTTTGATAGGAAAAGAAAAATCTAGTCAGGCCTGACTGTAGGTGCAGGCGCCTGAATGTTTTGATCTGGGCTAGGGGAGTAGCTCAGGGAGGGACTGGAGATAGAGGGAAGGAACACCCGTTGGAGATTTCTTCCCCTTGAGGTTGGAAAGTTCTGGAAAGGTGGATGGAGGAGGAGGTGTCACTTCCTGATGTATGACAAGGAGCCCTGACCAATCTACAGGCTGGATTGGCAGGGGTCAGGCCTCCTTAAATACAGCAATCTGCCAGCAGGAGTGAGGAGAGTTTGTGTGGAAGAGTGAGGATGTAGTAAGGAGCTGCAGGGAGGGGAGCCCTCAGTCTTGGGGCATGACCTTGAGGCCTGGGGCTTGGGCGCAGCCAGGAGCGGGAGTCGGCTCCTGGAGTGGCACAGGAGAAGCAGGAGTGCAGCTGAGTTCTACATGGAAGGAGGCTCTTTAAATAATCCATCATATAGTCGGTGAGTGGCAGCCCCCTGTGGGGTTGGATGAGAAGGCTGGGACAGTCTGGGAGTAGAGAGAGCAGTCTATGGAGGCCGGTAGGAGCCAACCAAGGGGAAGGAGAGCCATTAGACTGCAGAACAGATGGGATGGGTCTGGAAGAATGATGGGCTGGGAGTTGTGGTTCATCCAAAGGCCCGGCTAGCACCAACGTATTTTGCTACATAAAAGTGGGTGTATGATTTCAGTGAGGGAAACCTGCAACTCTTACCCACAAATGGTGGTTCTTAGGCTTTTTTCCGTGGCTGCAGTAGGCCTCACATGTGCTAGTCATGGTGAAGAGGAAAAGGTCTGATAAATTTCCCTTCAGATCAGGAGTACAGGAGAAGTGTAATGTTCAGCAAGTAGTGTGCTGGAGAGGAGTACAGGAGAAGTGTAACGGTCAGCAAGTAGTGTGCTGGAGGAGAATAAGTATATATACCGGCCTGTTCAGTAACTTTGGATGTGTGCAATTCGTGTGATTGAGGGCAGTTGGACCACAACTATCAGCCACTCTTAGTGCCACACTCAAACGATCCAATTTCCAAAAACGATTTTATTGCATCAAAGGGTGATATAGACAACGAACAAAAGGTCCAGCTGACGCGTTTCGCACCCTACAGTAGGTGCTTACTCAGAGCTCTTACTCATATCAGCCACTCTTAAGGGAGCACATGGCTACATTTGTGGGCTTGTTTTCCGGGATACCTGCAAGGTTGCCAGTCCTTGCCCCTAGCAATCGAAAGAGAACAGAGCCAGGAATTGTAATTGTTTTATTGTCAAAGTGGACTGAACTTGGGGAAAAGACTTGTGTGTTTGCCAGCTAAACAGTAAATCTTTATAAGTGTGTCGTTGCCCATAGCAACCAGCGGGAGCGGTCACCAATTGCTGTTCTCGTCTGCCCGGTCGCTGCAATCGGCGCTGGGGCAAGCACTTGCATCATACTGCAATTCAGTGGCTTTGTACCATGTGCCATTACCTCTGGCAACCACGCCGGGCGACCGCGCCCATGGTTTACAAATATGTCCTGCACCATGCCAAGGCCGAACATTACCCACTGGATTACAAATATGCCCAGCGCTCTGCAAAAGCTGGGCATCCTGAGTTATTTGCTCCAACTACTGCTTGCAGGGAAAGTATGCCAGGGAGTGTTTATGCTGAACAAGGAGAGACTGTGTTGAGGAGTTGTCCAGTAAAACTGGCTACAACAATTTACTGTTGCTACCGGCAACCACCAGCAAAGTCGGCAATTCTGGACAAGTTCTGCTAGTGTCAGCGTACCTGCAAAGTTTCTTCCTTCGCACAAGGGGTTACAGCTGCGTGACATGCTGCAAGCCTGCTTATCAGGACTTTTGGCGCCAGCTCATCTGTTAATGAGGGGGAGGCGCCACGCCCTGGAAGAGTCACAGTGCTTGAAGTTAGCAGCGGATGCCACGAGGAGGAAGATGGCAGAAGGTGGACGACTTGTGCCAGGGCTCACTTGGTTGCCAGTGAAGCCGGAGCAGACCCTGGTGGGCACAGGGGTTCGATTGTAGCCTTGCAGGGTTGAGTTGCAGCCAGGTGACTACCCTGTGAAGACAGAGGACAAGGGAAGAAAGGAGGCTGTCCTAGCCTGCGGCCTGGCCGTGGACCTGGATTTCGTGAGTACTGTTAAGCGGGAGTCCGGGGTCCCTGAAATGCTGGCCAAGTCCCAATCTACAGGCGTCCCAGCTAGGCCGGGGCCAGTAGTTGAGGGGGAAGCGCCCCCTGTTGAGCCAAGCGAGGATGCCATGGACAGGTCCATAGACCGGGGGTCACCCAGACTGTTGGCAGAATTTGGATCTTTGGAGCACCTAGTCGAGTGCTCATTTCCATGGGAGGGGTTGAGATGGAGCCCCATCATGATTTAAAGACTGCAACAGTACCAGCAGCGAAATTGTTTTAAACAGACCCTTCAATACCGAGACCAGGGTTTCTGTCCTTCTTAGATAGATGGTTTATTAGGACAGCAACCTTGGAGGGGGGCCTGAAGTTCTTTACATCCCCTATGTCCTCTACTAAACAGGAACATATAAGAATGCTACCCTGCGCCCTGTTCACTGCAAGGACACATGTTGTTCTACTGCAAGTTTATAACCCCCTCTCAATAGACTTGTTGTTATTTGTAGATGGTTTTAGTTAGTTGTTTATGAATTATAAGGCAAGTTGAGACATGCACTGCAAAATGTGGCACCACTTCCAATCATAAATGATTAAGGAGAAAAAAAATAAAGAGAAAAAGGCAGACTTTTAAGGTTGCCACTTAACTCCCGAATGGAAAGAACAACCAAACTTATATATTATTAAAAACATATTTATTAGAATGCATTAAAAATCCTTTTCCATATTAAGAGAAGGGATACAAATTGTGAGTATAAATAGAACTCTGTTCCAAATTGGAAACCATGAAGACACTTGACATAGACCGCCATGTAGAAGGCCCACAAATAATGTCCAGAAGTGGATTGGATAATGTCCTTAGGTCTGAATAGGCCAGACTACCATAGCGGTCGGGGTCATTATAGGAGGATCGCCTTTTTACGCGTTTTGCTAGTAGCTTCATCAGGCGATCCTAGCGTTGCTAAGAAAATGTATCAGAATTACTATTGTATCCGCATATATAAAAAAAGTTTACAATAATTCAATATAAATATTGAGGTTGTTAGAACTCATTGTACCCGTTAGATCACAAACCAGTTTAAATACAAAAAAGAAAATAAATAAATAGAATTGTGACATGAAAGTATAAATACAATAATGAAAATATATATATATATAACAACTGAAATCATATATGTATAGCGCTATGCTCCATATCACACTACATCATCTCAACAAAAGAATCGCAAAAATCATGTATACGTACCATTGATATTAGATTGATTGTCTTATAAGTAGTAATAGTGTTCACTTTTAGCGATAGTACACAAGGGGGGGGGGGAGCCTGCCATGAATAATGAAAATAAGAAAGATAATAAATTGTCTTCAATTTATTTTGCTTTATTTTGTCATATTTTATTATATTCAGGTTTAGGTCCTCATATCCAAGGTACGTTCACTAAATGATATTTAGTAATATTTACATTGGATTCAAATAATTTATAAGATGATTAAATTTCAATTTTCTTTGAAAATGTAATAAAGTAAAATTACCAAATGTGTCTAGTTATTTTTAATTGTTTTATAATTGGTTACAAAGTGTCCAGTGTGTGAAGATCAATTTCGTACACTGTGTCTTAAGTCACTGAAAACCTAGATCACTTAATCACTGAATATTCAAATTTATCAAGAATCATTTGAAATGATCATAATTGAGTAACTTGAAATCTATGAATTAAGTATTGCTGTGAAAAATCATATAGGGATTATTTACAAATCTTTTAATATGATTCGATTAAATTACATTTATTTTTAAAATGTATTTTTATTTTTAATTTAAGTAACAAATTCATATTAATGAGAGCAAAATTGACTAGACAAATAGAATTACTAATACTAAGTAATTTAAATAAAATACTAGTTCCATTAAATTTGAATATATTTAAGACGTATCCAAACATGGAGGTAATTATAAAAGTGTATACTTACAGCAGCTGTGTAATATGATGGAAAGTATCTTTGATAGATAGATAGCCAATGGAATAGAGCTGTGGCAATCAATATTAACGTGTAATTGCCAGAGCAAAATAATTCCTATAGGCAAAGAGACTCCTGAGGATCTGGAAAAAAGTATTTTAAATAATCGATTTTATACCAAAAAATCCTCTTATACTGACACCATCCGCTCCGGTAGTCTGGCCTATTCAGACCTAAGGACAGTACCCAATCCCCTTCTGGACATTATTTGTGTCGCCTTCTACATGGCGGTCTATGTCACAATTTGTATCCCTTCTCTTAATATGGAAAAGGATTTTTAATGCATTCTAATAAATATGTTTTTAATAATATATAAGTTTGGTTGTTCTTTCCATTCGGGAATTAAGTGGCAACCTTAAGGCCTCATACACACGGACTTTTTTGACGCTGGCGTTTTCTGGCGTTTTTTGCAGCTCTCCATGTTAGTAAATGGCCCCATAAAAACGCTGAAGTTTTTGAGCTGTAGATGGCGTCGGCGTTAGTGAGCTGAAACTAGAACCCACGGCCAGCGCGTTCTGAGGCTGTAACGTTTTGGCATTTTTGGAAGCCGATGCCGCAAAACGCCAACTAACGCCTACTAACGCCAACTAATACTGTACCGGCGTTAACCGGCGTTTTTTGACGCCGACGTTTTTAGGTTGAAAAATAACAGAGGGATGATTTTTTTTAAAAACCGCCTATTGATGCCGACGCTCATTAACGCTCACTAACGCCGATGCATAACGCCGAAAAATGACGATTTGTTTTCCTTGACGTCGGGCCCGACGTTTTGTTTATTTTTTAAGAAACGTCCGTGTGTATGAGGCCTAAAAGTCCGCCTTTTTCTCTTTATTTTTTTCTCCTTAATCATTTTAGTTAGTTGTTCTCTTCTCTTAGGAATCCAAGGATGGACTGGCTAGTCATCCTCATCTGTCGTGAGTCAAGACAATTAACTACTACTACAAACTATGTTGACAAAGTATTTTTCTTTCAAGGGAAATGCTTTGGTCCAGGAATGTAGATGGTGTACATGTCAGGTTAGCTGCAGGGACATGTAGCTAGGAATGTATTATACTGTACAGTGTATATAATTTACAGAGATGGTGATGGTATATTTTTGTACTTAATTTATTTGTGCAGTTCCCCATCCAAGTTCGTTCCCTTTCCCCTCCCATTTTCTGATTCTGGGATGCCTGTGCTCTTGGGCTCAAGAGCTATTTTTGTAAATTTTTCAGCTGAGGGACCAGCTGATGTTTAGGGGGGATGAGTGTAGCGCCCCCATAGTATATATGCTCTACTTTTGTAGATATTTGATAGTAAAGGAAAAATCTAGTCAGGCCTGACTGTAGGTGCAGGCCTGAATGTTTTGATCTGGGCTAGGGGAGTAGCTCAGGGAGGACCTGGAGATAGAGGGAAGGAACACCCCTTGGAGATTCCTCCCCCTTGAGGTTGGAAAGTTCTGGATGGGGGGATGGAGGAGGAGGTGTCACTTTCTGATGTATGACAAGGAGCCCTGACCAATCTACAGGCTGGATTGGCAGGGGGCAGGTCTCCTTAAATACAGCAATCTGCCAGCAGGAGTGAGGAGAGTTCATGTGGAAGAGTGAGGATGTAGTCAGGAGCTGCAGATCAGGCTTTGCCCGGGAGGGGAGCCCCCAGTATGGGGGGTGACCTTGAGGCCTGGGGCTTGGGTGCAGCCAGGAGTGCGAGTCGGCTCCTGGAGTGGCACAGGAGAAGCAGGAGAGTTCTACATGGAAGGAGTCTCTTTGAAGGATCCACCATATAGTCGGTGAGTGTCGGCCCCTGGGAGTAGGATGAGAAGGCTGGGACAGTCTGGGAGTAGAGAGAGCAGTCTGTGGAGGCCAGTAGGAGACAACAAAGGGGAATGAGAGCCATTAGACCGCAGGACAGGCGGGATGGGTCTGGAAGATGGATGGGCTGGGAGTTGTAGTTCATTCAAAGGCCCGGCTAGCACCAACAAATTTTGCTACACAAAATAGGGTGTATGGTTTCAGTGAAGGAAGCCTGCAACTCTTACCCACAAAGGGTGGTTCTGAGGCCTTGTCTGCGGCTGCAGCAGGCTTCACCATGTGCTAGTCATGGTGAGAGGAAGTGTCATGGATGCCTGATAAATTTCCCTTTGGACCAGGAGTAGAGGAGTAGTGTAACGGTCAGCAATTAGTGTGCTGGAGAGTAGTACAGGAGAAGTGTAACGGTCAGCAAGTAGTGTGCTGGAGGAGAAGACGTGTATATACTGTAGGTGTATATGTTAGATCCCATGTTCAATTACTGGGCATCCCACAGTCACCCCTAATCCCTATCCAAGTTCAAACCTCTAAATAAAACAACAAAAACAAAGTACCGGCCTGTTCAGTGACTTTGGATGTGTGGAATTCGTGTGATTGAGGGCAGCGGGCAGGTGGACCACAACTATCAGCCACTCTTAAGGAAGCACATGGCTACACGTGTGTTGCGGCATCCAGGTGAGGAGTACAAAGACAAGTGTGTCTTGCCTACAGTCAAGCATGGTGGTAGGAGTGTCATGGTCTGGGGCGGTATGAGTGCTGCTGGCACTGGGGAGCTACAGGATATTGAGGGAACCATGAATGCCAATATGTAATGTGACATACTGAAGGAGAGCATGATCCCCTCCCTTCAGAGACTGGGCCGCAGGGCAGTATTCCAAGATGATAACGACCCCAAACACACCTCCAAGACGACCACTGCCTTGCTAAAGAAGCTGAGGGTAAAGGTGATTGACTGGCCAAGCATGTCTCCGGACCTAAACCCTATTGAGCATCTGAAGAGAATCCTCAAATGGAAGGTGGAGGAGCGCAAGGTCTCTAACATCCACCAGCTCCGCGATGTCGTCATGGAGGAGAGGAAAAGGACTCCAGTGGCAACCTGTGAAGCTCTGATGAACTCCATGCCCAAGAGGGTTGAGGCAGTGCTGGAAAATAATGGTGGCCACACAAAATATTGACACGCTGGGCCCAATTTGGACATTTTCACTTAGGGGTGTACTCACTTTTGTTGCCAGCGGTTTAGACATTAATGGCTGTGTGTTGAGTTATTTTGAAGGGACAGCAAATTTACACTGTTGTACAAGCTGTACACTCAGTATGTTACATTGTAGCAAAGTGTCATTTCTTCAGTGTTGTCACATAAAAAGATATAATAAAATATTTACAAAAATGTGAGGGGTGTTCTAATTTTGTGTATATGCTGTGTATAGTTAAAGCATAGCATTCCCCTCTGGGTGATCTATGTACATTGCAAGGATTTTAGCAACCTTTGTTGCAGATTCCTAACTTTTGTTATTCTGAAGAAATCCCTGTTTGTTCCTCTGTGCCCCTGTCCTGAGTGAGTCTAAAGGGAGTGGTTTTATAATCATCAATCAGCTGTGCACCTGCAGGGCACTAATGAAGAAAGCTTCTGGGCCTGCATCCCTTCAGTCGTGTTCTTATTGAGAGTATCTCGCCAAAAATTACATTTTTGTTGCACGGGATGACTGATATCTTAGTGTAGACTTCTGGGAAAATCAGTGAGCCAATCCCACAAGCAGGACATTATGTTTCTGGGGGGCGTTCTGTACACATTCTGTGTACAGAACACCTCCAGGTAGCCATATTGCATTGCATTTTCAGAAAATGACAGCAGTTGCAGATTGAAAAGAAAAGGTATTTTTTAATAACCTTCAATTACAATATGACTTGTGTTGCAATTTATACGCTATATTATTTTTTCTTTATTTGCTATTTTTTCCCTACGAAAGTGCAGGTACCCTTTACACATCCCTACATTAATTTAATTAATAGACTTGTTAGTGGTTGAACCTGTAAGGTTTCCATCCCTCCATCATCCTTCACTCCAACAAAAAGTTGCATCCTGGGAAGCTTAGGCTTCATTTCAGGAGCACATGTAAAGTAAAAACAGCTGCAAAGCCAAGTCTTCACCTTAGTACATGTCTACTGTGAAAAGCTACACCTGTGTCTTGTTTCAGTGGTTGCATTGAACTGTATTTGCTCATACTAGTATCTGCCACAAACTTCAGTAATAGAAGACACTATTGTTATATTTAATGTATTCTTACTGTTATATTTCTTTCTATTTTGTCTCCAGTTTCACCACACCCTGTTCATTTCAGTAAAGCATCAGGCATTGTCTACATAATCTCGATAATTGAAGGATATGAAGGTTTAGCTGCATGTCAAGTTGCACACGGGGAAATGTGTAGCGAGGACAGAACAAGGATGTATTAATACATCTAGAGCTGGATTCATCTGTGTCTTTTACATTTGCCTACAGGTCAGCTTTATGTGACTTTTATATCACCAGCACAGACCAGGACACTCTACACTATTATTATCATTTATTTAGTTAAGGTATTTACATAGCGCTGTCATTGTCAGTACCTACCACTCATGGAGCGTACAATCTAAGGTCCCTAACTCACATTCACATATACAGTCAGGTCCATAAATATTGGGACATCGACACAATTCTAATCTTTTTGCCTCTATACACCACCACAATGGATTTGAAATTAAACAAACAAGATGTGCTTTAACTTCAGACTTTCAGCTTTAATTTGAAGGTATTTACACCCAAATCAGGTGAATGGTGTAGGAATTACAACATTTTGTATATGTGCCTCCCATTTTTTAAGGGACCAAAAGTAATGGGACAATTGGCTGCTCAGCTGTTCCATGGCCAGGTGTGTGTTATTCCCTCATTATCCCATTTACAAGGAGCAGATAAAAGGTTCAAAGTTAATTTCAAGTGTGCTATTTGCATTTGGAATCTGTTGCTGTCAACTCTCAATATGAGATCCAAAGAGCTTTCACTATCAGTGATGCAAGCCATCATTAGGCTGAAAAACAAAACAAACCCATCAGAGAGATAGCAAAAACATTAGGCGGGGCCAAATCAACTGTTTGGAACATCCTTAAAAAGAAAGAACGCACCGGTGAGCTCAGCAACACCAAAAGACCCGGAAGACCACGGAAAACAACTGTGGTGGATGACCGAAGAATTCTTTCCCTGGTGAAGAAAACATGCTTCACAACAGTTGGCCAGATCAAGAACACTCTCCAGGAGGTAGGTGTATGTGTGTCAAAGTCAACAATCAAGAGAAGACTTCACCAGAATGAATACAGAGGGTTCACCACAAGATGTAAACCATTGGTGAGCCTCCAAAACAGGAAGGCCAGATTAGAGAGTTTTCCAAACAACATCTAAAAAAGCCTTCACAGTTCTGGAACAACATCCTATAGACAGATGGGACCGAGATCAACTTGTACCAGAGTGATGGGAAGAGAAGAGTATGGAGAAGGAAAGGAACTGCTCATGATCCAAAGCATACCACCTCATCAGTGAAGCATGGTGGTGGTAGTGTCATGGCGTGGGCATGTATGGCTGCCAATGGAACTGGTTCTCTTGTATTTATTGATGATGTGACTGCTGACAAAAGCAGCAGGATGAATTCTGAAGTGTTTCGGGCAATATTATCTCCTCATATTCAGCCAAATGCTTCAGGACTCATTGGATGGCGCTTCACAGTGCAGATGGACAATGACCCAAAGGATACTGCGAAAGCAACCAAAGAGTTTTTTAAGGGAAAGAAGTGGAATGTTATGCAATGGCCAAGTCAATCACCTGACCTGAATCCGGTTGAGCATGCATTTCACTTGCTGAAGACAAAACTGAATGGAAAATGCCCCAAGAACAAGCAGGAACTGAGGACAGTTGCAGTGGAGGCCTGGCAGAGCATCACCAGGGATGAAACTCAGCATCTGGTGATGTCTATGCTGTCTCTAAGGCTTTTAATGCAAACTAAAAGAATCCCTGTCTCTTGAAGAGTGCTACTATATATGATAAATCTCTGAATATACCCATTTGTGGTGACAGTGTGTGTTACAGATGTTTATTCTAAAATCATATTAAAGTAACCCAGTGACAATCTCTCTTGCTGGCGCCTAGATTGTGGTCCCGCTCACTGGAAAATCTTTGTGCAGGGTGCAGCTGAGAGTGGCATTGTTACTTAAGTGACAGCGTGGTGTGAAATTGGCCAGTTCTTTGTCATGGATTGGTGAGAAGGGCAGGGGTCTGACATCTGTGTTCAACACATTTTGGTGACAAACTTACTATAGTACTATAAGTAAGTAAGTTGATTTTCTGCACAATTAGGGCTCTCTGACACATATGCCCAGTCCTTTTTTTCTCAGAAAATAGGTGCAGGAACTCAACCATGCCCCTCCTTCCATCCAAACCGCATCAAATAGTGGGTGTGGTCAGGGTGCAGGATTCAGGGGTGTGCTATGTACAGAGTGCTGGGTTCAGAGGTGTGCTACATACAGAGTGCAATGTTCAGGAGTGCGCTATGTACAGAGTGCTGGGTTCAGAGGTGTGCTATGTACAGGGTGCACGGATCAGGGGTGTGCTACGTACAGAGTGCAGGTTTTAGGGGTGTGCTAGGTAAAGAGTGCAGGGATCAGGGTTGTGCTATGTGCAGGATTCTGGGACACACCACATACAGAGTGAAGGGTTCAGCTCTCTTTCACAGGCCCTTATCTCTGCATCCCCCATCCACATCTCATTTCCACCCCTTCTGAGCTCTGACCTCTGCACCACAACCCCCCCCCCCCACACACACACACTGTATGCAGTAGCAAGAATATCTGCTGATTTGCAGCAAGATCATCTGTGGGCGTTAGCTTCCATGCACCAGGGAACAGATGGTGATCATAGAGGTTGCAGCCTACCACACAACACCCCCTCTCGCCCATGTCCATACTGCTCTAGCACCTGCATCTCCCTTGTCCATGCCATGAGTGTAGGGCAGGGAGGGATCTCTGGAACCACTGGGAGAGGCAAGCTGTCCTAAGCGACCGTGGTGAACATAGATGGAAAGGTGAGAACCAGAGGTGGTGGAACTGAGTTCCACCAAGTTCCTGCTGAAAAAAAGCCCTGCATATGCCAGTGTCCACCACCCTCTAAAAAATGATCTGCAGTGGATAGAGGGGAGGCTTCCAAGTGTCCAGGAGGTGATCTGTCACCTCCTGAATCCCTGTTTTTTTGGATAATGAAGGGAAAAATCCCAAGGGGGATTAATATCGGTTCAGGTGCGAATCAGGTCAGAATTTTTGCCTGAATTCGCACCTGAATCAGACCCAAAGACGCACGGGTCCCTTTTTGAATGCGGACCCGGCCGTCCTGGACCTGTGTGAACTGGCTCCATTGAGAGCCGGTCACACTCGCCTGTCATGTGAATTGGATGCGAGAAAACCCACATACAATTCACATATGTGTGAACCCAGCCTAATGGGCGAGTTTGCCTGATAAAACTGCCACGGCCACGGGGCAAAGCATTACAGCCACGGCATGTGTACAGCCAGCCAGGAGCCATATATGGTGTTTTCCACTGAAATTGTTACAATATAAATCACAAAACAGTCAGGTGCAGCAATATCCATCCACTGTCAATTATCCCTTTTATTACAAGCATATATGAATGTTCTGTGCTTAGCTATAGGAAGACATTGACTGAATATGATTAAATGCAGACCTGTATAACCTAGATAGCTAAGTAATTAAAGGAGCGAGCTGCCAAATCTGGCCATGAAGCAGTAAACACACAGCGTGCACACTGCAAATAGAAAACAATGCAGTACTCTCAAAGTTGCCAAAGTTTTTATTCTGTTATTTAAACAAACACATGCTTACTGCTGATCTGATGCAATAGTTTAGTGCAAATCTGTACACAATTATTGATCGTTTTACTGAAAACGCAGTGAGCTGCCTATAAACTTTCATGAAAACAGATAATCTATTCTATGATTGTGTTTCTGCTGTCCAATACATCTGATAAACATTAGTATTATATTGAGAATTATGCTCCGATTATAGCTTTCAGATTTGATTACTGATTTACTTGCTAAGCACTTGGCATAAAATCTGAGCTTAGTATTGCTCTTTCAGTCTGAAACCCAATTCACCTTGACTAATGTCAGAACTAATTAGGTGTAAGATGCTCTACAAAGTGATTTAACCACAACAGGGACAATTATTAGAGTTTCAGCTGGGAGCAATCTGTAATTTTTAATCATTAACTTTTTAACACCAGCTGCTGCAACAAAATGGAGAAACATTTATGGTGAAAAGAGGGTTAATGGGTGTTAAATTGCCTTTGGCCCCAAACAAAACAATGAGATCCTTTAATGTGGAAAATTGCACAATTAAAGAAATGCTTCTCATATTAAAGAACTATTTTTGAAATGAAAAAAAAATCTGTTCAATTTAAAATGTGAACTTGCAGGTTATCATCTTTGGTCCTGATTATTTCGATCTTCTATTCCTATACTATGTTTTGGTTTACCAATGAGTTGCCACCTCTGTAAAATGGTTATACCCGGGATGCAAATATATTACTAGTGTGAGAAGATCAATGTCACATACCAGAAGGGATGAAGGTGTACTGGAAGTCCAGTGAGGAAGCATATTACTCATTCTATTTAGATCACATAAACCAATGATCAATCTCTCTGATGTCTTCTGCCTTACCTTCTCAGAATGTGCATATGCAGATGACATATCAATTTTTATCATATTTCTAAGCTCCAATAATCAGGCTAGGTCCTGAGTAGAGATAAGCAAAATTCAGGAGTTTTTGATATGCTGAAATATTGGAAAAATGGGAAAATTTTAGCAAAAGTTTGTCAATATGCATTAAAATTAACATTAAGGTGTATTTGGTGTTGTTTTAGGTGCGCTCAGCCTCTTAGCAGCCCACTGAGAGGCTGAGCCAGGTGCCAGTCCAGGCATGTGGGTGGATCTAGACCATATGGTTGCGATCTTTCCTGAGCCTGGACTGGCCCTTTGACATCAGCTGACAGTGGGCTTCAGTTAAAGCCAGCAGTCTGCTGAAAACAGGTCACAGGAGAAGTAGAGCCAAACGAGCTTTGGCTCTACTTCTCCTTTAACTATTCTGAACCTGTTCTTGTGTCAAAAAACCCTAGCCCCGTAGATAACCCTAACACTAACACTAACTCTAATGCTGCCCCTAACATAACCATAAATGAACCCTAATGTCAACCCTAACAATAATTCTAAGCCTTTAGCAACAGAGCTACAGTGCCTTGAAAAGGTATTCATACCCCATGAAAATTTCCACATTTTGTCAATTTACAGCCAAAAATGTAAATGTATTTTACTGGGATTTTACGTGATAGACCAACACAAAGTGGCACATAATTGTGAAGTGGAAGGATAAATGGTTTTCAAATTATTTTACAAATAAATATCTGAAAATTGTAGCGTGCATTTGTATTCAGCCCCTGAGTCAAAACTTTGAAGGAACCACCTTTTGCTGCAATTACAGCTGCAAGTCTTTTTGGGTATGTCTCTACCAGCTTTGCACATATAGAGAGGGACATTTTGCCCATTCTTTTTTCAAAATAGCTCAAGCTCTGTCCGATTGGATGGAGAGGGTCTGTGAACAGCAATTTTCAAATCTTGCCACAGATTCTCAATTGGATTTAGGTCTGGGCTTTGTCTGGGCCATTCTAACACATGAATATGCTTTGATCTAAACCATTCCTTTGTAGCTCTGGCTGTATGTTAAGGATCATTGTCTTGCTGGAAGGTGAACCTCCGCCCCAGTCTCAAGCCTTTTGCAGACAATAAAAGGTTTTCTTCTAAGATTGCCCTGTATTTGGCTCCATCCATTTTCCCATCAACTCTGACCAGCTTCCCTGTCCCTGCTGAAAAAAGTATTCCCACAACATGATGCTGTCACCACTTTTCACAGTGGGGATGGTGTGTCAGGGTGATGTGCATTGTTAGTTTTCCGCCACACATTTTGTTTTTAGTCCAAAAAGTTAAATTTTGGTCTCATCTGACCAGAGCACCTTCTTCCACACGTTTGCTGTGTCCCCCACATGGCTTCTCACAAACTCCAAACAGAACTTCTTATGGCTTACTTTCAACAATGGCTTTCTTCTTGCCACTCTTCCATAAAGGCCAGATTTGTGGAGTGTGTGATTAGTTGTCCTGTGGACAGATTCTCCTACCTGAGCTGTGGATCTCTGCAGCTCCTCCAGAGTTACTATGGGCCTCTTGGCTGCTTCTCTGATGAATGCTCTCCTTGCCTGGCGTGTCAGTTTAGGTGGGCGGCCATGTCTTGGTAGGTTTTCAGTTGTGCCATATGCATTCCATTTCCTGATGATGGATTGAACAGTGCTCTGTGAGATATTCAAAGATTGGGATATTATTTTATAACCTAACCCTGCTTTAAACTTCTCCACAACTTTATCCCTGACCTGCCTGGTCTGTTCCTTGGCCTTCATGATGCTGTTAACTCACTAAGGTTCTCTAACAAACCTCTGAAGGCTTCACAGAACAGCTGTAGTTATACTGAGATTAAATTACACACAGGTGGACTTGATTTACTAATTAGGTGACTTCTGAAGGCAATTGGTTCCACTAGATTTTAGTTAGGGGTATCAGAGTAAAGGGGGCAAATACAAATGCACGCTACACTTTTCAGATATTTATTTGTAAAAAAATTGGAAATAATTTATCATTTTCCTTCCACTTCACAATTATGTACCACTTTGTGTCGGTCTATCACATAAAATCCCAATAAAATACATTTACATGACAAATGTCGAAAATTTCAAGGGGTATGAATACCTTTTCAAGGCACGGTATGTGATCACAGTGTCACAGTTTTGTCACACAGCTAAGGAGTTTGATATGGTTTTGTTTATAAACAAAGTCATGTATCACAGTGCCAGGATCTAACAGCTTGGAGCACTGTGCACCTCTAATTTTGTGGAAAGATCTTGTTTGGCAAAATCACCTACTCATGAGAACATACTTAAAGTAGAACTATAGTCGAGATGAAGAAATCAATATGTTATGCACCTATACAGCCTGTTAAACATGTCACTGATTGTTTTGCAAAAAGCAGCAAGGATGGTGAGATTTCTACCTTGTCTCATGCTGTCATGTACAATTCCTTTAGTGAGGTGACAACTTTACTTCCTGGTTTTTGAATTGCCTGTGTTAGACTCATGTTGTCCCCATTTGCATCTATCTCTCTGAAAAAAAACATCCTGACATCACTGGGGGAGGGGCTTTGTATCCAGCTATTGATTGATAGATGGGTGTGTTATGTAAAATAGACTGAGCATCATAGAAGTCTGGATGTCTGGGATAGAGCAGCTATTTCACTGACAGGAAATTACATCTGACCTCTGCAGAACTCCTCCCATCATCACTAGACTATACAGCTAAGGAGAACTGGTGGAGGGGATTACAGACCCCAATCACAGCTACATGGTAGGAAAATAATCATTTCAGTTATTATGTTTATTACCATGTGTAACTTTCAGGTATTTATGTGAGGATTTACTAAAATATGTTTGTTGCCTTTAGTTGTACTTTAATGGACTTTAATAACATGTTGGGAAATCTTCCTGGCAATAACAAGCACATGTATATTAGTATCACCAGTGCTTGGATGTTATATGCAGATAGAGCAGCTGTATACCAATACCTTGAAAGGCATTTTTGCAACAACACTCTAAATTATACAGCTCTGACCTGCTTACTATTACTTATGTCACAATTAGATAAAAGGGTGTATTATGTGCTTGTAAAAATCCAAATATCTTTATAAACCAATACTCTATAAAGTGTCAATTTAATGTAATAGTCTCTTATAAGTGCAAAATAATAAACACCATAAAGTGCTATTGTTCTGTGCAAAACTCATGCAGTGTTAAAAAATCTTCAGCAAAGTGTTCCAGTGATCCACTGCTGCCACACCAGAGAACTCACCAATTGCACATGACCACCCACTACAGGTAAGTCATATAACGCCTATTATAAACAAGAGGTCCATAGCAGCACTGGAGTTTCCACCACACCTGGTATTAACAGGGAATCACACTTCCACAGCGGCTTTGGCATATCCACCACTCCTCTCACAAGGATAAAGATGTATTCACATATGTCACATATTGGAATCATATGGAAAACAAAGAGGGTTCACTATAGTGTAAAATCTTTAAACTTTTATTAAAATATATAACTAGGTAATCCTACTCACATGCAATGGTGCTACACATTACACAAAGTAGTAAATCACATGTTAAAATCTCTTAATATCCATTTAAAATGAATCCCTGCAATTTATCCGCATTACCTCCGTGCATACTGCTCCCAATGGTTTCTTCCTACTTGGAAGTGTGGACATCTCTTCTGGGATTATTTTGTGTGACATCACTTCCAGTTACAACCGGCCCATTTTGTCACACCGATGTTCTCAAGACACCTCTTGAGAATGTTGGTCTGACGAAACGTGTCGGACATAACAAGAAGGGACGTTGTCACACAAAATAATCCCAAAAGTGACCAGGACAAAGTAGGAAGAAACCAATGGGAGTGGTATGCATGGAGGAAATGCAGATGAATTGCTGAAATTCATTTTAAATGGATATTAAGAGATATTACCATGTGATTTACTCCTTGGTGCAAGGTGTAGCACCATTGAATTTGAGTAGGATTACCTAGTTGTTTATTATAACTGCTTCCCATCCGCCCCAAACCTATAAGCAGTGGACAGGAAGCAGTGGCAATGCGGGCTAATGTACCTGTACAGCAGACCTCATCAGCAACTCCTGCGCGGCTCACAGAGTGCGCACCCAGGAGCCCAACGATCTGGGTGTCACCCCGAAACAGTGGTAATGCGATCTGCTGTGTCTAATCACAGCAATCACATAGTAAACAATGGAACATAAGTATCGGTTCTCTTTGCTCTCACTGTAAGAGAGAGAGAGAGAACCAGCGCTGCCGTCATGCTGCATGTACACTCACAGACTGCAGTTCCAGCTTTCCCCAGTGTCCCTGACCACTGCCTCAGTGAAATGTAGATAAACAATGCAGCCAGCCCTGTCACCTGTCCCAGTGTTCTCAATAACACCACCATACACCATACCAATGTCCTGATTACAGCCATACTCCATACCAGCACCATGACCACCACCATATGCCATACCAGCACCCTGATCACCGCAATACCAGCACCCTGATCATCACCATATGCCATGCCAGCACCCTAATCTCCACCATACATCATACCATTGCCCTGATCACCGCCATACTCCATACCAGTATTCTGATAACCCCATATGCCATACCAGCATTCTGATCACCGCCATACCCCATACCAGCTTCCTGATCACCACCAAACCCCATACCAGCATCCTGATCACCCCATATGCCATGTGAAAAGTGAAACCCCAGATGATGTCCAATAGGATGAAACATGTCAGGTAACTACTGATCCTATGCTGTTGCGCCACATTTATGACAAGCTCGCTTTTTAATATTTGGATGTAAGTGCAAATTTTTCCCTTTTTAACCACTTGCCGACCGCCCGCCACAGCGCAACGGCGGCAAGATGGCTTGTTATCACGAACCGCCGTTACAGAACAGCGGCCGCGATAACTAGCATTGTAGGCGCACTCGCGGGCTCACTGTGTCCGGGGGGGCCAGGGAGCGGGTAGGGCGGACTCGATCTCCGTCGGCTACCCACGATGCCCCCCCGCAGTGAAAGAACGGAGATCCGTGCATGTAAACACGGATCTCCGTTCTGTGAGAGGGGAAAGGGCGATGATCACAGCCTTCCTCTATATGGAAGCCATGATCACTCCCCTTCCCCTGCCAGTCAAACCCTAATACAGTTAGAACACGCCCAGAGAACACAGTTAACCCTTAGAGCGCCCCCCAGGTTAACCCCTTCACTGCCAATAGCATTTACACAGTAATCAATGCATTTTTATAGCACTGATCGCTGTATAAATGCCAATGGCCCCAAAAAAGTGTCAAAATGATCCGACATGTCCGCCGCAAGATCGCAGTACCGCTAAAAATCGCAGATCACCGCCATTACTAGTAAAAAATAAAAAAAAATAAAAAATGAATTCTCATCATTTGTAAACGCGGCAACTTTTGCGCAAACCAATCAATAAACGCTGATTGTGATTTTTTTTATCACAAATATGAGGCAGAATATAAATCGGCCAAAACCGTTGAAAAAAAATGTTTTTTTATATATTTTTTTTTTTTTTGGATTTGTATTTTAGCAAAAAGTAAGAAATTTGTTTTTTTTTGCAAAATTGTCGCTCTTCTTTTGTTTATAGCAGCGATCAGAAATGACGCATCGGTGATCAAATACCATCAAAAGAAAGCTCTATTTGTGGGAAAAAAAGGACGCAAATTTCGTTTGGGTACAATGTCGCACGACCGTGCATTTGTCAGTTAAAGCGACGCAGTGCGAATCGTAGAAAGTGCTCTGGTCCTAAAGTGTGAAATCCTTCCGGGGCTGAAGTGGTTAATAGAAGTTTAAAGATTTTACACTATGGCGAACCCTCCTTGTTTTCCATATGATTCCTGTATGTGACATCTGTAAATACATCTTTATCCTTGTGAGAGGAGTGGTGGGTAGTCCAAAGCCACTGTGGAAGGGTGATTCCCTGTTGATAACAGGCGTGGTGAAAACACCAGAGCCACAGTGGACCTCATTTTGATAACAGGCGTGACGTTATATGATTTATCTGTAGCAGGTGGTCATAGAAACATAGAAACATGACGGCAGAAAAAGACTGAGTAGTCCATTGAGTCTGCTTTTTTTTTTTCACATTAACCTCATTGTCTGACTATAGATTTATGTTTATCCCAAGCATGTTTGAAGCCATTTACTGTTGACTGTCTCACAACCTCTGTTGGTAGTTTATTCCAATCATCAACCACCCTTTCAGTAAAATAATACTTTCTAAGATTAGTTTTGAACTTCCCCCCAGTTAGTTTGAGGTCATGTCCCCGTGTTCTTGATTTTAATTGCATATTGAAAAGACTGCCCTCCTGAACCTTATTCACCCCCTTGATGTATTTAAAGGTTTCAATCATGTCTCCCCTCTCCCTTCTTTCCTCCAGACTGTACATATTAAGTTCCTGAAGTCGCTCTTGATATGTTTTATCCCCCAGACCTTTCACCGTTTTTGTTGCCCATCTCTGAACTCGTTTGTTCCCCGTCTCTGAACTCGTTGCAGTTGATGAGATCTCTGGTGTGGCAGATCACTGGAACACTTTGCTAAAGATTTTTAACACTGAAGAATTTCTGCACAGCACAATAGCACTTTATGGTGCTGATTATTATGCAGTTATAAGAGACTATTATAGTGCATGGACACTTTATAGAGCAAGCACATATGACTGCCAAAGTGTGTGTTATCATCATACATTTAAATATAAGCCAATGACAGTGGGGCTGATATAGTAAAAGTATGCCCATAGCAACTAGTCAGGAACCTTGGATCAGACTATCTTTGGATAAACTGCAGAAATGATAGCTGGAGGTTGAATGGTTGCTACAGGCAACATACATTTTTTTCTGTGTATTTTGTTTTCTGTTTCAACGCATAAGCCCACAAATGTTTTTATCATATGTTAAAGTGGAACTGAACCCACGGATTTAAGTGTTTCCCAAGTTACAAATGATCAATAAATATGATTAAATCCTTAATCAATATATTAATGTTATTTTCTACATTAGGCATACTACTAGCACATGTGCAGTGGAGTCTTGAAGTTAATATTACACATTCCCCAGGCTGCAATCTAGAAACAATTCAGATGGTGTAAAAAATCTCACAAACCGTTATGCTGATTATACATACAGTACACAGCAATTTCTATAAACTTTCTATTGCAGAAATTACCAAACTGATGGCAACCTGTTACAAACCATTTACATTTTTCACAGTTTCAGTACAAGTTGATGGTGGTAGGTTGCTTTTAACTGCTAGCTCACTTTTGCTATAAAAAAGATGCAAAGTGGAGAGATTTAAAAGCGGTTCACATTGCCAGAAAGATGCAGTGTACAGTATAGGACCAGCACTGGTCTAAAAGAGAACAAGACAGCCTGGTTGTGCAATTTCTTGGAGAATACCCATAACTATTCAGTGCGAAGGCCTACCTAAATAGATATAATATAATGGATTATGTAGATACAGTAGGTCTTAGCACTACATAGCTGTTGGTAAATGTAACAGAGATTTTATATTATATTAAGTATTATAGATTATAGTGCATGTGTGTTGCCACTTTTGAAACCTAAAATACTGTATCAAAGACATAGGCTACCACAGTCTGTCTTCACAAAAGTAAGCTACACTCCAAAACTTAAATCTTCTTTCTATTTAATTTGCCAAAAGATGAAAACTGCATACATTAATGTCTCCATCGAAAAGCACTAATACTGACTTACTCACAAGGGGAGGGGATTTAAATAGAAAGACGAGCTATGTTTTGGTGTATAGCTTACATTTGCTTCTAAAATACTGTATGCTATTTCACCTACTGTATAATTTCCTGTAATTTCTCGGTTACATTTACTAATAACTATCAAGTCCAAATGTTTACCCAAATAATCAATGCAATTCCTAACCAATCAGGTAATCCCTTGCATTGTAAAGTTTTACCTAAACAGCCTAATTATTCAGGTCCAGTAGTCCATTGTATTTTAAGGAATTACCTAAACAGTCGATCAATCTATATCCAATGAGGTAGCTCCTGTATTGAAAACACTTACTCTAGTAGCCTCTTCAATTCAAATCCAATAAGGTAGTTCTAGTTCCTTGAGCCATAAAGGCTTACCTAAACTGCCCATTCAGTTTATATCCAATCAGGTTTCCCTTGTATTGTAAGGACTTACCTAAATAGACCATTCAATTCATATCCAATCAGGAAGTCTTTTGTATCACAAGGACTTACCTAAACAGTCTATTCAGTTTATATCCAATCAGGAAGTCTTTTGTATCACAAGGACTTACCTAAACAGTCTATTCAGTTTATATCCAATCAGGAAGTCTCAACTTTGTGTGTAGGGAAGCTAGGATCTATGTGATATTCCCAGAGTTGGCATTTATAAAAACAAGTCAGCCATGGCAGTTCTCATATTTCAATCCCCAGTGGTTTCTTTTTAAAATATCCTGGGCTTCACTTCCATCTGCGTACCATGCCAAGCTCTTCTTCTTTCCAAAACCTCCAGCAGAAGGAAGAAACAGGAATGTACGCTCCTTGTACACATATCTTCCGGTCTTCAGCACCAGGCCATAAACTGTTTTTTGGTGCTAAAGGAATTCTAGGAACAGAGAATTTACAGGATTCTTTATAAATTAATTTAGTACAATGCCATAATAGGTATTAAGGTGGCATATGTTCATTTCAGTGCTGTAATAGGAAATAAACTAAACTTTTTAGGATATTTCAATGAATAATGTAAGCAGGATATCCAGATTTCTGATTTGTTGCTATAAGTTACTACTCTAGTTATTGCTCTACCTTAAGAAGAACTGGGCATCTGATTTAGGGCCTATATTGTACTAGAAACTTGTGACATTAGTAAACTGTAGACAGAAAACATATTTAATAGAAATAAGGACAGGCTGGCTATCCAAAAGAGGTGAAGAAGGGACCCCTATCCGATAGAGGTGAAGACAGAACACTCATCCAATAGAAGTAGAGGTTAAAAGTAGAAGTGAAAATAGAACACCTATTCAATAGAGGTGTGGACAGGACACCTATGCGATTGATTTGGCATAGGGCACTTATCCAGTAGAGTTGAAGACCAGATACCTATTCAATAAAGCTGAGGATAGGAGACCTCTCCATTAGAGGTGAGGACAGGAAGCCTATTAAATCTTAGTGAGGATAGGACACCTATCCAATAGAGGTGAGGACAGGAAACATACCAAAAGGTCAGGTTAAGAGTTACTTTATCTTTTCATTTCCTACAATGAATGAATGGAAAAGATACACTGCAATGCACCCTCCCCCCCCCCCCCAAAAAAAAACAAAACACATCAAGGCAGTGAATAAATGCAAACATATTTAAGTTAAAATGATAGGTTTATTACCAAGTTTTGTAAAAACCACTTAAAGTTTGACTCCAGGCAACATTTGTATTTTATAGTTTTCAATAAATTGTGAGAGGGTTAGATTTTGATTGGTGTCCCCACTGTGAAAGCTAAACTTCACTATTTGTCATGGGAACCTCTGCAATTGGGAGTATATATGATTGGGAATCTAAATGGTTATGGCAGTCACCAGAACTGGAGTAGAGGGGATATCTTCCAGTGGGGACAGTTGTTTCAGTAGCAATTGTTAGATGTAGGATTTTCCTAATTTTGAGGAGATGCCTACTTACCTTATGATTAGTGTTGAGCGAACCCGGACTGTAACGTTCGGGTCCGTACCGAACTTTCGGGTGTCCGTGGCACGGACCCGGACCCGGACATTTCAAAAATCGTTCGGGAGGCACGGTGCCTGTGGGCTTTCAAGCCATGCCTGGGCTTGCAATGTCAGGCCCAAGCGAGTTGTGATTAGTATTCCATTCATCCGTAGAGGAGTTTTAATCCTTTTAGGATGTAGATTGTTAACGATGACTTTGTTGACAGGGGTGACCTTCTATAGGGGAGATGAGGTCAAGACCACTGACGGTATTGGTAAATCTAAGGGTTAGTATATATGAGGGTTAACGTCTCCAAGGGTACTGTTTATCACTTCAAATCGAAAGTGTCACCCCTGTGGTTAGTTTTAGATTGGGAGAGTGTTAAATAACTTTTGATATTTTATGTTTACAACGGACCTCAGTTTGAAATTCACCAAAAATGTTTTGAACCATTATTTGGA
>BLSH010509110.1:1015916-1048811 GCA_018402905.1 Glandirana rugosa
CACCAGAACTGGAGTAGAGGGGATATCTTCCAGTGGGGACAGTTGTTTCAGTAGCAATTGTTAGATGTAGGATTTTCCTAATTTTGAGGAGATGCCTACTTACCTTATGATGTGTCTTAGAGGACAGAGAGCACACATAAGTATATCCAAAAGACAGCAATAACATTCTGGCAAACCTGTTGTAAAATATGTGTGTTATTTGTAGAAAAAAAACTACAAATGAGGAGTGTAGAAATTATGGGAACTGTCCTTTTTTATTTCCAATCATAAAGGTATTAGAATATCTTATAGTATGTGACGCACTCCCTCCAAAATATTGGCGTTGATTTACTAAAGGAGTACAGGAGTGCACTGTGCAATGTAAATATTAGTGACTAAGGTGAAGCTGTGTTCACATTTAATAACCGATCATGTGCTCGAAAAAATCCTGTTTTTCTTTTAAATTGCTCGCACATGGTTCGGTATTGAAAGTGAATACCCCTTCACTTTTTTCACTAACATTCACTTGCAGATTTAATATTTGCTGTCCCAGTGACAGTTGTAAGTGAGTTAGGTTCTGGGAAACTGAAGGATTGAGCAAATAGGCTACTAAGGGTAGGAAACCCATGTTAAAGAGGAAGTAAACCCAGATGGGGTTTAGTTCTTCTACATTCCCCTGCAAAGTAGATGCATAATGGGCTACTATGCATTGCATGTGTCACTTACCTACAAACGAAGCCTGCGACGCTTCGGCCCCTTCAGCCCATCTTCAGCCCCTCTTCCTTCTGGGGCCGCGACTTCGGCTCTGTGACTGAGTCGCGAGACGTCACTCCCACGTTTGCGCACAGGAGCCGCCAGTCCCGGCACCATCACAGTGAAGAAACGGCACGGAGGCCGTTTCTTCACTGCACATGTGCCAAAATGACGTTGACACATTTAGTGCACTGCATATCTCCTGAACCGTGCAGGTTTGGGAGATATGCAGGGCACCTACAGGTAAGTCTTATTATAGGCTTACCTGTAGGTTAAAGTGGTTGTCACGAGTTGACAACCACTTTAAGACCTACTGACAAATCTAATAATCGTTATCTCAGTTTTTTCTCCTCTCCCCCAAAATACGCTTTTCAAATTATGATCACTAGACATTGTTTTAAGAAGCATTGGCGTACTTCCTTCCTTAGTTGAAATCATCACAGCACTGCAGTTAATATTGATTCATGTATCCTTTAAAGTGTGAGCTGCTTTATCAGTGAAATGGCTAATTCTAAAAAAAGAAAATGACCAAAAAAGGTAAGCTTAAATATTATTTCAAATAAATTATTTTACTTTTGTTATAAATTCTGATGTAAGAATACTGCTCCAGTTTTCAACCTAAATCTTAACTCAAGATAGCAGAATAGTTCACCAATTTATGTTTTAGGACAGTCATTTTCTTTTAAGTGGTGAGACCTTTACTTTATTACTTCATAGCAAAGTTTAGAGTGACAAATGTAGGAATCGGTATAAAAAGACAGATTAAATTGCATAACTAGTGGCACCCAGCTGTGTTATTTGAAGCCATGCTAATGAGCATAAAGAAAGTAATATTGCTTTAACAATGTCCATCAAAGGCAGCGCACATTTTATTTTGCCAAAGTACAAGCTGAGAATTTGAGTTAATACATCTGTGCTGTGGTTCTGAGTACATACATTTGTATGCTAATATGTCAGAGAATAGCACCGAGTACAAAAAAAACAAAAAAAACAACATGGCAAGTATAATGTAAAATTACACTATATTACGTTTATAGCCAGTTGTTTAAACCTGATTGTAGTAACAGCTGATTATGCTCAGCTGTTTAATAAAAACCTTGAGCTAAATTTAGAGGGATACAAGTCAATGAAATAAAAATTAATCTGTACCTTTCTTTTATGAGCTGTATTGGAGCTAGGGGCGTTGCTAGGTCTACTAGAGATCTGGGGCTAGAGCCCGTAGCAGCAAACTAAAGAAAGTCATACGCTTGGGCGGGCATTCGCATGCATACAATATACGTGTGTGTGTGTGTATATATATATATATATATATATATATATATATATATACATATATAATATATAAAATATTGTTACATATCTGGTTTGTTAATATTTATATATAGATAGATAGATAGATAGATAGATAGATAGATAGATAGATAGATAGATAGATAGATATAGATATATATATAGATAGATCTATAAAACATTACACAATATTTACACAATATATCTCACTTCAGATTTTTAAATTTCTACTAATGAGATCTGTACTCACATATGTGACTGAGGAATATATAAACCCAACTGTTGGCCAACATTACCATGTATTTGATATGGGTCCCCAGAGTTGGTCCTCCTCTAGCATTAAATATAAGCCTCCTAAAGTTTCTTACCTTCTTTAAATTCACGTGTGAAGGGGGAAGCAGGACACTGGCAGCAGTCGGGTCTAAATGAGAAGATTCCACACTGGGTGGGAGCGGAGTTAGACAAACTGTGGTTGGTTGATAGCAGCCAACCACTGAGGATACAGTGAGCCGGGAGGTGTGGCAGCAGCCAGTCCAGCCCAGGATAGCAAGCCAGAAAAGTTCCGCTCTTCACTGAATGCCGGAAGGCGGAGTCACATGGTTGGTTGCTAGACACTGGGCGGTCCTAGCAACCAACCACCGCTGGAATGTCAGTCACTGGCATAGCCTAGTGCATTAGGGTGTGTGCACCCCAAAGCTCAAGCACGTGTGTGTGAATGAACTGTATATGTATATTTTACATACACACACACTCTTATAAATAAACTGCACCACATTGGTCTGAAAGAACCCTTATCTCCTTATATTCACTTTGCCTGTTAGACAGTCATAATGTTATGGCTGATTAGTGTACAGTGCAAACACTGTTTGCAGCCATACAGCCATAGCACCTGTGATTTGAATAGACAGGAAGGGAATGGGGCAAGAGGAGGGGAAAGGGAGGGAAGAGAAAGGTGGAGTTGTAAACCCTAACTAAGCCCTGGTTCACATTGGAGCGATTTGGCATGCGCTTTGACATGCCAAACTGCATGCCAAATTGGCAGCAATTGCCGGAAATGGCACCGTCCTAAATGGTGCGACGCTGCATTTATGGCACCACACTACTACTTTTGTCGATTTCAGGTGCGATTTCCATTGACATCTGTGCAGCAACCCGCACAGATGTCTCTGAAATCGCACCTGAAATCGGGACTGACATGCGGGAATTAAATGCCATTTCATTCCCACACCAATGTGAACCCAGGCTAAATTACATTTCGCTTGCTAAAGTCCTGCGTATCATAAACAACTATGTAATATAGTTCAACGCTGAAAGATGTGGTAAACCTATAAAAATATAGGTGTTTCAACCCTGTGCTATCACAATGCACTCCACAACATGACTAATAGGGATGGGCCCGCGGTTCAAGTGGAACGTAAGTTTGACTCGAACATCGGACTTTTGCCTGTTCGTCGAGTTTAGAACATTATGGTGCATTCGCAGCGACTTCGCAACCGCAGAGTGCCCCATAATGCATTGCGTACAGATGGTGTGCACGGCTCCTCCCTGTTGGGCGGGCTCCCGCCGTCTGCACGCATTTTGCTTTGACAGTTTATTTATATGGCAGGGCGGTGCCAACCGGCAAGGTAAGTGAGTGACCCCGCCCCTTCTGACGTCATGTGACATCAGAGGGGGTGGGTCATGCACTTACGTCACCGGGTGGCCCCGTCCTTCCATATAAATAAACTGTCAATGAAAAAGAGCGTGCAGGCGGCGGGAGCCATCCCATGGAGGGGGAGCTGTTCCGGCTTTTTTTTTCCGGGTCCATCACACTCTGTTATTGACAATGGATTACAACAGGACTTGTCCCTAATTGTCTCCTGTGTTTTTTTTTTCTTTTTTGACACTTTTTGGTGAATTAGTAGGGGTACGATGTACCGGATACTAATTCACATGGGGGAGTGGGATCTGGGGGCCCCCTTATTAAAGGGGGCTTCCAGATTCCAATAAGCCCCCCCGCCCGCACACCCCCACAACCACTGCCCAGGGTTGTGGAGAAGAGGCTCTTGTCCCCATCAACATGGGGACAAGGTGCTTTGGGGTGGGGGGCGCAGAGCCCACCCTGTCCCAAAGCACCCATACTCCCCATGTGGAGGGCATGTAGCCTGGTATGGTTCAGGGGGGGGCGCTTGCTTGTTCCCCCTATCCTGGCCGGCCAGGTTGCATGCTCGGTTAAGGGTCTGGTATGGATTTTAGCGGGAACCCCACGTCAATTTTTTTAACTTTGGTACGGGGTTCCCCTTAAAACCCATACCAGACCCGAAGGGCCTGGTATGGACTGGGGGGGGGACCCTAAGCAATATTTTCAGTGATTTTTTTCTACATACAGCCACGAGTAGTTTTAAATGACAATTTTTCCTTTACAAATGTAATTTTGCTCTGGCACTGTTATAACCATCACAGAGGTGAGCCCTTTTACAGGCAGGCTAAGGGGACCCCCAGGCACATTTTTTAAAGGAATATTAAATTTTTATTGTTTCACTTTAAGCATTATTAACCACTTTCTGACCACTCGCCGTGGATTGACGGCGGCAAAGTGGTTCGATATCACGAAACGCCATCACCTGACGGCGGCTGCGAGATCGCGGATCGTGAGCACGTGCGCCACCGGAGGCGCTCACTGTGTTCCAGGGGAGCCAGGGAGCGGGTAGGGTGACTCGATGTCCGCCAGCTACCCGCAATCACTCCCCCGCAATGGCCGAACGGGGGTCTGTGTATGTAAACACATGGATCTCCGTTCTGACAGAGGGAAGGAATTTGTATGGAAGCTGCGATCACTCCCCTCCCCCAGCCAGCCCAGCCCCCATACAGTTAGAACACACACAGGGAACACAGTTAACCCCTTAGAGCGCCCCCTGCAGGTAAACCCCTTCCCTGCCAGTGACATTTATATAGCAATCAGTGCATTTTCATAGCGCTGATCACTGTATAAATGCCAATGGTCCCAAAAAAGTGTCAAAATGATCTGACATGTCTGCTGCAATATCACAGTCCCAATAAAAATTGCAGATCGCCGCCATTACTAGTAAAAAAAATAAAATATAAATAAAAACCCCATAAATTAATTCTCATGATTCGTAAACGCGGCAACTTTTGCGCAAACCAATCAATATATGCCGATTGCGATTTTTTTTTTACCAAAAATATGAGGAAGAATATAAATCATCCAAAACCGATGAAAAACATAGTTTTTTTTATATATATATATTTTTTGATATGTATTATAGCAAAAAGTAAGAAATATTGGTTTTTTTTGCAAAATTGTTGCTCTTTTTTTGTTTATAGCGGTGATCAGAAATGACGCAGAGGTGATCAAATACCACCAAAAGAAAGCTCTATTTGTGGGAAAAAAAGGACGCAAATTTTGTTTGGGCACAACATCACATGACCGCGCAATTGTCAGTTAAAGCAACGCAGTGCCGAATAGCAAAAAGTGCTATTAAAAGTGCTGGTCCTAAAGTGGGAAATCCTTCCGGGGCTGAAGTGGTTAAAATCCCTGCTCCTGAAAAAAGGATCAATTTAAAAACTTTTCTCCTAGGGCAGGACCCAGGACCCCATACATTTTTTATGACAATAACTTTAAAAAAGCCTTTAAAATGAGCACTTTTGATTTTTCATGTTTGGGTCCCATAGACTTTAACGGTATTTGAATGTTCGCACAAATTTTTTGCCTGTTCGCATGTTCTGGTGCGAACCAAACTGGGGGGTGTTCGGCTCATCCCTAGTGACTAACAATAGGTATACAACGTGCATAGAATAACAACCATTTTCATGTGTTATCAAAAAAAAAAATATTACTCCACTAACATTTTGTATATATCTGATATCAGTGTCCACATTAAAGTAGAAGTTCACCCTAAAACTACAATCTGTAAATCTACAGGCATCTACAATCTAAGACTGACCTATCTAGTCCTATAAAGAATAAATTAGTATACATACCTTTTTTGAAGCGGATCCCATCCGATCTCCAGTGGTGGAAGCTCTGCAGAGGACACGGCCGACAATGGCTGTGAAATGAATGGGGAGTGACGTCACCTATAGAGTTACTATGGGGCTTCCATTGTCGGCTGCCTCTCCTGCACAATCCCACACAGAGATGCTGCCGCCGACAGCTCAGGGTGGGACCAGACCAGAGCGGCTTTGGAAAAGGTATGTATAGCAATTTCTTCTTTACAGGGCTAGATAGGTTAGTCTTAGATTGTGTTTGCCAGTAGATTTACAGATTTTAGTGTTAGGGTGCACGTCTACTTTAATTACATGTGCAGTACTATTTCTATGTTACTGTAAGTCCACCAGTCCAGTCTCTGGGTTTAACAATGTCCTCAAATAAAGTGCTCCACTTTAGGTGTAGAAATTCACTTCAAACTCTACCTTATTTTAGTTGCTCCCTTTAGGTATCAGATGTGCAGAAATGAAGGTGAGATCCCATCTAATACCTAAAGAGCGCAACTGAAATAAGGTGGAGTTTGAAGTGAACAATACCATTACTTCTGGGAATTGCAGCTAGATGCACACAGTGTGTCCAGCTGTGATCCTCACAGGTAATTGCTGGCTGTGCGAACAGCCATAAATAGCTATGGCTACTGCTATCTGCTACCAATTGTCAAATCCTGCAGAAGGATTCTATAGATTTCTGCTACTAGGAATTGCATCATGGCTAAACGCCGGTGGGAATGTACCCGTGGCTTCCATCAGAAGCCTGTGTGAAAGGTGAAGATGAACAAGGCCGGCTCTACCACTAGGCGGAGTAGGCGGCCGCCTAGGGTGCACTTCTGCCCAGGGCGCACAGCCCCTGCCCATACACTATACCAGCCTGTCTATATACTACCCTAGCCTGTCCATATACCTGCGGACCACGGCTGGCATGAGGAAGCGAGCTGGTGCCGCCATTGTTAGTCTTTAGGCCGGGTCGAGAGGCACAGGTGCCGGCCTGTGGAGCACGGCTAAAGAAATAGGTAGAGAAGCGCTGCAAAAATCTCCACCTCCCTCAACTCCATCATATACATGGACAGGACAAAGGGGATGGAGTCAGGGGTGGAGCCAAAGGGGTGGCAAAAAGAGGTTTCGCCTAGGGTGTCAAAAATCGTTGTACCAGCCCTGAAGATGAAAACACAACAGCGGCATTGTGAGACAGGAATAGAGGGCTGTTACCCTATAACAGCAAGTTTCTAAACCCTAAAACCCTGCAACAGTGTACTGCAAATGTGTGCATTGCATTGTGTGGTATTTAAAGTCAGCGAGTGTCTGATCAAGGGTGTCCTTGTTCAAGCTCAAGATAAAAAATAAGCCGGCACTCCTTGGGATCAGATGATAAAGTATTTATTCCATCGTGGCAAACGGCAATCAACAGCTGTTGATTGCCGTTTGCCATGATGGAATAAATACTTTATCATCTGATCCCAAGGAGTGCTGGCTTATTTTTTATCTTGATCTTGGTAACTGAACTGGAATGTATGGAGGACATTCAAAGAGCCTGAGCACCTGGGGGAGATGCAACACTTGATTGCCTAAAGCCCAAGCTCCACTGATCAGAGCGGTGTCTTTTGTGTGCCGGCTGTCCTTGCTCAAGCACAGTCTTTTTTTGTCTGAACTGTCTGCTGTCACCCTACAATTCTGAGATTCACAACCAGATATTGTAAGAGTTTCTGCTTCCATGAGAGCATTCATTTGCTTTTTGGTGATGCAGATGATCAAGGACCGGTTCACACCAGAAGCAGTCCTGTGCTTTTTGATTCTGCATCAGAAACGCATGGACAGTATGTTACATGGATTCCAATGGACCAAGTTCCCACCTGTGCAGTGTGTTCCATTGCAGCCAACAAAAGTAGAACATGCTGCATTTTTTCTGCATGGAACTACACTGGAATGTGGCAACTGGAACAAATTACAAAAAAAATGAAACTGGCAAAAAAAAGAAAAAAAGCAAGAGGGAAAAAAACACACTGGAATGCATTTAAAATGCATTTGAATTCAGAAATGCATCTGGATCACAAAAAAGTGTGGTGTGAACCAGTCCTGAATCTATAACACAAAACATATACAGTACCTGCAAAACTGTAACATCAAACTAAGGGAACAGTTTATTGTAAGCTGGCTTTGCAATGCATAATACCACGTTTCTCCTCCTCTGAACTGGATTTCTTTTTCCATTAACTCTGTGTGACCATTCAAAGCATGTGAAGTACTGTACATTGAAATGTGTTGCACTGTTAAGAAATGTTCTGATTTTTTTTAGAATTTTCACCTTCTTATACAGTTTCTGATCAGTTACTTCTGAACTTGAAGCACAAAATAAAAAGAGGGGGAAGGAGAGCAAGTGAGGGTGAGAGATTTGGGAGACAGAAGGAAGAGTGGAGGAGGGGGGAGAGCTCAGTCACAGTGTTTACTCTCAGGCTTATCCCCAGAGGCTCAGGCAGAGTGTTCATGTAGAGGAGATAGCTGCTGTTTCAATGTTTCCGCCCACACATCCTCTTCACATGCAATGCAAAGCCACGGGAATTGGAGTGAGGGGTGGGGGCAGGGTAGATCGAGGCTTCCTGATCTCCTGTTTGTGAGGAGGGGTTGGGAGGCGGGACTGCACTGGCTGGGCCCTGTCAGAATGTCGGACTCACGCAGCCATGACACATGCAGCCCTATGCGCACGCCAGGACTGCTGTACCCGCTAAGAGACTTGGGGCTATGGGCCCCAGATTGAGAGCTATAGCCCAGTGACACCCCCCTAGTGACACCCCTGACTGGAGCTGAGCGACTGGCCAATGCCATGGTATGAAAACAGTCTTAGTCTATCCTCACCAACTTATCTTTTTGTAATATACTGTATTTGAAAGTCTGTTTCTGTAAAACTGTAACCAACCCATACTTGCAACCTGCAACCAATAACTCGACTTGTAAAACCAAATGTACGTGTGACCCAAATCAACTCATAGTTGATTTGTACCCAAAACCTTGCTTATAAAAAACACTTTTGGGAACAACACTCATGCCACAAAAATGGTATGGTAAATGAAAATACCTTCAAAGTTAATGTTGCAATGATTTTAAATTTTTTTCTTATGACTGTATCTTTCTGAGTAATCTTTGACATATGCTCTATTGTAGCGTATTCTTGACTTATATGTTGTAATGCTTTCTCTGAAAACTCAATAAAACTAATAAGAATAAAAAAATACTTTTGGTACTGTCATGTTGCAAAAGATAACAGCTGTGTTGAATAAACTCTTGTACAAAATATTGCCAAGTTAAATAATTGGAATTTGCACACAGACTGAGAGGTTATAGAAGAGCTTTTGACCAGTCTAGGATTACAGAGAGAATGCCCAGAAACTGACAACTTACAGTGAGTCTCCTTGAAGAATGATATGTTAAAGGGTGACTGATCTGAAGCTGCCGAGTTATAGAGATTCTGCATGAAGACTGAATACTTTTAGAGACTGATGAGTTACAGAATGAATAGTCAAAGACTGCTAAATTAAGAAAGGTCTATAACTGACTGGCTACAGTGTGACGGGTTAGAGACTGAGAATCTGCGCAGAAATTGAGAGCTTACACAGAGACTGGTCAGAGACTGTTGAGTTATGTAGAGTCTATATAGGGACTGACTGGTTACAGAGAGTGTGGCCAGAGATAACTGAGATATTGAGAATCCACATAGAGACCAACAAGTTACAGAGAGACTGGTTAGAGGATGTTAAGTTATGGAGAGACTACAGTATAGTGTCTGACTGGAGACAGACTGAGAGCTTACAGAGAGACTGTTTTGAGGCCGTTATGGAGAGTCTACAGTATGTAGGGACTGACTGGACATATTGCGACTGGCTACAGACTACTGAGATATGAAGAATCCCCACAGAGACTGAGAACTTACAGAGAAATTCGAAAGAGGCTGCTGAGTTATGAAGAGTTTGCGCAGAGACCAGCTGATTACAAAGAACAGTTAGAGACTGCTGAGTTACAGAGAATTTTCACAGAGACTGATGGGTTACAAAAAGACAGGTCAAAGACTGCTGAATGAAGAAGAGTCTATGAATGATATGTTAGAGTAAATAGGTAGAGATTGATGAGTTAAGCCCCGTACACACGTTTAGAAAATCGTACGGAAAATACCACTTTCGAAGCGATCGTGCGATAATCGGATCGTTAGTACAGAGCTTTTCAAGAGCCGATCATGACAGTCATCTGATGCTTTCCGTCCGGACAAGATCAGACATGCAGGAAAAATTTTCTCACACAGTGCTCAATTGTATGATTACTTACTTACGATTTACGTTTCATCAGTACAGCTGTCGTTCGAAAATACAATACAAATACAATACAACACATCACAATTTTTTATTCTGTTGTGCGAGAATTTTCATGAAACTCTTCCAATTCGATCTGAGATTAGCATGCGAAAAAAAAACGGACAATCATTCACCCGATAATCTCATTGTGTGTACCAGGCATTATGGAGAATCTATGTAGGGCCTGATCGGGCACAGAGAGACTGATCAGAAACTGCTGAGTTATTTAGAGTCTATGTAGGGACCGAATGGTTACAGAGAGACTGGCCTAGAGACAGCAAAGTTATTGAAAATTCACACTGAGACCAAAAGGTTACATAGAGGTAGGTTGGAGACTGATGAGTTATGGAGAGCCCATGTAGGTACCGACTGATTATAGAGAGAATGGGTACAGACTGCTGAGATATGGAGAATTTGCACAGAGACTGAGAGATAACAGAGACTGGTCAGAGACTATTAAGTCAGAGACAGTGAAGTTACAGAGCAACTGCACAGAGACTTTTATATTCAGAGGGGCTAGCCAGAGTCTGCCAGGATACAGAGAAACTGTCTATTTCAACAGTTACTGCTCAAACTGCAATGTTACGAAAACTGTTCTGAGAACGTAGTTACTAAAATAGAATACTTTTCTGTAGTCTGCCCAGTAACAGATACAGACAGGATGAATTACAAAAGGCCAATAGGCTGTTCACTTTATAGGGAAATTTTCACTTGGCTTAGTGAAAGGGGTGAAAATTGACTTGTCAAAGAATACTCAATAACCTTCAAGGAAAATTAAAAATGTGTGCATAGTTGGATAATGGAAGTCAGAAGAGCGTCACCTCTAAACTGAGCTAAAGGAAAATTCCCTTGCTAAATGAACAGATGATTTGACTCAATAACTTGACCCCAGGGGCTGCACAATTGCAGAGGGAGAAAAACGTAGGGAGGCTTGTGTCATGTAACATCAGAGGTCTTGTTGCCTACCATAGTCCACAGAAAAGCCTTAAGTCTAGTGCACACTAGTAGTTTTTTTTTTTTTCGTTCAACCTAGCAGGGCTGAGCCATTAAAAACTGACAGCTCAGAAGGGGCCTCTGTACTAACTATCTACTGTTCTACTTTGTTCTGACAGGGGGACTGACCCCCCTCCCCCCGCCATTAACTGAGAGCACTGATCTGGAGCCCATCGGCAGACCTTTTTCAGTCATTCCCCTTCGGCAGTAGTCTGCCAAATGGCCTGCTTCTGTCGGACTGACTGCACTACACATGGGCTAAATATTGGCCAGTTTCTATTGAACCGACTGATGCCGCCCAACATTCAGCCCATGTGTACTAGGCTTTACTTTTCCTTAACCTCTACGCCAGGGATCTGCAATTAGCAGACCTCCAGATGTTGCAGGACTACAAGTTCCATGAGGCATAGCAAGACTCTGACAGCCACAAGCATCACACCCAGAGGCAGAGGCATGATGGGACTTGTAGTTTTGCAACAGCTAGAGGTCCGCTAGTTGCATATCCCTGCTCTACGCTAAAGTTACATGACACATAGTCTTACAACTGCCTCCCTATCCACAGCACAACAGTGTAGTGCCAAAAACAAACCTGTGAACAAAACTATTTTATTTCATCTGTTATAAAATTGATCCTCATGTTGGGCAAACTTCAAAAAGTATGCAAATTCATTGTGGAAAACCATCCTGTTGTCAACAAGAAGTTAATCTTATGTTACCAATGACATAAAATACTGCATGTAGATTAGCCTCAAATGGAATTTGCTTTTAGGTAACAAAAACATAAAAAAGATAAATTGTACAAGTGACAATAATGTAATAGTTGGATGATTCAGTGGCAGTTCAAAAAAAAAATAAACAACTTGTTTGGGGAGAAATGAACATGAAAAGGTCAATTTTAACATTATTTATATTTATTAGATATTTTCCCCATGTAACCTTAAATCCTTTTACTTAGATACCCTTATTTGCAAGAACCATCCTAATTAATTACTGTGGATACACATCAGATACTGTGATACATATTTCAAAGTTAATCACCTAAGGATGGAAACACATTAAACATCTCTCATGTATAATCCTCAGCTAGTTTCCCTAGGATTCTTTTGATGTCTCCTGTTTATCTGGGATTTATAAAGGTGCAGCAGAGAATCGCTTGCAGTAACAAATCAGAAGCTGGCACATCATTAAAAAATGAACCCCAAGTAATCCAGAACTAAACCCTCTCACTCTCTGTTTATGAAATATGAATACTTGTGTTATAGTGATGACAGACTGTCAATTTTTCCATGACTAATGGCAGCACGGTAATAAGTAACAGTCTGACACTTGCATGGAATGTCCTGTTCAGATAGTAGAGGCTGCAGCCACAGCTAGATAGTCTTACATGTAAAACCACAAGATGAACATTAACAATGATCACTCTACAGTACTGATACATAGCAAAACAAGTATGCGGGACAAGACTTGTGGCATGTGTACAATGCTTTCCAATGGCATTGAGGGGATTAAAGAATACGCTCTCCATTGTTAGACTGATAAAGCAACATTATACAAATATAAAATGTACAGTATGTTGACAGTTCAGCACTAGTCTCTGCTTATGACAAAATAAGCATACTGTGAAAAGACTCATTAATTCCAAGTAGCAATTAGATCCCTGTCTATAAGTAATTTAAAGTACTGTAGATCTAAAGACATTTTTTAAATAAAGTAGAAAATAGCTAAAACCCCACTTTTATTTTTAAATGTATTGCCATCTGTGACCCATTGGGATATTTACCTTTACAGTATTTTCCATCTTTTAGAAATGATAGAAAGGGAAATCTCCCCAAAGTGAGGGATCTACCCTCCTAACACCAGAACAATGGTCCCCATTGGAAGATCACACTCATTTTCAATTATGCTGACAGCTCAAGAGTTGGGATTCTCTCTACTTAGAGTGACAATTTAGCAGGACAGAGAGATAGGTTGAATATTCTCTGCAGGGGCACACACAGCAATAAAAACCTGATAGGCTTCTATCTACCATTCTATCCAAAACTGAAAAAATGGATTTATATATACTTTAAAGGCACATTGACCATGGTAATTAATTTACCTGATTTTATAAAGTGTAGAGAATGCATGCACTGAAGTGTACAATTTCAGTGACCATCATTGTCCTCTGTATGTTTTTTTAAACTGTGTTTTATTGATATTCGCAACACAAGGAAGCATAGTACAGATAATATTCAGTATAAATGTACCATTAACTTGTCAATATAATTTCTGACGATATAAAAAGTAAATTATATTTTGAAAATTTTTGTAAGAGGTTAAATCTTTAGATACTATCGGGAATATCAGACAGCTCTAAACTAAGCAAAATCTTAAACAACTAACCACTTGTGGCAAAGCTATGTGTACCAGTACACTGGAGAACAAACTCCACACCCACCTTCAGAAAATGGCTCCTAAAAGTGAGCAGAACAGCGGAGATAGAGGAACTTATACACGTAGCTCGGGACACACACAGGGAAAACAACACCAAATGGCCTTGCTGGCATCATTACGTTGCCACATCAGAATACGAATGGTACATGTTCCCCTCCACTCCGGGATGATTGGGACTTGAGGTAAGTTACCATCAATGCCTAGTCATGATTGATCCCCAACCCAAGGCAACACAAAAGAGCCTACGACACAGACGCAAGGTAATATTTAAAAAGATCTCATGAGCAACACCACAGGTGATAATAACTACATAGCTCAGGGATAAGGAGAAATGAGCATGAAAAGGAGAGCTTTATCCCCCAAAATACCACTCCACTAAGCATCTAACTTGGACACATCATTCAGGACTCGGTACTAACCAAGCAACTCAAATAAAAGAAATATGAAACAGACAGAGGGGAGAGGGAGAGGCAAAGGGACACACTGACATTACTGCTAATTTCTTTTCTTCCTAACACTCACCTTTGATTCTTCCTCTACTTTATCCTAGCTGATTACCCCCACCCCACAAGAAACCCTATATCATATACAATATTCCCTCTCACAACGCCTTTAGATATACAGAGAAACAAGACAACTAGCCCCCAACGCCATTATAACCCAAACAACTATCACAGATCATGATTGAATAGTCATAGCCCAGAAGTAGGTAAGAACCTGGGTTGCCCCCACAGTATGTTCCCAGTCGGGGTGGTAGGCAGACACGGGAACCTACTTGATAGCCTATTATATAAGATACCGGCAACAGCAGGCTAAAGTACTTCCACTCACTCTAATGAATCCCAATAGGTCAAAGATATGGAGGTACCACACATCAGGGCTTCTGTTACCCCTCTAGTTTCCCGTAAACCCAGTTTGGAACTCTTCACATCCCCTTTCCTTTACAGAATTCCGTTATACATGTGATTTCAGAAGAAAAGCATAGGACAAACTGCTTGTTATCACATAAATGTAATGCAATTAAACATGCTTAATGTTGTTCATGTTATATACTTACAGATTGATTTTGTAAGCTTGTATTATGTACCTCGTCTTACAATCTGTATGCTTATAAATTTCAATAAAATGTTTGAAAAAAAAAAAAACAACTAAGCACTTGCACATATAGTAATGCACATTAGAAACTTGAAGACAAAAGTCTTATTACTCAGGTACCATATAGAAATATGGTTTCTAAGCCTCACTGAAATGTATTAAACCCACTACACTGCCCATACTGCGTCCAAATCACAATATGGGGAATACACAGGTATCAGAAAGTTCGATCCACTGGCCCCAAATTTTCTCAAATTTACTAGGACATCCCCTAGCTTCATAGGTGAGTTTGTAAGTTGGTAATACCTGATTTATCAAGGTCTTCCATTGATTGAGGGACATTGGTGTGGAATATATACATTGCAACACTACAGTTTTCCTGGCATAAAACAGTAAGAAGCGTAGGAATTGTTTTGATATGAACGTAAATCTGCATCCTCAAGCACCGCTAATATAAACCACTTCGGACTGCACACATTGGGTAAATTAAAATTAGTAGCTATAAAGTGGGTTACTTGTGACCAAAATGGTCATATTGTTTCACAGTTCCAGAGCATGTGGAGTAAATCACCCGGTCCTCCTCTGTATTTATAATATTTGCCAACTAAGAATTCATGCGGCACTCACATTGAAATTATGTTTACTGCTCACTGAATCTCACATGTACATGTTTCTACTAAGACATGGAAAAAATACATTTGGTGTCCAGGTGTACCCGTTTATGGAGGAAGTGCTCAATACTTTTGGGGTTTTGGGAAGTAATTTATTTTAGTATGTACTGTATTGTACATTGTATATGTATTGTATTGTATTTATGTCACTCCTCTATTTTACTGCATTGTTTTGCATGCCAACTACAATAAATAGTGTGTGGGCTATGATTAAGCGTCCAATGGAGACGTGAAACTCGTTAGCTGTTTCTGTACCTGTACCTCGGATATCTGTGTGACTTTATGGATTTTATTGATCCCTAAGGTGTTGCATCCAAGTGTGGCTATCCAGCTTTTCTTCAGGTTTATCTATACAATAAATAGTGTTTTATATGTGTAGATTAACCGCATGCCCCCTGGCCACCGTCAAATGACAGAGGGTCGGTACAGCTCTTGTTCTGGGTGGACGTCATATGATGGCGCACCCGAAGGACTGCTCTCGCGTGCACGCGGGGGCGTGAAACACGGTGATGGCGGCTGTGCCATATTGCTATGAAACAGCGCAACCCCGATTTCTGTAAAGAACCACGGCCACGGCTCTTTAACCATGTGATCGGCTGTGTCCAATCACAGCCGGTCACATGTAAACAAGGAAATGCTGGTAATCGGCTCTCATCACCTCACATTGACAGAGTGTGTGGTGAGGAGGGCCGACCAGTGGCATCCCCTCGCAGGGAACATCAAGACATGTAATCAGGCCACTGATCATCAATGCCCTGATTACAATAAAGCACCACCAGTGCCATCAATCAGTGCCCACCAGTGCCAGCAATCAGTGCCCACCAGTGCCAGCAATCAGTGCCCACAAGTTCCACCAATCAGTGCCCATTAGTGACGCCAGTCAGTGCTGGCTATCAGTGCTGCCCATCATTGCTGCCCATCACTGCTGATTAGTGCCACCCATCAGTGCTGCCTATCAGTGCCCACCAGTGCCACCCATCAGTGCTGCCTATCAGTGCTCATCAGTGCCACATATCAATGCCACCTATCAGTGCCCATAAGTGTGGCATATTAGTGCCTCCTCATCAGTGCCACCTAATCAGTGCAGTTAAGTGCCACCTCATCAGTTCCCATAAGTGCCACCTGATCAGTGCCCATCAGTGCAGCCTATCAGTGCCCATCAGTGCAGCCTCATCAGCGCACATCAGTGAAGGAGAAAAAATAGTTATTTACAAAATTTGCTGACAGAAAAACTTTTTTTCTTTCAAAATCTTTGGTCTTTTTTTTTTTAGTAAAAAATAAAAAACCCAGCAGTGATTACATACCACCAAAAAAGCCATATTTGTGTGAAGAAAACGATAAAAATTTCACATGGTTACAGTGTTGCATGACCGCGCAATTGTCATTCAAAGTGTGACAGCGCTGAAAGCTGAAAAAATGGCCTGGGCAGGAAGCGGGAGAAAATGCCCAGTATTGAGGTGGTTAAATGAGAAGTATGGCCAAAGCTTGTTAGGTCATACTTCTCATATGGTTCACAGGAGTGCACTTATGTTTGCACTCCTGTGACCCAGAATCAGCTGACAGCAGGTTAAAGTCCACTGTCGGCTGACATCACAGAGATGCTTCAGACTCTGAGAGGATCCCAACAGTTAGGTTGAGATGCACCAGATGCCTGACTGACACCTGATTCAGCCTCTCAGCAGGTTGCTCAGAGCTTGAGACAGCCACCCCATCCAGTGCTACAGTGAGTGCTGGAGAGGCAGAGCAGGGAGCTGGTGAATGACAGTCACCAAAGTGATTCAGAATCACTCAGAGCAGACCAGAGAACTGAGCGATAAGCAGTCACATGATCACAGGTTAGGGATAGCTGCAGCATAGATCCAATAGGTCAGTATGTAACACTTAAACAAAAAACACAGCGCAATGTGTATCAAATGATAAACTAAGCTGCTACCTAATTAAATAAATAGTCCATAGTCCAACAGGTGAAAAAATGTGTGTACTGTCACATATTCACAATAGCGCTCAAAAATATATAGATATATACAAAACAAAAAAGTGTAATAAAGCAAACAGTGTCAAAAAGATGGAAGCATAAATAAAGTCCAAAAAGTGCAAAAAAATGTGTCATAGATCGACCATCCAGTGCTGGTTAACCGGGTGAATGCTTTCCGCTCCTTCACCAAAAGTGCCAATCACCCCCTTAAAGAAAGAGGCTTACCAGATGCCAGTAAATTTAAGCATGTGATCCCGTCAATCATCTGTTCACAGCAATCAGCGTCATGCCTCCATAGACAGATCATTGCAGCAATATCCCAGCAAAGGTCTCAGATGCAGTCCAGACATAAAAGCACAAAGCAGCCTCACATAGCGAAAAAACACTTAACAGCAGACTTTATTAAAAAAGTATAGCACTTACATTAGTTACATCTTTAACACAGCATCAACATATACTTTACTGGTCCCGAGTGTGCCGCCAGCTCCAGATCTCCAGGTCCACACGAACGGTCACACGATCCGAACGGTCACATGCTTGGTCCAGTCTTCCTATTGCCGTGTAGCCACGTCTTCTGACGTGTTTTGTGACTGTGACGAAGTGGGGGCAGTTCCCCGCTCTGTCAGGTGGCATGTAAGAGATCAGTTAGATCTCTCATGCCCCTGACAGCCCAGCCTCCTCACAGTTAGAACACGCCTAGGGAACACAGTTAACCCCTAGAGCTCCCCCTGCAGGTTAACCTCTTCCCTGCCAATGACATTTATACAGTACTTAGTGGATATTTAAATTTCTGATCGCTGTATAAATGTCGCTGGTCCCAAAAAAGTGTCAAAAATGTTCGACATGTCTACCCCAATATCGCAGTCCCGATAAAAATCGCAGATTGCCGCCATTACTAAAAAAAAATGTAAAAACGCCAGAAATGAATTCTCATGGTTTGTAAACACGGCAACTTTGGTGCAAACCAATCAATAAATGCCAAAGAACATAAATCAACCAAAACTGATGAATAAATGTGTTTTTTTATATATATTTTTTTTTTGGATTTGTATTATAGCAAAAAGCAAGAAATATTGTTTTTTTTTTGGCAAAATTGTCGCTCTTTTTTTATAGCGGTGATCAGAAATGACGCAGAGATGACCAAATACCACCAAAAGATAGCTCTTTTTGTGGGGAAAAAAGGATGCAAATTTCATTTGGGTACAACGATTGTCAGCTAAAGCGACGCAGTGCCGAATCACAAAAAGTGCTCTGGTCCTACAGTGGGAAATCCTTCCGGGGCTGAAGTGGTTAAAGTTCTAGAAAGCTGTACCAGTAGAAACTATAGAACACTTATGTGTAGTCTGGAGTTCTCCTTAAAATTGTTCATGTCAAATAAGACTAAGAGCTTTACTTATGGTTCCATAATTTTTAGAATCTACATAAACTATATTTTAAACCATATCTGCTCATTTAAATTAGGTTTTTAATTACCCAAAGCCATATAAAGCAAATGTAAAAAGTACATTTAAATGCATTTTGAGTATTAGGAAAAGGTTTGAAGTTCCTTCAAAGGAAAGATTGTACTTATACAACTTTTGAAAATGAAAAATAAAATGAATGTCACATTCACGTCTAAAGTACTTCAAAAGAGCTTCAAACATACCTTTGCCATATAAAACCTCCTACAGCACAACGCTACTTAAATTTGATTCTAAGGGAGCACCTTTACGCATTTATCTTGTCAGACAAAAAAGCAAATACATTTGAACCACATGCAGCCAGGTAAATTATTCAGTTTCACTAGGAAAGTAAAAATAAATTATTATAAACAACTGGCTATAGCTTATTTTACAAACATGGTTATGGCCTAAAGTGGTCGTAAAGACTGAGGGTTTTTATCTTAATGCATTCTCTGAGGGGGGAGGGGGCAGAATATGAGGTTAGGGACTGTTCTGTGCAAAACCATTGCAAACAGCAGGTAAGTACAACATTGTTATTTAAAGAAAATATGCTTTACAATCACTTTAAAGTTGAAAAGTGAAGACAGATGTCTTACAGGAAATCACAAAGGTAAGACAATTGCCTGCACCACCAAAGTATAAAAAATATCTCTTTTTAAATTATTTGAAAGCTAACAATTTTCCTCACTGCTGTTTATAAGGGATGCAGTGAATGGTTACATGTGTGCTACCCTACCTTAAACAGATCAGTAACTCATGTGGTCAATTCTAATTCAGTGTGCACCTATTTCATTATCTTAAAAAAAAACTCTAATGTAACTTGTAACAGGGTGTTAGGCTCCCATTGCTATTTCCTTTGTGAGATTTCTGTGCAGTTTTTGCTTCTGTCACTGGATGTCCCATTGTGCTCATTAGCATGGAGTCGATTTAAGGGGAAGTTCTTCCCTTTTGTTATAAAATTAAAGGGGACCCAGCATAGGATTAATGTATTCACTGCTGCAGGCTCTTGGTGCCATCTTGCAAAGATTTGTGTCACAAATGGACACTGAACTACTACAAGTTTTAGGGGACCACTAAGGAATGATATATATGTCACAATATGTGTCAAAGGCAGGGGTTGAGAGCAGGAGAGTACTTGGGTCAAGCAACCTTTCTCACTATAGAAAACAACTAAGTCAGCAACCACGTGAGTTCTCCTGGGACGTGTGCTCCCTTTAAGGAGGAGCAGCACTCTTTTGACCAGGGGTAAAGGGCTAAGAATTACAACGTTTCCTCCGGTATGGAGGACAAAGGCAGTGTGAGCACCAGTTTCTTCCATGGAAACACTGCTTACCACTTAAGGACCGGAAGAATTTCCCATGTTAGGACCAGAGGACTTTTTGCGGTTCGGCACTGCGTCGCTTTAACTGACAATTGCGAAGTCGTGCAAAGTTGTACCCAAACGAAATTGACGGCCTTTTTTACCCACAAATAGAGCTTTCTTTTGGTGGTAAGGACAAAAGCACACAAGGGCGCACTGGCCTAGCACATTATCCTTTTTTAAAAAGTCATAAAAACATACTCACAAACAAGTTCAGATAAAAAGCATTTGAGCACATTTCAGCTACGAATCGATTCCACCGTACACTGATGGTGTCCTATGCAGGCTGGCTTACGCGTTTCGAGGCCAAAACCTCTTCCTCAGAGCCTAGTGTACCATGTCAAGACCACAGGCTTATATCACACAACCAACAAAATTGAAGAGGGTGGAGTCACCCGTAGTCTCGCGTGGGCCATATTGTGACTGGTCTGCACACTTCACACTTCAGAAATACCCACCTCCCTAGCAATAAAGAAGACAGACCTATAGTCCTATAGTCATGTGCATGTCCCCATTCCCCCCAAGGTCTTGCCTAATTGGGGGAGGGCTCGCAACCAAATTCAAACACTAAAACTATAGTGACTGGAAATATGTAAATGGAATATGTAAAGCATGTATACACACACATGTGCCCCCATTCATAGGTTGAGCATGCATAGAAACTCCTACATATACCTGTAAGTGCACGTACAGGCAGGGCATGCACGCATGGTCATACTTAAAACTGTTCGTATACCTTATGATGGTGATGTTGGGGTGACTGTTTGATCCCCGTCCGTGGTGGAGAATCAGCAGATCTGGATGTTATTGCAGCCATCTCAAGGTGCAGACAAGGCCTGATCGCTCACACTGCTGCTATCCACTTATTCCTCCATGGCCGGAACATTGTTTCCGGGTATGTAGAACACACGTGGAGGGGCAGAGCCCAGTGAACTGCTACACACTGCATTCCAACTGGCCCTCCGCACCTCCGTGCACGGCATCACCTACACCATCCCAGAAGCGGAAATGCCGTTCTGCGTTCCACGCCAGAGGGCACTTGTTCCAGCCTAATCCGCACGGACCCCTCCACTCTGCTACATATCGTGCAGGTGGTCCGCAGCAGTTAGCAACAGCTCCATCAACTGAGGAGAATACTAAACGTTTTTGTTACTGAGGATAATGCGTTAGGCCAGTGCGCCCTTGTGTGTTTATGTTCTTTCCAGCTTGTCAGGACTTCCCCAGTCCATCAAAGGGCAGCAAGGCGGCACATTATCCGGTGGTATCAGAAGCACATACCTCTTGTTCACCACTGTGGAGAAACCCCCTCTCTTCAAGCGTAGGAATGACTTGCTTTCTGGCTGTGTAAATTTCTTTTGGTGGTATTTGATCACCTCTGCGTCATTTCTGATCACCGCTATAAACAAAAAAAGAATGACAACTTTGCAAAAAAAAAATATTTCTTACTTTTTGCTAAAATACATATCCAAAAAATATTATAAAAAAAACAAATGTATTCATCGGTTTTGGCCAATTTATATTCTTCCTCATATTTTTGGTTAAAAAAATTGCAATCAGCGGTTATTGATTGGTTTGCGCAAAAGTTGCCACATTTACAAACCATGTTACAATTTTTTTTTTACTAGTAATTGCAGCGATCTGCGATTTTTATCAGGATTGTGATATTGCAGCGGACATGTCAGACATTTTTGACACTTTTTTGGGACCAATGACATTTATACAGTGATCAGAAATTTAAATATCTGTAACTACTTCACACTGATTAATTGGAACACACAATTTGTTTGGTGAGCTCATTAAGCCTTGAACTTCATAGACCGGTGCATCCAATCATGAGAAAAGGTATTTAAGGTGGTAAATTGCAAGTTGTTGTTCTCTTTGACTCTCCTCTGAAGAGTGGCAACATGTGGCATCTATGGGGTGATTTGAAGCGGGCTGTCCATGCTCGGCAACCATGAAACCTAACTGAACTGGAGATGTTTTGTCCAAAATACATTCATCCAGAATCCAGACACTTATTACAGGCTATAGGAAGCATCTAGAAGCTGTTATTTCTGCTAAAGGAGGCTCTACTAAATATTGATGTGATTTTTCTGTTGGGGTGCCCAGATTTATGCACCTGTCTAATTTTGTTTTGATGCATATTGCGCATTTTCTGTTAATACAATAAACCTCATTTCACTACTGAAATATTACCGTGTCCTTAAGTTATTTGATAGATCAAAATGAAATTGCTGATCCAAACAGCCAAATATTTATAAATGACAATCATGAAAATTGTCAGGGGTTCCTTAACTTTTGCATACAACTGTATGCTGTACCACATTAAACTCATTTGTGTAAAAAAAAAGAACATTCTCACTCCATCTCTCGCATTCACAGTATACGATTTTCAAATGGCAGTGCAGAAGCAGGGACAGAGCGGCTTGAGAAAGGCACAATAAAAGAGAAAAGCAGCATGGAATTAGGTAAGTGTTTTTGTTTATGTACACTGTATTACATACTATTGCCATTTTCTGACAGTGGATATAACCATCCCTTGCTCTATCCCAAATTAAAAAATAAGTTTTGCCTATAGTTCTACTTTAACAACCTATTGAAAGGGGTGGTTATACGCTTCTAAAATCTAATTAGTATAAGACTTCGGTCATTACAAGGTTCTTCCTAACTGATTTCTTTTTTTTTTAGAAAATCTATGAAAGATGGCAAGTACAAAAAGAAGAAATAAGATTAAGGGAAAAATATTACTGAAACAATGAGCAGTGTGCAGTGGAAGATTGGAGGAAATATAGAAAAAAAGAGGACTACTGGAGAATAGGGATGAGCTCAGTGTGTTGTCCAAATTTAAAGTGGTTGTTAAGGCTAAAGGTTTTTTACTTGAATGCATTCTCTGCATTAAAGTAAAAGAAACATTCTATTGTCAGGGAACCCCCCCACCCCTCACCCTAGCCTCCGTAAATACTCACCTAAACTCAATCTCAATCCAGAGATGTGCCTGAGAGAAGCAGAGCTGCTCTCTCGCCTCACTGGACATGGAGGCAGCAGCGGGGGCTATTGGCTCCTGCTACTGTCATTGAAATCCAGTGAGGGAATAGGGCAGAGCCACACTGTGGGGTTGATTTACTAAAACTGGAGAGTGCAAAATCTGGTGCAGCTGAGCATGGTAGCCAATCAGCTACTAACTTCAGCTTGTTCAATGAAGCTTTGACAATAAATCCTGAAAGCTGATTGGTTTCTTTGCAGAGCTGTACCAGATTTTGCACTCTATAGTTTTAGTAAATCAACCCCTGTATGTCACCAGAGGAAGGTGCTTTCTATGGTGGCACATGGAGAAAAGGAGGAGCCAAGACCATGGCAGGAGACCCCAGAGGCTAGTTGGAGGGGAACTGTAAGGTAAGTATTACATGTTTATACTTTCTGAGGTCCCCCGTCAGCTGTCTTTTTTGCACAAATCTATATAGAGTGGAACATATAGGCTGCTATTATTGACCCTCTGAACATGCTAGGTCCCTTGATTCCGTGTTTTATGAGACATTAACCCAGAACAAGCATGCAATAAGGCCAGGGATTGGAGAGAACTTAAGCCAGCTGATGCAAATTTTTTTAAGGTTTTCTTGTGGACTTGTTCACACCATCACACTGCATTATGCACATTAGTGCAGTGCCGTTCATTCTAACAGGCAACCCAACTCAACTTGCCAACAAACACACTTTGCAGTGCACAATGCCTTCCTAAAAATGCTACATGCACCTATGGGTGCATTAGGCAACCAATTTAAATGAATTATATTGCAAAGTACATTCATGCGCCGCATACCCTGCAGTTGACCTCCATCCAGCTGCTTTTGCATCCCCAATGACATGTATGGATAGAAAAGTTCTATAACATGCAGACATCCAAGCTGCTATTTCTATCCTGATTTTACTAGCTACTGAATGGCCATTCAAAATACTCAGACTTCACTGACTACCAGCTTGTTTCAGGATTCTGCATCTTTAAAGCAAGACTGCAATGGCGGGTTTTATATTTACTGTATACCCTCAAAGGTTCACAAAATCCTGAAAAGTTTGCTTTTTGTGTTTGCCTGTTTTTTGTTTTTTTTTTGATAAATAGATAGATAGATAGATAGTTAGAGAGACATAAATAGATAGATAGATAGATAGATAGATAGATAGATAGATAGATAGATAGATAGATAGATAGATAGATAGATAGATAGATAGATAGAGAGACATAAACAGATAGATAAATAGATAGATAGATAGATAGATAGATAGATAGATAGATAGATAGATAGATAGACATAAATAGATAGATAGATAGATAGATAGATAGATAGATAGATAGATAGATAGATAGATAGATAGATAGATAGATAGAACGATAGATAAAATAATGCAAATGTATTACTAATTTTGAAGAATCTAGAAAATGCCACATTTTGGACTCATTTTATGGTGATTAAAAAAAAGTATCATTAAACTGATCTGCAGATTTAAATTTGCTTGCAAAAAAAGTTTGGCAAGTAGGTATACATTGCTAAATAGCATTCATAAAAAAAATGGTGACATATAGGAAAATTAACAGCTTTAATTTTTATGTGGCCATTTTTTTTCTCCTTTAAAGCAGTCAACTGATATTCTGTTCTCTGGCACAGAATACAATTACTCGGTGCACTATGACTGCTAATTTATATTGGTTAATAAAATGTGAAGACACATTGCTCCCTGCTCTATGTTTTGCTATTCATAACATTTGGCTGTAAGAAGATGCAAGGTAAAAAAGCAAAGGTTATCTCTCTTAAATAATGGCACAGGGCACAAAATATTTATATGTAGCAGTTAACAATTATGTGCTTGAAAGGGGTCTCATGAGTATATCAAATATTTCAAACTTGATATTTATATTTTTTCAAATAGTGTTGGATTAATCGCTTGCCATATAAGATAGCTATAAAAATATGATCATATCCAAGCATAGGGGTATACATAAATGTCATACATGTTATGTATGTAAATAGAGTTGCTGATGTAAAACAAGAATGTTTTAGGCCCACTGTGTCATTTAAAGGGTGATACTTTAAGTTTAAGTCTGATCCAAGCTAGATTTTCCACACATGGATCATTTTCTTCTGAAGAAGTATGCATTAGGAAATAGGTAGAAGGGGCTTTTTTATCCTCAGTTTTAGTGCATTTTCTATTCATTCTATAACCTTCATTTGCAATATCAATTAAATAATTTACTGGGTCGTTATGCATGGGTTTGTATGAGTTTACCTCTGTTAACATGCGTTTTCTACAAAATGAACTGAACAAATATATACAAATGGGTTTATGTGTAAAATACAGATGCATAGATAGAATATGAACAGGTTGTATATGTCTACATTCAATATCAATGTTTCTGTATTATACAATGAATAATTTAATTAAAAATATTGTCTATTTGATTATAAGGAATAGTATGGTGTAGCTTAAAAAATCATTATGTATTCATATAATTTTTAACATGTTAAAAGAGATGTATGGGTTTTTCTTTTTTAAGAATCATACTTACCTAAATGGATGAATCATCCATCCTATGCTGCATCTGTCCCCCAGCACCTCTAACACTGAGAACTGAGCAATCATACACCACCGATCACTCTCTGCTCTGCCCCCCTGCGCTCACTGGAGCTCTGGGCTGTGGAGAGGGTAGGAGCAGGCATGTGGGCAGATCGTGACTCAATTATCGCGATCTTGCCCAAGCTCAATCGGCTCTGTGACGTCAGCCTGAAAATGAGTCACAGGACTGCATAACGAACTGCACTCCTGTGATCCACAAAAGAAGTACAGCCAAACAAGCTTTGGCTGTACTACTCCTTTAATGTAATTTCAAAAGTCCTTTTTAATCACTTCAACCCCGGAAGGATTTCCCACTGTAGGACCAGAGCACTTCGGCACTATGTCGCTTTAACTGACAATTGCTCGATCGTGCGACGTTGTACCCAAATTAAATCTGTGTCCTTTTTTTCCCCACAAATAGAGCTTTCTTTTGGTGGTATTTGATCACCTCTGCGTCATTTCTGATCACCGCTTGGTAAAAAAAAAATCGCAATCGGCGTTTATTGATTGGTTTGCGCAAGTTGCCTCATTTACAAACCATGAGAATTCATTTCTGGCGTTTTTACAATTTTTTTTTTTAGTAATGGCGGCGATCTGCGATTTTTATTGGGGCGTACATGCCCTTGTTATATGGATGAGGAGATGTCATTCTCACCTAGGTGAGGATTGAGGAAGTGAGGAGCATATACTGACAAAAAAGTTACTAGTTCCCCTCTCCCCAAACAAGCCTGAAATTCAGTTAAAGGCTGAGGGAAGGAAGACAACGAGCAGTACACCCTTTAAACCACTACCCTACCACTGTATTCAGAATGATGGCCGGGAAGTGGTTGAGTTATCCTGACTGAACATCATATGACGTCCAGCCAGACAGCATGCCGGCGCACGCCCAGGGGAGCATTCATCGCGGCGATCGGTGGCGTGGTGGGTCAGTCTGACCCCCTGCATTACCGATCTCTGTAAATCACTTCCATCGGAAGCACTTTACCATGTGATCAGCCATGACCAATCACGGCTGGTCACATTGTAAACAGGAAGAGCCGTTTATCGGCTTTTCCTGTACTCAGGTCTGCAGACCTGAGCAGTGGAGAGTCAATCGGCTGCTCTCCTGACAGGGGGGTCTGTGCTGCTGGTTTATCATCACAGCCCCCCTCGCATCACCACCCTAGACCACCATGGAGCCTGCCCAGGGACCACCAGGGATGTGCCCACCCAGGACCACCAGAGAGCCGACCAGGGAGCCGATCAGGACCACCAGGGAGACCACCCTAGACCACCAGGTAAGGGGCACAGTGCCCAATATGGATGGCACTCAGAGCTACCTTCAAATGCCACCCTAGACCACCAGGGAAATGGCCCCTATCAGTGTATCTGCCCACCAGGGACCCTATCAGTGCGTAACAGTTCCACCTATGAGTGCCCACCAGTGTCACCTATGAGTGCCCAACAGTGCCACCTATCAGTGCCCAGTGCCGCCTATGAGTGCCAATCAGTGCCGCATATGAGTGTCCATCAGTGCTGCATATCAGTGCCACCTATCAGTGCCCGTCAGTGCTGGTTATCAGTGCCGCCTATCAGTGCCCATCATTGCTGCATTTAAGTGCCTCATCATCAGTGACGGTCAATGCCACCTCATCAATGACAATCAGTACTGCCTCATCAGTGCCTGTCAGTGTAGCCTCATCAGTGCCCATCAGTAATAGAGAAAATGTACTTATTTACAACGTTTTGTGACAGAAACAGGGAAAAAAAAATTTTTTTGCAAAAGTTTCGGAATTTGTTTATTTGTAGTGCAAAAAATAAAACCCGCAGAAGTGTTCAAATACCACCAAAAGAAAGCTCTGTTTGGGGGAACAAATTGACAAAAAAATTTGTTTGGGTACAGCGTTGCATGACCGCGCAACAGCACTGAAAGCTGAAAATTGGTCTAGTAGGAAAGTGTTCTAAGTGCATGGTATTGAAGTGGTTAAATGAAGTTTCACATTAAAGTGTTACTAAACCCACAACAGTAAAATCAGTCTGTATATGCAATAAAGCATGCTTGTTATATTCACTGTGGAACCTAAGGGGTTAATCTTCTGCATTGTGCAAAAAAGCTGTGTCAGGAATCAGCAGCTTGGCAGACCAGACACGGAGCTACACCAGGAAACCGAACCCAAACAAGTATATAACTTAAAAAGGTGAGATTTATTTACAGTGCACAGTAATAAACAAACACAGCAAACAGTGAACATAAACAAACCCCAGCAAACAAAACCTAAAACCTGACAAAAACACTAACACCTACACTGCAGACTAAAGCTAATACTGGACAAGGGTACAGGGTATACGGGCAATCAAGGGGGATACAAGGCAAGGGACAAGAAACAAGGTGGAGAGAAACAGGCAACACAGGATCTCTAGCAGCAGGAAGGCGAACTGAATCGTGACGCACTGGGGAAAGGGAGGAACAGTCTTAAATAGCCATTAATGGCTGAACCCAGGTGTGGCTGATTGTTACAGCTTGCTGGCTCTGGGGAGACACCTGCTGGTGGCCACTGGAGCTGCAGCAACCAGCCCAGAGCAGCACAGCACCACCAGTAGGTGAGCTCAATCCTGACAAGCTGTTTGATCCTGTCTTCTCTGATCCTCCCATTTTACTCTCCCTAATCCATCTGCTGATAATACAGAGCCTCAGAGGCACTCTGCACATGCTCAGTTTGGTGTATATTGCAATAAAGCAGCCTCATAGGACAGTCGGAGGGGAATGAAATCCCCTCCTACAAGCTTTAACCAGTGCTCAGCCAGACACTGATAGAAGCCCCAAGACTGCTACAGTATATACTGCTGATGAGAAAAGTTATTTAGTAGTTCATATTTACTATATTTTAAATAATTGCTTACTTTATTTTAAATAATTGCATTTACATATTCTATGTACTGTGGGAGACCAGGTATGGTGAATGCAGGGTCCTGGGTTTAGTAACACTTTAAGGACACTGAATGCTAGTCAGTCTATGACTGGACCATAAAAGAGCAGCAGCACACTAGTGAGGTCATCCTCTGGCCTATCCCTCTTGTAAGCACATCTACTGTGATGGAATGAGTACACTTAGCCCTGAAAAGTTCACTGTCTAATAGCTGTTGTTTGGGATTACAGGAGACTGATATCAAGGCAGATTTCTGTATTTACTGTAGTCATGTACAAAAATACATTTAATTACATTTTAATGAATACAAACTGGATTGAATAGTGTTCTATATATCTGCACAGAGTTCAGCTTTAATATGATCAGTTGCTAAAGTTTTCACACCAGCATTGCTCTTTGAACTGCCTGTCTGTGATAGAAGATGGAATTGGTTAAGCAAATTAGCTTAAAGTATTTCCATTTGACAGTTGTCTCGGTTGCCTGTGTGCCATGCCCTTCAAACTGTCAACGTTAAACACCAGTCATTTACTGTTGGCTATATATGTTTTCATGAATCTGTTAGGGTAAGTTAGACAACACTACAGCTGGACAATGCAATAAACTTTATTTTTGGGCTGTTGTAAACATTTCTCTTCCTATCTAGTCCAGCAAGACTTCATTACGAAAGAATCTGAATCCTATATTAAACCTGACACTCTTTCTGCCCCCTTTAAAGTCCTTCAGGTCAAATTGCGTTATCATACCATTTGGAACAGAGTATGGAATATGCTGTCCTTGAACTTTTAGCTCATGTTACTGAAATCAATATATTAGCAAACATAAAAGTTGCTATTACCTCTCACTCAGAAGTGGTTAATGAGGCTACGACATATTCAGTACAGATAGTTCCACCGATCATGTAGACATAACATACAGATGAACATTAATCCAAGCAACCACTGCTAATTTGATGTAATGCAGGAGACTAAATGCCAACTCTAAGGTCTACCTTAGATGCTATATAACTGGAGATATATTTTACATTATTAAATTAAGATTGCAATAGCTTTCAGAAAGATTTGTTAGATCATGTGCTTAAAGGCTTACTCACTGTCTTATTAAGTGCTTAAATGTGTCAAATATTTTACAGTTAATCGTGAATATTATGAAGACTTTTCTTTTAAAGAAAACTCAAATTTCCATATAGTGAGTACAAAAACATACTAAGAAGTGACTCCAAGTGACTAGTCAATGCATCAATTAACTTTTAATGCTAGCAAGGAAGCAATGCAACCAAACTAAAGTGAAGAAGTCAAAACCAATCACAAACCTAGGCAACTTAAACTGAGCGTACAATGAAAAATGCATAAGCAGATGTTACCCTTATATAAAAGCAATCAGTTGATTCAGAGATATAGATACAGTATCTCACAAAAGTGAGAACACCCCTCACATTTTATTATTTCTTTTCATGTGACATGAAATTTGTTATACAAGCTATACACTCACTACTTTACATTGTAGCAAAGTGTAATTTCTTCAGTGTTGTCACATGAAAAGATATAATAAAATATTTACAAAAATGTGAGGGGTGTACTCACTTTTGTGAGATACTATAACTAAAATTATGTGCAAGTCTTAGTCTACATCCTCTAAGGCCTCCAGCGCCTTTGAAAGCACCAATATGGAAGGGTGTAACTCAATGGCGGCTGGTGCTTAATATTTTGGGGGGGCGGCAAAGAAACACCCCTCACTCGCACTGCCGCCGCCATCACTGCCACACACCCACTACCGTGCGGGAGACAGTCGGGAGGCCGCGATCCTCTCAAACCCCCCTATGGGAGACAGTCGGAGGGCTGCTAGAGGAGGCCTTAACGTGAGGAGGCAGATGGTAGCCGAGCCGCGATTCGAGATGCAGCGAGGGAAGAGCCAGGGCTTCTCCTCCAGGAGGAACAAGAAGTGACCGGGGCTTCTCCTCCTGGCCGAACAGGAAGGGGGTCTTTAGACTCCCTGGTCAATCGGGTCTCAGAAGCTGCTTCCTTGGCCGGGAGGAGAATCAGGAAGACAGTAGCGAATATTAATTAGCTTTTGCCACACAAGTAGGTGGACACCCTTTTTTGAAGCCAATTAGAGCCTCCAGCTCTAATCACGTGGTTAAATAAAATAAACCCTATTGAAATCCATGCATCTAGTGCTCTGCATGTAGATTAGGGGCCAGACGCACGGTTAGGGGAGCGGCACCCGTGCGCTCCTATGGATGGGCCGCCACTATTATAACTAGCAGATGCTTTGACTGTAACAAGAATAATAATAAATCTACACCAAGTGGTAACCTCTCAGTGGCAAGTAACAAAGGCATCCTGATTTGGACGCACTGGCAAAGAGTGACCTTTAAAGGGCAAGTGCAGAGTTTTTGGTAAAAGTAATGTAACTCCAGGCTCCCCCCCAAAAAAATAAAAGTCAGCAGCTACAAATACTGTAGCTGCTGACTTTTATTATAATGAACACTTACCTATCCAGGGATCCAGCGATGTCCTAACTCGAGCTGATTCTTCAATCACGTTTGGGTGCAAGCACCGGCATCTTACGTAAGGAAAACCAGCAGTGAAGCCCTGCAGCCTCACAGCCTGTTTCCTACTGTGCATGGCTCTGCCTTCTTCTGGGACCTGTGATGTGTCCCAGAACGCTGCAGGGGAGGGGGGGCTGAACTTTCAGTTCAGATCTCTGTGGCACATCTGACCAAAAGTAGGAGCAGGTACCAGTCAAAATCAGGTTCCCCCCCCCCAAAAAGTAAAAAATGTGGCAGTGGAGGGAGGGGATTCAAACAAGTGGAACTTCCCCTTCTGGGTGAAGTTTTGCTTTAAGAAACTGAGAGAAAGTATTGTGCCCTATTGATATGAATTATAACAGGTTGTTACTTTAATATACTGTACCTGATAGACTCACTTTAAGAGAAGGGGGCCTTTGACTTCAGAGCAAAGCTGACATAATGCACAACAGACTCTAACAAAATTAGGTATGGTAATTCCTTTTAAAGTACAATTTGTTTATGTTAAGAGATAGAAAAACATGTCTTCCAGGTGAACTATACACTTTCCTGGAATTTTAGCAAACCTTTTGCAGATGTATATCTTTCACTCTTTCTGGGAAATATGTGTTTGCTTTACCACATTTTTTCTTGAGCTGTTTTTTTAAATGTCAAGATCTGATTTCATTATAACAAGCTGAGCAATCACAGTATTGAAATAAGAGAAGCTGCAGTGTCTGTATCCCTCTATGACTCGTATATACTTGCTATAGCCCTCTGAAGATCGATCTGTGGGAGATTGCTGTTCAGAGTGCATTTGACAGATAGTGAGGAGGCATCCTGTTACCTCCTCATTGCCACTTTAATCCCTCAAAGCAGAGCATTTTCCTGGTGATTTTGAAGTGTTTTTTCAAGCGTTTATCGTGCATTTTACGGACATTTTAATAATGTTTGTTTAAGAAGATGTTTATAAATCTTCAGGCTTTTACAGGCTTTCACATTGAAGCCTATGGAGCTAAAAAGGCCTGCACGTGCTCAAAAAAGCTTATGTAGTTTTCAAAAGTAGGGCATAGACTGTGGGGCTGATTTACTAAAATTGGAGAGTGCAAAATCTGGTGCATCTGTACATGGTAACTAGTGTTGAGCGAACCCGGACTGTAACGTTCGGGTCTGTACCGAACTTTCGGGTGTCCGTGGCACGGACCCGGACATTTCAAAAATCGTTCGGGTTCGGTCCGGGGTGGGGCCTGGCTTGGGCTTGCTAAAAACTTTACAGGCCCAGGCACGGTGCCTGTGGGCTTTCAAGCCATGTCTGGGCTTGCAATGTCAGGCCCAAGCGAGTTGTGATCAATGGTACATGTCTACGTGGTCTAAAACGTGAGAGGTTAAAATCATTTAGTCGGGGTGTCAGATACGGGATGAAAACTTTTGATGTATTCGAAAAAACTCGTGCACGTCCGGAAAAATCGAGGTATCCGAAGTTACACTTTCGGACATTTTCGGACTTCTAAATATTTGTAGAAGAATTTGTTTGTAATAATTTTACAGGCATTTTACGTGCTATTTG
>BLSH010509110.1:1053344-1068292 GCA_018402905.1 Glandirana rugosa
ACACTACCACGGTCACGGCCTAGTCAACCTCTAGGCTCCTACTCCACATCCACCCCCCTTCCCATTTTTTTACTTGATTTTAATTTATTTTCCCTATCCCCATTTATTTTTAGGGCACTTGCCCTAGTTTGAAGATGATTTTGGAACAGTTATATGGTTTCTACCGTTAATTAATACTTTTCAGACACAGTTTGAAGATGATCCACATTCACCTCCATTTTTGCTTTTTTTTGTTTTTATTTTTTTTTAAATATTTAAAGTTATTTCCCTGTCCCCATTTTTTTTGTAGGGCACTTGCCCTACCCTTACCCCCATTTTACTTCCTTTTGCAGCCCTCTGGGGCTTTCCAGGACTTTGCTACAACCATTTTTGTGCCTAAAAGTTCGGGTCCCCATTGATTTCAATGGGGTTCGTTGTCTGTGCGATCGTTCGGGTTCCGTCCGGACCCGGACCAGGACTTTGTCCCGAAGTTCGGACGGACCAGCAGAACCCGAACATCCAGGTGTTCGCTCAACTCTAATGGTAACCAATCGACTTCTAACTTCAGCAGGTTCAATCAAGCTTTGACAATAAAACCTGGAAGCTGATTCCTGTGCAGAGCTGCACCGGTTTTTGCACTCTCCAGTTTTAGTAAATCAACCCCTGTGTGTACAAATGTAAACAGGGAAAATTAGAAAGAAGGAAATCCTGTATGTTACGTGTAGTCAGGAGTAGGGAAATGAGTAGAAAAACACTCACGTGTAAACGAGACTTGAATTTGGATGAGTCTTAGAAAGCACTCTTGTTATTTATGTTTCCTATTGTAGGAAATGCTTTTAATCTGAATTTTAATTGGATTTGCAGCTCATGCAGAAAACAGTTTTATAATACGGTTGTACAGAAACACCCATAGCTCCACTGAAGACTGGCCTCTCCTGCACATGGACAACCTGGGTGCCGGCCATCGCAGTCCATCTCCACACTTCATTGAACATAAGACAAAATTAGCTTCACTCCAATTAGCTCTTCTTGCAATATTTGTAATACTCAGTGTGATGACTGCATACAGTGATGTCTCCAACCTAAAACCAGCCTTCCTTAATGCGTTTTACCACTCCTGGCCTGCTCACAAGGATAGGGGGAAGACTTCCTCTAATATGTCCTCTAATCAATGCACTGATTATTAAAAATACTGCAAGAAGAGCTCATTTGCGTGAGACTGTTTTTTCCTAGTACTATGTAATGGTTGTGCTTAAATACTACACTAGATAATACACCATGAACCAGCCGAGATTCAAACTGTCTATGGTCAGCTTTAGGCAGTAAGCACGTGTTTGCCGTTTACATTTTCAATTAAAATGGATGTAAACCCTCCACTCGTCTAGTATAAACTAATGGCACAGTATTAATGTATATGTACATGCCTCCTGCATGTATCCCTACCTTGCAAATGTCACCCCCTTGAGAAGTAGCAGCCTTGCAAAACACTGGAATCAATGGGTGGCTCTCTTTGCTGGAGCTCGATGGGTGGAGTTGTGATGTCACAAGACTCCCCACCCACTTCTGCACTCTCATTTTGCTATTCCTGAGTTTTGAGAAACATCTAGTCAAAACTCAGGAAAGACACCACATGACTTTAGCATGTTCAATCATGCTGAGGTGTAGAGCAGCCCATCCTGGGAGAGCTGGAGGGGGGAATGTGAAGGTTTCTCTGCTCCGTGTACGAGATAAGGAAATTACCTGTCACTCACACAGCACTGGGGAAAAATGTCTCCTATTTCTCCCTTAGTTGGTTTTTCTCTTACTGAAAAAAAAGATAAGGGGATTACTCAGAGCTGGATTAACTCCTCGTGGCAAGACTGAGCACAAACGGCATGATATCCTCTCCTGTACAAGGTATAAGTGTCAGTCATTTTTTTTTTCGGGTTTACATCTACTACTTTAACATCAATAGACATGTATGAAAAATGCAGTTGCCTAATGTTTTGTATTTTTCCATTCATTAAAGAAGAAAAACACATCAGGGCTAACTGCAAAAGTGTTCTTCCAGCCTTAAAACAGAACTGAAGTTGTTGCACTTTCTCTTCTGTGATAAAATACACTTACCTGCCTGTTTGCAATCCTCTGTACAATGTACACGGAACTGCACATGCAAGGCACAGTTTACATTCCAGCACAGTGCTTGTGTACCAGGATGACTGCACTTCTGCGAATACATGGCAGTGAGATCAACCAGTGCCAGCCAACCAAAATGTCCAGTGAGAGACTGTCAGTACCAGTCATTGTTAATTTTGTCGACTAAAATATTTTTGATGACTAAATTAATTAATACTATTTTAATCGACAAAATACGACTAAAACTAAAACAATTGAGATGACTAAAATACGACTAAAACTAGAATAGCAGTTTAGTCAAAAGACTAAAATACGACTAAAACTAAAATGGTATTTTAGTCAAAAGACTAAAATACGACTAAAACTAAAATTACATTTTAGTCAAAAGACTATGACTAAAACTAAATTGAAATTTGACGTCAAAATTAATACTGCACTACCACATAAAATATGTAGGGGCATCTACTAAGCAGCTAAAACAGGCTTTTCTTATTTTTTTTTCTTGATATTTAATATTGGTAATATATTCAGGTAATATATGCAATGGCATTACGGCCAATAGAGTTTACAGTTTTTCATTTTTTTTATATATTCAAGTTGTATTTCTGCTTGTATAAAAGCAATATATTTGTTTGTTTATGATACTTGGTTTTATTTATAAAGACAGTATACAGTATATCACAATGGCTAAATCTGTGTCTGTAGTGCACGTTCACGCCTTAATAACAGAAATAATAAACATGTTATCAGATTTTTACTCCATGAGTATATAATGAGTTTGGTAATTCTAAAGAAATTATTAAATAATGCATTAAAATGTAACTAAACTCATTAGATTTTAGACTACTAAAATGTTCTAGAGGTTTTAGTAGACTAAAATACGACTAAAACAAATCAGATGACTATAAATCCTGTATAATAATAATAATAATAAAAAAAATGACTAAAACTAATATGGCATTTTAGTCGAAAGACTATAATTTAAACTAAATCAAAATTTGATGTCAAAATTAACACTAGTACCAGTGAGGGACCTTGTGGGTTTTGGACCTGTGGAAGAGAGGTAAGTATTTTGACTTTAGATACAAGATTTGTCTTCAATAGTGCTAGATCAGGGTTGCCAACATCCATGTGAATACTATTTCATAAAAAAATCTCTTTGAATGGGACTTTTATACAGCAACCAAACAAAAAAGGATTGAAAATTGTGTATATATAAAAATATTACATTTTATTTACCACATCATATAAAATAATATCGGGCAGCACAGTGGTGGTTTGAATCCCAACCACGACACTACCTGCCTGGAGTTTGTATGTTCTCCCTGTGCCTGCGTGGGTTTCCTCCCACACTCCAAAGACATGCTGGTAGGTAAATTAGATCCTGTCTAAATTGGCCCTAGTATATGTATGAATGTGAGTTAGGGACTTTAGATTGTAAGCTCCTTGACGGTAGGGACTGATGTGAATGTACAATATATACAAAAAGCGTTGCGTAAATTGACAGAGCTATATAAGTACCTGAAATAAATAAAATAAAAATAAAGCCCCACATGAGGCAGAGTTAAAAAACAATAGATTTGTACATAGCATACATTAGATACATTTGGTAGACAGCAGTAATACCAGGGGAGGGCTGGGGCAGGGTGTCAATTGCCCCCCAGGCCACCCTAACTTACATTCAAAATGGCCGACGGCCGCTGCTTGCTCACACTTTTTTCTTCTTGTGGAGGAAGGAAGCAGGGGCCAGGGGCGCAGCCACCGACTAACAGCAGGCAAAGGGTGGGGGGCACCCAGGGCCGGCTGTGCTGATGGGCACTGACGAGCCTGCATTGATGGGCACTGATCAGGTTGCATTTGATAGGCACTGGTGAGGCTGCACTGATGGGCACTGGTGAGGCTGCATTGATGGGTACCGGTGAGGCTAAGCTGATAGGCACTTATGAGGCTGCATTGGTGGGCACTGATGAGCTGCATTGATGCATTATTTTTGTTAAACCTCCTTTGTTGCTATTAACATTAAATTATGTTACCACATTGTATCATATTTGTCTTGCTTCATAACATCAATATCCGTTCTAAAACCAGGTGGCCATGGATGGTGAGCTGATTCTGTGGTTCAATGGGCCACTTGGCTGGACTTGCCCCCCAGGCCTAAGGCTGCCAGCCCTCTCCTGGTTAATACCCAATGCCATGTCTAGCTGTACATATCTGTGAGCAACAGCCAAGCATGGAATAGGTCATCCAACGACGTTTCGATTTTCTTCTTCAGGGATATTTTTCACCGCTCACAGGAATAAGATCAAAATAAATTCCATAATAGTATTGCTCTTAATACAAATTGTTACAATATATCCATGTATTTCTTACAAAAATACTTACAGCTAATCAGATATATGCCAGTTTTCTATGCTATTTGGAAGGTTTTTCTTTTAGGCTACTTTCACACTGCACGGGCAGCCAGGGTCGCGGTAAAACCCCGCTAGTTTTAGCGGAGTTTTACCAGCGATAGGGCTCCGCTATGCGGGCGGGAGCGCTGCGCTTTTAACCCCCCCCCCACAAGGGGTTAAAAAGGGGTTAAAAGTGCCGGCGCTCAGCGCTACCGAGGCGGTGTGCAGCCGCTTCGGCAGCGCTTGCCATTCATTTCAATGGCAGGGGCGGTAGAGGAGCGGTATATTACCGCTCCCCTCACCGCCCCAAAGATGCTGCTTGCAGGACTTTTTGTAACGTCCCGCAAGTGCACCGCCCCTGTGTGAAAACACTCAGGGCTTTCACATTGCGGTGGATTGGGGGGGACTTTTGAGGCGCTTTACAGACGCTATTTTTAGCTAAATAGTGTCTGTAAAACACTCCAGTGTGAAAGCAGCTTTAGGGGGATATATGTGGAGACATCCAAAAAGACCACCTCAAAATATTTTGAGTATTGTAGGTTGGTATTTAGCCAACAAAATCACATGTAGACACCCGGTCGTGGGGTGCAAGCCAACAAGACACAAGGGGGATACCTAAAACTGTGCAAATATCATATTTGATATTATCATACTAATCTCCGCAAATACTATTTTGTTGCTGTTATTTTTTTCTAAATATATGGAAATATAGACAATGAACTGCATAAGCAACATTGCTGTGTTGTCACCACACTGCCAACATTTACGATGAGCCTACCTATGGACACAGTGCTTAAAATATATATTTAGGGTCCATTCACACCAGCCTGGTTTGCTGCAGTTCATAAATCACACATGCGTATGTCACGCATTAACATGCAATGCTTTACAGCAGGGATATGCAATTAGCGGACCACCAGTTGTTGCAAAACTACAAGTCCCATCATGCCTCTGCCTCTGGGTGTCATGTTTGTGGCTGTCAGTCTTGCTATGCCTCATGGGATTTGTAGTTCTGCAAAATCTGGAGGTCCGCTAATTGCATATCCCTGCTTTACAGCATCCCATTAAATTGCACCACAATGAACCAAAAATTGTACATGAAACATTTTCGGCACTGCAACGCACATTAGCATGTTGCATTGTGTTGTGATTACATTGACATGCACATCTAAGAACTGTAAAAAGAATATAGTTTCCCTTCAAATAGTAGTCATATGATTATGTGCTACATTTTTGAAGGAAGACATCTTTATATTTTTGGTCAGTAGAATACAGTGAGAATATAATAAACACAAAGACATGTAGCTGTCAAAGTACCCCTCATTCTACTGAAAAATATATATATATTTCAGTATGTGTTCTGCCACAAAACAACCTGCTACCTTGTAGCATTAATTGGATAGCAGATACCAACAATAACACCGAGGCAGTCTAAATCATTATAGACTTCTGCTGACATTTTCCCATTGGAACTGGCCATAAATCGTTCCTTGAGTGGACTTTTGCAAGACATATAAAACAGGATGGGAATCAAAGTCAGCTGCTAGCCGTCCTTTGCCAATTAGCTGTGAGTGTGAAGTCTTTAGATACGTCTGACATTACTGAGAAACACTAATTAAATATAAGTTTGTGTTCTTAGATCATTATTTATATATACTGGGGATATTGTGCACTGATGTCATAGCGTATAAAGAAAGAAGTGTCACTGCTTGTCATTTTCAGACAGGTCAGATTTAATCCCTGCAAATACCCTTTGAGGCATTGCAAATGGTCTAGGTAATGTCCTGTGAGATTAGATATTTTTAAAGTACTGGTCACAATGACCAAACTGTAAGGACAATATCTTGTTAATGATTATATCCTGACACTTTGAGCACAGGCTCTCCTATGGTACCTAGTTATATATATATTAGAACAGGTTTTAGATATGCATACCTAAAGCCTATTACAAAGAATACAATGACCTTGATAAACTGACTGTAGAAAAATGTCAGAGTGAACCTTTATAGGAGCTCCAATAAGCATTGTGTACTTACCGTTTTTATTAGTTAGTTTAAGGGGCCCATTTACATTTTAGAAGTGCATTAACATGCCTTCAGTCTCTTAACCACTTCAGCCCCGGAAGGATTTCACACTTTAGGACCAGAGCACTTTTTGCGATTTGGCACTGTGTCGCTTTAACTGACAATTGCGCGGTCGTGCGACGTTGTACTCAAACGGAATTTGCGTCCTTTTTTCCCCACAAATAGAGCTTTCTTTTGGTGGTATTTGATCATCGCTGCGTCATTTCTGATCGCTGCTATAAACAAAAGAAGAGCGACAATTTTGCAAAAAAAAACAAATTTCTTACTTTTTGCTAAAATACAAATCCAAAAAAAAAAATACAAAAAAACATTTTTTTTCATCAGTTTTGGCCGATTTATATTCTTCCTCATATTTGTGATAAAAAAAATTGCAATCTGTGTTTATTGATTGGTTTGCGCAAAAGTGGCCGCGTTTACGGATGATGAGAATTCATTTCTGGGGTTTTTATTTTTTTTTTACTTTTTACTAGTAATGGCAGCAATTTTTAGCGGTACTGCGATATTGGGACAGACATGTCGGACCATTTTGACACTTTTTTGGGACCATTGGCATTTATACAGCGATCAGTGCTATAAAAATGCACTGATTACTGTGTAAATGCCATTGGCAGTGAAGGGGTTAACCTGCAGGGGCGGAGATCTAGGGACTAACTGTGTTCCCTAGGCGTGTTCGATCTGTATGGGGGCTGGGTTACTATGGGCATAAGAGATCTAACTGATCCCAGTGACAGGGATCAGTAGATCTCTTATGTCCCCACTGTCACAATGGGGAACCGCCGTGTTTACATCGGTGGCCCCCCGCTCTTTGGCTCTGGCTGCTCATTGCGGCTCGTCGGGGGACATCCGGTCCGCCCAAGCTGCGGGCACACTCCTCCGCAGTGCGGCGGGCACGAGTGCCCCCTAGCGGCCACTCCGCAAATCGCCGTTTATTTACAGCGATTCACGGTACATGTCCACACTGCCGCAGTAAATATACTGCGTGCGGTGTGGAAGTGGTTGATAATACCATAACAGAGCGACACCACTCCAAGCCTGCATTATCAGTCTCTCCCAGGTTTACACTCTGTATTCAGGTACTGGCAGAGATAGAGCACATCTCACTCCAAAATATAATATAGCATACAGGTACTGCCGCACACTGCCTTCAACTCCAGTATAAGTCAACAGAAAGACAGGGTTTAGCCTAGCAGTCCCCAACCTTTTTGGCACCAGGGACCGGTTTCACGGCAGCCAATTTCCCCAGGGACCGGGGAAGGAGGCCCCCCGTTACAGCACAGTCCTCCCTTTATATCAGTGTCCTCAGTTCCCCTTACAGTGCAGTCCCCTTTACATCACAGTGCCCCTTTAGGTGACATTAATGTAATGGGGACTGCTCTGTAAAGGGGCACTGTAATATAAAGGGGGGCTGTGATGTAAAGGGGACTGTGCTGTATAGGGGGTATTGTGATATATAGGGGAGTGCACTGTAAAGGGGAACTGTAATGATTACAGTGCCCCTTTACAGTGCAGTCCCCTTTATATTACAGTGCCCCTAGCAATCACAGCCTCATCCATCACAGTGCCCCTGCAGTCTGCCGCCCCCCTTTTCCTCTCTAACATTACACATACCTATTTTAATCTCTCCCTTCCCTACGCAGGACTCCTGCCTTTAGCAGGGCAGAGGCTGTGATCAGTCCATGTGTCCTGGCCCCCCCACCTGTCCAACGATGTCATACTATCAGTAGGGCAGGGGGCAGAAAGAGCTCTCCATTCTGATCTGCAGCTCTTCCTGACCTGCTGCTTGGATGACATCATCTGCCAGGTGGGTGGAGGAGCGGGACACACAAACATGGCCGCACAGCAGGAGGTGAGCAGCAACTGAGGTCTGTGATAGCCATGTGCAGACCGAGGTCACCCCTCATCTCCTGCTGTGCGGCCCAATCATCAACAGGCCAAGGACCAGCACCGGTCTGCGGCCTGGGAGTTGGGGACCTCTGCTTTAGCCCATCAGTCACACCCTTCTGGCATGTTTTCCCCACATTGGGCTTAATCAATTATCTAATCCAGGGGTTCCTCTATGTTTAAGCGCAATGTGGGTAAAACATGTCACAAGGGTCTGACAGATGAAAGAGAGGCTTCAGCTCAAATCCCAGCCCATCAACCTTACATTGGAGTTGAATGCAGCATATCTGTATGCTATATTTAGTCGCTCATTAACATGCATTGTGTTAAAGTGGTACTAAACCGATTTAAAATGGTAGTAAAGTCCCATTCTGCCACTTTTCTCTTATAATAAGGCTAATAATAAAAATAATACTTCCTATTGCACTGTCTAGGAGATATTCCAATAGCTAGCCAATTGGTGACATCACTGGCATATGTGCACTGTAATCTTAATGGACGGCATGCCACAGAAGTGACAGGAATAAGGTCATCATAGTTCGGCCATTCAAATGACCAGAGTTCGCAAACCCAGAAGGAAGGCAGGGTGAAGATGGAAGCCCTGTCAGTGGTGACAGTGCACTGCTGGAGGTCTTCTTTTCACAGGTAAATGATTGTAGTATAGATTACCAATATATTTGTACAAGTACAAAGTTTTTTTGATAATTATTTTAATAGAAAAAAATGTTTAAAATGATTCTAAAAGCAAACTTTTTTATTATTAAAATAAAAAACATGTTATGCCTACCTGCTCAGTGCAACAATATTGCACAGAGCCGGTCCCTTACCTCTTCCTTAGCAGTCCCGTGCTGTCCCTGGTGCTGTTCCCTGTGCCTGCTGCTGCCTGTGACTCCCAAGAGAAGAGGAAATCCATGGAATGGAGCTGCAGACAGGAAAGCACTGCATCATGAGAGGAGACGGGTAAGTGTTTAAGGCCAAGGGGGTTAGAAGAACATTTTTTACCTTAATGTAGAGAATGCATTAAGGTAAAAAATGTTTTACCTTTAGAACCACTTTAAACCTTTTGTAAACAGAGGTCATGAAAGTCTAGATGCCCAGACCAAATTAACAGTGTCACTCTGTATGCGTAAAGTAACTTTACACTATTCTGAATACTTAAACATTTATATGAAGACATGCTGGTAGGTTAATTGGCTTCTGTCTAAATTGTTCCTAGTATGTGTTTGTATGAATGTGAGTTAGGGACCTTACATTGTATGCTCCTTGAGGGCAGGGACTGATGTGAATGTGTATATGTAAAGAACTATGCAAAAATCTTTGGTACAAAATAAATAAATGTTTATGGAAATATAAGGCTTTTGTGAGGTACACTGTTTAAATAAGAAAACCCTACTCATATTTTTTTATTGTAGGTTGTGCAAAAATGTTAAAATATATAATATAATATAATTTAAAATAATATAATTATATTTTTTTATTTTCTTTTTGATACTATAATTGTTTCTAATAATTATAGTATTAAACAGATTAATACTACCACTTCCAGGCTGCAATGGTACCTGAAGTGCCTTCTATGGGCTAACATGTATTTTGTCAAAAAAAACTCCAGCCTCCACAGGATCACTGGAGATAAGTCGACAGTTTGGACCAAACTTTGGCTGTTCCGGTGCTCATGCAAGTCCATAAACATATGCCTGTTCGGCCACTTGTCAGGCAGGAGCCAAACATTTTTTTATAGAAGTGGTATTTTTACTGCTTCTATACATGATAGGTATCCTCGGCGTGTAAGCAAAGGTGAGGATAGCAGTGATGCCACTGACTGTATTTGTGAATTTACATTGACTAAATATAACCATATATGGTCAATGATGTCACCATCATCTCCATTCCTTCCCTTATATAGCTAGTCACAGCTCGGGGAGCTGTCGTCCAGCTTTGAGTATTTTCACGTGCAACGGGGTATTATGTACCCCATACTTATAAACACGGGGGAGTGGTATCTGGGGGTCCACTTATTTTTAAAGGGGGCTTTGGGATTTCAATAAGCCCCCCACCCGCAGACCCCAAAAATACTAGGCCAGGGCTGTGGGGAAGAGGCCCTGGATCTCATCAACAAGTTGAGAGCATGTGGCCTGCTGTGGTTAAATGGTTAAAGAGGGGTGCACATAGTCATTCCCTCATTTCCTGCCCAGCCAGACTGCATGCTTGGACTAAGTGTATGGTATGGATTTTTGCCTATTAGCTCAAAAAATAGGCATCTTTAATTTGACATATTTGGCTCCTATTGAATTAATTGGGATTCTGATTCAGCATCTGTACTTCTTTGAACCCTGCTCAAATCGAGCCCAGGGCAGTTTGGCTAGTCCCTGGTGATCACAAGGTCATAGCTAATCGCCATTACAATTGGTTCCCAATCATCAGTAGGGACCAAAGCTGTATGTTGCAGCCAGGGATGTGAGCTTTGCAAAGCTGGTGGCTCTCAAAGGAATAACTTTTATACCCCCAACATGGGGCATCATGCTAGGGAATACTAATATACAGATTGCAGACAACAAGAGGTTAAACAAAGATACTGCACGTTCCAAACTTACCGATTTGCTGTTTGGGAATTTTTGAAATTGTTATGCAGCAAAGTGAATAAACCATCAAGATAGAGATATAGTATATTGAAAATAAAGCGAGTGACTTAGTGATATAAAATATAGGGGGCGCTAGTAGTTACCAACTTTGTCTCACCAAAACAAACTATGAATCATGTGCATAAATACATATAAAGTATAAACCATATATAAAAATCCCTTCATGAATATATACAATAACAATTCATAAATTATGTGATGCGAATCAATAGATACCAAAAAGTGAAAACAATGGTAAGTAGAAATCTATATAATATCAAGTGCTTTTGATTAAACATGTTCATAACAGTAGTGACATCACAGCAGTGAGTGCCACCACAATTTGTGCAAACAAGCAGTCAAAAGAAATTATCCAGGAAACAAATCTGAGTTTTCCTTTCGACACTGTGCTGCACCACTCAGTGATCAATATATGTGCTAAACACTCAACAGACCTCCAGTGACCACTTAATTAAAAGATATCAATATGCGCTTAATTCCACTCCTCCATGACCAGGGAAACCTACTCGCACCGCCACTCCGCCGCAACCAAAGCCAGCGAGCTTACAGCACGTCACTTCCAGCTACATAACATCAGATCATGCAAGTTCCTAGATAGACTTGTGAGCTGTATTTGTGCCAATTTGGCCACCATTTCATGTAAGAGTCCATCCATTTGCTGCTTTAGCTTTTAACTTTATTTAATCATTTGCTAGGCTAAGAGAATCTTTCTTTTCTGTGTATTTCTGGTGTATATGAGAGACACATAGGAGAAGAAGTTTACATCAACTAAAGTCTGTTTTCCTGGTCATGTGAGGACTGGAATTAAGTGCATACTCTTTAACTTATGTAGTCACTGGCGGTCTGGTGAGTGTTTAGCACATCATATATTGATCACTGGGCGTCACAGCACGGTGTTGAAAGGAAAACTTCCATGTTTTTCAATGGACTATTTGTTTCCTGGATAATTTCTTTTGACTGCTTGTTTGCACAAATTGTGGTGGCACTCACTGCTTTGATGTCACTATTTTTATGAACATGTTTAATCAAAAGCACTTGATATTATATTGATTTCTAATTATTACTATTGTTTTCATTTTTGGCACATATTGATTTGCATCACATAATTTATGAATTGTTACTGTATTTACTCATGAAGTGATTTTTATATATTTTTTTACATAATTTTATACTTCTTTATATGTATTTAAGCACATGAGTCATAGTGTGTTTTAATGAGACAAAATTGGTAATCACCAGCGCCCCCTATATTTTATATCACTATTTCCAGTGTTTTTACACTTTATGGATGGCAGAAAGGTGTTATTTATTTATTAATTATTGATTCATTTGCATATATTGGTGGGTTTTGGTTTAGAATTGTTGCACGTAGGTTTATTGAATAATTAAAGCGAGTGACTTGTCCAATCCAAAATTTGACATTATGGTGTAACAACCTGTAAATAAAGGTAAGAAAGCAGACAGCTAAAAAGAAATGTACATTCATAGCTGCCAAAACATTACTTGTCTTGATTTGGTAGATCGACTTCTGTACAGCCTCCCTGCCTATTGATTTCAATCCATGTATGGAAAGCTGAATGCAAAGTGAGAATGCAATTATAGGAAAAATTTTGAAGGTCCTACTTTATTTTTTTTTTTCTTTAAAGATGCTTCGGTCCCCAACCCAAACTCCCCTTCTGCACCAGCAGGGTGGAGATAAGGACAGCTGCCATCCATTTTCAGCAGTCCGGCACACCCTCTCTACAGTCACAACTGCTGCTCTCCAGTTAAAATGTTTGCATTCCCTGCTTAATGGAGAGTAATAATTGTGATGAGTAGGGGGATGTTGGTCCACTAGAGATAGTACTTTGCTCTCATCTTGAGGACAGAGGTCCTCCTTTATTTACAGCTTGCTGCTGGGGAAAGGGGTGCTTGGGTGGCGCTGGAGCACTATTAAGCCAAAATAAAAGAAAAACTTTTGAAAAGTTAAATTTGAATGCAGCTTACATATTCTACGCTATAAAAACTAAAGCTACAATTTGGCTTTCAGGTATATCTTTACTTTTCCCTTCAAAACCCAACAATGCCACTCTTTCTCTTTAATTCTAGTACTTTTTGTTGACAATAAAAATAATTATGACCTTTTTTTTCTGAGCATCATCTGTACTTTTGGTTCAGTTGATGCTGGCAGATAATTTCAGCTGGCGTGTCACAAAGTAATTATCTTTTCATTTTTGTCACGTTGATCCCTTGTCACTATGAACTTTATAATGGAAAATTAAAGGTTATTCAATCTAATTTGCATTTCTTAAAACCATTAACACTCATATTAGTCATATAATGAGTGTTTACCGTTTAGAGGCACACATGCCTTCAGAGCAGGAAAGAAATGTGTTTGCTTCAGAATGCTTTTGGAAACAGGAGATGAGGTTGCATACAAAAGGCAATAGATGTTTTTTTTCTAATGTGAATCTTATGGTTGATTTTAAAACATTTTGCTCCAAAGTAGTTAGTCTTTAAATCATATTACATTTCATCAGCCCATCTGCATTTGCCTAGCATCATTTAGCTAGTAATATTAAACAGCTGCACAACTATTTTTGTACTTTGTAGATTTAATAAATATCTGAAATTAAACTTTACAATTCACATAGTTTATTGCAAACTAGCCCCTGTAGGAAGGTATTTGCAGCAAGCAAAAATTATTATTCTGGATTTTCTCAGCATATGTGTATGAATCACATAATTCTATTATAGTACAGATATATGAGAAATCCTTCACTTCACTGCGATTTACAATAAAAGGCAGTAAAATTAAGGGAAAGGTGAAAAGCAAGTCAGTAGCTCCTTACTGTTTTATATAATTATTGTAGCTTTATATCAATCATGAAAGTTTGACGAATAAAGACTGTATGCTTAGTTTTTACTGGAAACTTTAAAGAACTACAAATATGGGAAAGTGGTTGCAGTTTTTAGTATCTGATTGACAAATATATATCTAGTCAACAAAACATCTCATTAGCCCTACTGCCACAGGGCTTTTCCAGTTGTCATTATAACACGATTGTAGGCATTGGATGATGCCAAGGGTCAGCTTTTACATGATTGCAGCCCATGCTGACAAATTATACTTTTCTTTCATGACATTGTCATGTTAGCAGATCAGATTTTGCCATTAGAAACACTAAGCCTGTGTCTACTTGAAGACACTTTCCATTTTTAGAGGAGAGACAGTCTTCGAAGTTTAACTAGCTAAAGCCAAAACATATTTTTGTATTTTGTATAGAAAGAGGAACAGTTGAAATCACAGTCAGCTATCTCTATCCCACTGGGAAGGATTCTCCTCACCATCTGCAGAGACAACAGGAAGTGTGAGAAAATCTCACGTAGACAGCTGATATCAGAACAAATATCCCCAATGGCATACTCTATTCCCCCTTTATTCTTGTTCTAGTGTCAACTAGAGTTGAGCGAACACCTGGAAGTTCGGGTTCTGCTGGTCCGTCCGAACTTCGGGACAAAGTCCGGGTCCGGGTCCGGACGGAACCCGAACGATCGCACGGACGGGCTTGAAGGTCCACAAGCGAGTTGAGATCAACTGTGATCTTGTTCTTATTTCCCCCTTATCTCATACGGTAACCCCTATAAACAAGACTATAGTCGACAGATGCACTCTAAAAGAGTGTGAAGGACAACAGAGACGTCTACCACTCCTCTTAGGAAGGGTCACCCTATCTCTATCGACTGACACTAAAGTTGACAAGGAGAAAGATATGTTTTATGTTTTTATACAAAACCGAAATCGATCAATTTGAAGCTTCTGACAGAGAGGAGATTTTTACCTTTCACAGAAGTTCATCTGTGTCCGAATCACAAAGATT